>CM022541.1:16536731-17094521 GCA_012273795.1 Dendrolimus punctatus | reverse complement strand
TTTTATGTATGTATAAAGAAAAATGTAAATAATTTGAAAATAAATAAATATGTGAAATAATAATAATAATTCATTTATTCAGAAATTATTTCCATATTATACAGTTTTATATTAATAAAAATTTAATTTAACAATTTTAAAAACATCAAATTAGTTACAATGATTATTACGTAATATATAACGGACTGTGGCTGATTTCAGAAACCCAGAACGGAGTAAATAGGTAGTTTGCTAATTTTAAATTCATGTAAAATAGAGCATATGTGTATATAAGAAATAAAAGGGTTATAAGATCCTAATTTAAATGTTCATGCATTTCTGCCTTTAGCTAATTTTTAATCAATTGAAAATATGTTTAGCTAATAACGTCATTAACATCGGGAGGTTTCATCGTTTTTCGGCATGTGATTTTAATAAAACAAGACGGTGTGCGTCTCGGGACCACCGACAGAACTAATAACTCAAGCTTATCTAACGTGAGAGAAAGGAAGCCAGGCAGACTGGCACCGTAACACGTTACGTAACAAAGCGATTTACCCTCCCATAGGAGTTATCACTTCAAAAAATATCAATAAATAATTAACACATAATCAGTTTTCTGACTAATTGTTCATAAATTTACCATTCAAACATGCTCGTAGTAAAGAAGCATGTTGATGTAACTTGCACATCGGAGACAACCGTTGCTTCAAAGCTTCGAAGCGGCCTTGCAGCAAGCGTGGTGGGTATAGAGTCCGTGTCCCCTTAAGAATTTTCGAGGTCCGAGCCAGCAGTGAGACAAGTATAGGCTATTAATTTAACAATATATACTACAAATAAAGTCTATCACGTATATAATATATATGTAATACTACGTCACGTAATCACGTAATAATTGAATAGGTTCCGATAGTCATATACATTTATCGCTCGTCGCGATTAATAGGACAAAAGCGTACGTCGTTTTTCTTTGGAAGTACATTTTACTTTCTGCGGGGTTTGTTCTACATTTCCTCAACGTTGTTTATAAACAAAGTTCTTTGTTTATAAAACTAATCTTTGTTTTTTGTTTAACAAAACAATACCAAGAAGTCAGTACAGATTTTGGGACCAGAAACATTTTTAGTTTTGTTTGTAAAGTTCTAATTTATACTTTCCTGACCGTTTTATAGGAGTTAGCGTTATTTTGATTAGCTAGTTTATGTCGATTTGACGGCAGCAAGCATAAACTGGCGAGTGAAACCACCGCAAGTATGTAAATACAAGTTATTTTTAATATTGGAATACTCGCACTGCCGGAATTTGTTCGCTACTGTATTGCTTGCTGCCGCAGAAGTGGGTATGACGTAAAAAAAGTCCATATTTTTTTGGAGTACGAGATGGGTCATCTCCCCATTCTACTATTCTATGCAATCTCCTTTATCCTATTCCTCCCGTCTGATTTTTCTTTCTCAAATCTGTTTATCCTCTCTCTTTCTATATGTGTTTTCTTGTATATTTGTTAGAAGATTTCTACGTCATTTGGACCCGCTTATCATTTTTTTATTCAAAAAAGTATATTCCTGAGATGATTCATTGTCACCAAGTCAGAATCTGGTGATTATTAGGGTGATAAGCGTTGCTCTCAATTTTCATAGGATCATTCATCAGATTATGTTGATCATGGGACCACCCTATCGTATAAAATATTTTTTTTAAAATGTCAATGGCTTACAATCAACGGAAAAATCTAGTAACGAATATACAAAAAAATACAACATACAGACGAATTGAGAATCGCCTCCTTTTTGAAATTGGTTAAAAATTACTATGTTTTTTATAAATCTGTTGTTGGTATTATTTTTATCTAGATTATGTTTCGCTAAGCTGAGCCTTAACAACGCCGAAATGCTGATGTATATCTTTTGATAAGGGCCACCTGGGCGAAGGCCGCTCGGCGAGCGGATAGCGTTAAGTTATTATTCTAAGATAATTTTCATTGTTCTTTTATTTTTATATTCAATATCTTTATGTTTAAAACGTACTTAAAAAAATCTAAATGCTGTTATATCAATTTCACGAAAGCTATAAACATAATTCAATTCCCTTGCAATCACTGTAATATTCCATTGCATAAAATATTCGTTCAGGAACGGAGAAGAATACAATTTCCTACGGCCGAGCGGTCTGTCATAAGAGGCAACACTACAGCCCACAGCCAGGTGTTAGAGTATTTGCCCGACAACCCTAATTTGTGTTTCGGCATTAGTGACCAGGTTCCAGTCTCGCTTAAGAGAGCAGCGGTGCATTTGTAGCAAAATTTGCTGTTGCAAATATCCACTGAGGATGATAACCGCTTTCCATCAAGTGAGCCAGCAGCCTGTCTGCTGAACAATAGCTATAAAAAATCCACTCTCAGACACTTATTAGGTGTTCAGTTATGTGCCAAGTTATCTTAATACACATATTGACATTTTAAGTAATTGATAAAGGTTTTAAAATATATGTATGGATTTGTGATGAGGACCGCAGTAATTTTTGAATGTGTTTTTACTTACCTATATCTCTGCAAATGTCTGGTTCGATCTCAACTTGAATATACCGTAACAATTGGGAATCTTTATTATTGTTACGAGTCCCGAGACTCACATTAAAATGTCGTTAGAATTACTAAAGAGTTTATAAGAACTATATAAATACAAACATCTATAACACAGGTACAAATATAACCGAAGACAAGAAGTCCAAACGTAATGCAGAAGGTCGTAATTCAATAAAAAGCGCAAAGTCCGTCACTTATTAGATGATTGTAGTACACATATCTTACGTTATCGCTCGACTGCCTCCCCCCTCCATCAGGTCATCGTTTTATACTGCACAAATGCAATGTCCCCGTATCATAATCTGAAACACCTGACCAATGAGTCGACCGCAACGGCCATAAACGAGTACAATAAAACAATGGTCTGTTCTTTAGAACGATTATTAGACGCATGCCAATAATAATAATAAGTAAACAAAAGAAGTCCAAGTACTGAAAGGTAATAAAATGTGTTTTTACAGGTGTGAATTTGTTTTTGTTGGGGTCTAGGTTGTAACATTATCATAAATATAGTGAAAAAATATTACGTGCTGTGTGCTATAGGTGTAACAAAAAAATATTAAACATACAATCTACAACTTGATAAATTTAAAATGCTAACTAACACTCGAACCTAGATGACGGTACTTAACAGTCAAAACTCTTTAAAAGACTGCATTTCAAATTCAAAAGTTAATATTATTATTCAAATAATGAAATAAGAGGGTACCTAACAAAATTAGCTATAAACTTTAAAAGAAACATGACAAGAACAACTATGCAAGTAACTGTAACACAATGTATAATATAAAAAATAAACACAGGGTTACATTCATTAAATGTATCTTCTCCCAGAGGACTGAAACCAATGTTTGTGTAACCTATAACTTGCTTCCGGTCACTGTTTACATTGAACTCTCGTACAAAGCTGTTTTGGTAGCTGTATTTATTTAGCAAGGACTTTCCTACACGAGACTATTTGACGGGGCTAGTATAATAAAAGAATATTTGTTTTATAAAAATCAGTTAATTTTAAAATGTCCTGAATATATTGTTACGAGGTACAGGACTCAAATCAAAATGCCGTTGGAGTTACTATAGAATTTATTAGAACTATTCAAACACGTATTACACAGGTACAAATATAACTAAATACAACCAGTCCAAACGTAATGCATAATTCAATAACACGTGCAAAGTCCGTCACTAAATAGATTACCGAATGTACACACGTCTTGCTTCGCTTGTGTTTATCACTTGACTGCCTAATCTCTCAATTGGGGCATTGCTTTACACTGTACAAATGCAATATGTCTGCTCGGCCGCGTGGACCGAATTTCCTAAAATCACACAGTCCTTAGACTGCCATAAAAATTACAACACACAATAGGCTGTTTTTATAATAACAAATTTTAATCACAAAGTAAACAAAAGAAGCCCAAATGCCGAAAAGTTAATAATATGTGCTTCTACAGGCTGCAGCTGTGAATTTGTCTTTTTCGGTATCTAGGTCGTAACAAAATTTTCAAAATTCAAAATTGAATACACGTTATAAATTGATTGACTGACGATAAAAAATAATTTATAGTAATGTGATATTAAAATAAAAATAAAAAATAAAAATGTATTTATTTCAAAAAGTCTATACATGTAAGTTGCCGGGGCTTACCAGAAAGTAATCAAATGACACTTGTGTTGGGAAACCTCGCTCTTCCTATGTTACATTATTTTTTAAGACTATTAGTGTGCATGTGTGTGTGTGTTTGTGTGTGTGTGTGTTAGTTTAAATAGAACACAAATCCCTAATAATTACTACTACACTAAGCATGTATCATATTCAGGCTAATATAAGCAAGATATTTTCCACTTCATCATAATTAAGGGTAAGGAGCCATTCGGTCAGATTTTTCTTACACTCATATAGTCGCATTGGGTAAATGTTAAGAATGCGATTTATTTTATTATAAACACGGGGGGCTCGAGCTACATATTGCATTGTTTTGTGCTTCTGTAGATATAGTTTTATATTAATTTAATTAGGTAATTTATTGATTGATTAATTAATGGAGTAATGACCAGGCACCATTACATTTGCCTGTATTGTACGTTCGAAAGGACAAACTGTCGTTCCAACAAAGAACTCAACACCTTTGTAATTTTATGTTGTCATAATTAATACAATAGATTTTATTCTATTCTATTCTGTGCTAAATATAATCAATGTACAATAAATGTCGCCTTATGAATACCTATGGAATATATTCGAAGATACCAAAAATTATTGTTTATTTAAAACAGTATGGTATTTACTACTATGGTATTTTATTTATCCTGTGACTCAATCAGAAAGGAATAAAATACAAGTAATAAATAGATCCCACTGTTAGTTGGGATAGTTGCCCAAAACGCAGGCCAGTGTTTTGGTAGCGTGAGACTTCTGCCAACAGTGTAAAGTTTTTTTTATTCCATGAAATCAACAGATAGGCAGACAACCCGCGTGATGAAAATCAGTTACCATCGCCTATGGAAATTAATAACACCAAAGATGCTACCAGTATGCTGCTGCTCTGTAAAGGGAGGTTGGAACCTGACTACTAATGCCGGAACACAGCTCAAGGTTGTTATGGTGGCATGCATGCTCTAGACCAGAGATGGTCAGAGCCATCTAAACGGCCAAATGGCCTACCAGCCAGCTACAAAACAACCCACAATCCACAGAAAACTGTATTGTCTCTTCGTTCCTGCATAGATATCTTTAATCGTTCCTGCACGGATAAAAGCGGAGAGATTCTAGATTCCATGGCCCCACAGCAAAAGCCACAAATACGTATTTGGTGCCAACGTGTTTTTTTAACTCAATTAAATATTGTAAAACAAATAAGTAATGAAATTAGTCCATCCATTAGTCTTTGTCTAATTAGTGTCTATTTAAACAAAACAATTTTTTTCATAAAATGATTTTTTTGACTTAAACTAAGTGACAGTAACATCACTGCTGCTGTTGAGAATTTTACTCATTCTAGAGACCATGTCAATCATTATGTTTTAAATATATATTAAAAATCACTGAAAAACGGAAAATGATTACTGTTTTTCATTATATTATAAATTTATTTCTTTAATAGCCTTTATACCTACATTTAATTTAATTAATTTTATTTAAAATAATATATTATGAAATATAATCGAACAAGCGGTTGTTTTTTCTTTAAATTAGACTTGATTCGTAAAGTATGTTCTGTGGAACCATTTGGAGCTAACTTCAGACGGATCGTGACTCATCGGTCGTACAGTAATTGGGTTTTAATTGTATTTAGAAAACCACTTACTATCTTATCTATACTGTTACCTACAACACCAAAACTAAAACCGACTTCAAAAACTAAAATGTATAAAATAACTTATTTCTAAAGCTATTATTATTAATATATATTATCTAAAACATCTTAAAGTCGTTGCTTAGTAATTTGCAAAATATAGCAATATTTATTATGTTTTACTTTGCACCGACTTCAAGATGTTTTAGTTTTAGTTTTTGAAGGCGGTTTTTTTAAACGAAGTTTTTATTTTATTTTTTATTTGTTACTTTTTAGTGTCTAGCTATGTATGGGTGGACTTACGAATGGTGCCGCGCTTCTTAAAAAATATAGGTCCCAAGAAATGAGAACAAAAAATGATCGTAAAATTAAAACTACTGGGTCAAACTATGTCAAATTTTTAGGGTACTACATGGCATCTATTGCGCGTCGAACAAAAAAATTATCACGTAAATCGGATCATAAACCACGGAGTAATCGGCGAACATACAGAGAAAAAAAGCAAAAAAAAAAAGATCCCGACGAGTTGAGAACCTTCTCCTTTTTTCGAAGTCGGTTAAAAATACAAAGAAACGAACTAGTAACTTTAAATAAATACACAATATCTATCAATTAAAGTACCTCATTATTTTTAAGAATGAATGAATATCAAAGAAGCAAGTGAGGTGTGTAAGAATAAGCCTAAATGGCGCTCTGTTGTCCGTGTCTACCCCGCGGGACCTGGCGTGAAGTTATGTATGTATGTATTATTTTTAAGTTGGTTGTAAATACCATGAATAAGTACCTACTCATTATTGCGAGCTATGACAAAGTTTCGCTATGAAATCTTCATTTCTAGTCAAAATAAACCGTCCGTCTTAGCGAACTTGTGTTGTAGACTGTATACAGAAACCTTGTGAATATTCCTGAGTCTGTAATATTAGTGTTGCAAAGGAAGCGTTCACTGTTTTAATAATAAGGCGAGGTATTTAGCTGGAACTTGTATTTTATTTTAAACTAGGATATACCTGTGGCGTCGTCCGCGCTTGACTTGAAATTCCTGCCGGATTCGTGGGACACAAAGTACCGCAGCACTTAAAAAAGCATATACGCTATCGTTTTAGTAAAAATGTTGTCGGAAGAAGTTAATTTTTATGCATTAAATTAATCATATTTTTGCTCATTTAATTATTAAATACTACTAAACTATAAAATTAAATACTTCTATAAACATATTTACAAGTAAAAGATGTAGTCCAAATCGCTGTCGGTGGGGAGTGTTCCCAAAACGCTGGCCGCATTCCCTCGCTGTATGGCAACGCTTATTCGTTGCCCTAAATAAAGGCCAGCTCTTTGGTCACGCGAGACTTCTTTCAATCGTCTTGAAAGGTCTCGATAAAGTTGATAAGCCTCTCGTCCCCATGGCCCCAAAGTCTCAACCCCGAAAGCTACAAATATGTATCCGTCACCGATGGATGCATATTTGCGGCGTTTCAGGGTCTCTTGAAGTGCGGCAGTGACGGCTGTATTTGGAAGATGGGAAGCCGCCAACGTATCGACACACGTTGCGTCCCATACTAAGGGGCGTCCCATCTTCCAAGGTATCAACGACATTCCATTTTTATGCACCCAAAAACCTATGAACCACTCCCGGGATAATTCCCGCGAGATTGCCGGGATAAAACATAATTTCTTTCATAATATTTGCTATCTATAATTTTTTAATAATTCGGTCGTTTCAAATAATTTCCAGATATTTTCCCACCGTGTTCCCAGGATAAGTAGTGCATGCTGATTTTAGGTCTGAGAATTTGCTGTTGATCAGCGAAAACCGTATCAAAATCGGCTCAACAGTTTTTAAGTGAATCCGGAATAAACAGACAAAAAATTTGAAAAAATAATGTGTTCTCCATCGTTTATGTAGTGTATCCCAGTGTCTTTATTAAATAGCTCCATTGTGCAGAAACGCATTTTTAGATTATTATAATATTACTAGCTAACTCAGCAGACGTTGACGACATATCGAGCCTTCACCTAATAATCTGATTGTGAAAACATCGTATATAGTCTGTATATAGCAATGGGGAGCTAATCTCAAAGATGCACAGTTTGGACGGTAAAAGAATGATTATAAAAACATCGTTTGTGTTAAAATAAACTGTGATCTGGGGATTCTACGTTTCGTGACGTCACGTTCATAATTATATTATATCTCTATAATAAATTTAAGCTTCAAAAAATGAATTTTTGAGTATTAACGAAAATTTTCAAAAATATTTCCAACTCTATCTGTATGAGTATAATGTTTAAATTATTGAATATAATGTATTCTGTCTCATATTCTCGCGGGCTCAGACCAACAGATTTATGTGTTTATCTCTTATTAGTGTCGCTTTTTTGTTTCATCGAATTTCAGATCAACAGTTCTAAAGAAGTTTCACTTCAACAATAGTAATTATGTATTCTAAAATTATAAAACAACTAGCTGTCCTGGCAGACGTTGTCCTGCCCTGAAGAAATAAAATTTAGAACCCGATCTCAGCGCCACCTACCGGTTCCAACAGTATAAAAACTATCCTATCTTTCAAGTTGGATCAAACTGCATACGGTGTGCAAATTTGATTAAAATCGGTTGAGTAGTTTAGGAGTCCATCGCGGACAAACATCGTGACAGGAGATTTATATATATAAGATAAGTAATTATTTGTAATTTTAGAATACTACATTTTTTTATTTTAATACAATAATATATGTAAAACCAATTTACTTACATAACATACCGAATGCCAACCTCATTTATCGAATTGCGACATACAAGTAAAAAAAATCTAGTTTATATTTTGTTTGTACAGCATTTGACAAATAAACTTTATTCTTTCATTCTAGTTCAACAAGAGTTATTGAAAGAAATAATATTATATGTGGCTAATTTGGGAAATTAGCCGGACATAAATTATCCCCTCTTGGGAAATGTTTTGCTTATATAAATCTCAGATAAACAGTTGTATAGCGAAACAACTCGCATTAACACAAAGATAGTACTTTTGCTTAGTTTCCAAAGTCTGTATAAAGCAGCAACCGGCCTACATAGAAAGTGACGGTATTCCTAAATTTGCAAGTTCTAAAGTAGGTACAGACTTGAAATGAAATGAAATCTTTATTTCCATGAAACATGAAAATCAAGGTCTTATGATAGTGAGAACATGTTTCGCCATTTACTGGTATACAAATTTTCTTATACCCTAGTATGGTTTATAAACATTTTGTATTTTTATTTAATTGCCGTGTATCATTACAATTTGTTGCACAATTTTGTCACCTTTGTGACAAAGTTAAATAAATATATACATTTTATGAATGTCACTTTATTAATAATAATGAATTGTCGAATAACTATATTGAATAATGATCGCATTTTGGTAATAAAATAATAATAAAATAAATAAATGTCATTTATTTATTTTATTATTTTATGCTACTTATACATACATACATACATACATAACTTCACGCCAGGTCCCTTGCGGGGTAGGCACGAACAACAGAGCGCCACACAGGCCCATTCTTACACACCTCACTTGCTTCTTTGACATTCATAGCTCTTGTCATGCACGCTTGTCTGTTCTTAAGGCTCCTAATATGCTACTTATGTAGTTAATAAACCTCTCAGCTGTGTAGTTTCAAAACTTAGCAAGTTCTTCCTAAGAAATTGTACAGCACAGCACAAAGATGTCATTAGCTTCACCAGAATCTTCTTCAGCCAATCAATGCCCACTGCTATATTATAGGTCTCCCTAAGTATGCGTCACATATCCCGCTCTTCCTCCGTCTTCATCCAGCTCCTACCTGTGAGCTTACACAGCGGTCCAGTGGACTGGAGGGCATCCTACGCTACACCTCCCGAAACGCAGTCTCCTTCCACTTCACTCCCAGTCCACTTCAGGACGCATTTGCTTCATCACCCGTAGTCCTGCGACAGATGTGACCAGCCCACTGCCACTTGAACTTGCTAATTTTGCAAGCTATCTCGGTTACTTTGGATCTCCTACTGAAATTCTCATTTCTGATTCTATCCATAAGAGATATGCCCAATATATCTCACCTCATAGCTTGTTAAGCGACTTTAAATTTACACGTATGTCACGTCATAACCATTTATTAATCTTACAGAGAGCTATACCATATTTTGGTACACTTTTTAAATATTATGACAATCGTAAAACATCTACCATCAGCAAATTCCCAATTAGATAATGTCCTAACATAGATTTATTTTAAAACGATTTTAGTTGGTAGTATTTTGTTCTAACAGGTATTGTTTGTTAAACTACAAAATGACAAATTTCATTGTCAATATTGTCAGGTCAGGCAGGCAACTGACAGGCTATCCATTAAACCTCCTCCCCTTCTAATTACAACACGAACAGACGCTTTATATAATTAAATTAAGATAACTTGTAAATTTCAAAATATAGTAAAATAAATAATAATAAGAAGATATGTCTATCTTCTGTCTATCTGTCGATAACGCTTTGTTGCTCTCCTAACAGACACAATACATTAATTACAGTATTATTTAGGCAGAACAATAGGCGTCCTTATCGGTTAGAGCGATTTTTTTCAGGCAACTTAACTTATACGATTAGAATGTAACAATTAGCTATTTTAACAATAAGAGCGAATACAAAACTAAATGTTTGGGAGTATTCGTTTAATATAAATAAATATTTGAAGAATAGAGCTTTTTTGCAGTCGTTATAATAATATCATGCATCTTATACCTGGTTTACATTAGATAAAAAGCGAGTCAACTTTCACAATTGGCAAGTTAAGTCGTCGTTTGAACAGGTATCTACTAGCATACCTACTAACAACGAATTCTTATATCTTAAACCAATATTAGATGAAGAATGTTTGTCTTTCAAATTGGGCGAAGCAACGAAAGTGATAAATATAAACTTTTATCATTCAATACAATTGAATACCATTGTCCTTTCATTTTAGTGCCTTTCAACCAAAATGATATTATTTAGTTGATCCTTCTAATATCAGTATTAATATTTATTCACTCGCTTTCCCATTACTTTAGATTTGACAATACTAGTATACTTATGTAAAACGCATCATCAACTTATTAGACCATGTGCACTATTTTTATAAATTGCAAAACCTTGTAAGGTCCCTAAATTTTACCAAGTATTACCTTGTTGATACAAGGTAAAACTTGGTAAAATTAAACTTGCAAGTCATTACTCAGGTGCCCAACAGAATTATAATAATACAAAATAATATTCCCTAGCAACATTTAATTAGCTTATTTAGCGAAACAGTTTATTGTTGAGTTCTCGTGAGCGTAAACCCACACAACTCAAACTTATAATTCAATTATGAACTGCTTATACCTACCTACACATACATATGTGTTTATTGTTTTTAAGCAGTGTAAGTTTAAACAGTAGAACAAGTTTGTATTTAATTCTGTTGTGCAAAGTTTATGTTAAAACTGAGTAAGCAACGTGTGAATAATTAAGGAGTTAATTTTAGTAGACGTATTACTAAAATCTATATTAAGACAGATTTAGTAAGTATGACAATAGAAGAATATCGTAGTATTGCTTCACAAGTATAAGTACACCGTATTTAGTTAGATTATGGCTTTTTAAAGAAATATATAGAATTAGATTTATAAAAAGGGTGTAGTTTTAAAATGATATAACTATATTATACCAATACTAGCTGTCCCGGCAGACGACGTCCTGCCCGGCAAAAAAAAAATTAGGGGTGGACTACCCCTAACATTTAGGGGGATGAAAAATTGATGTTGGCCGATTCTCAGACCTACCCAATGTGCACACAAAATTTCATGAGAATCGGTCCAGTCGTTTCGAAGGAGTATGGCAACGAAAACTGTGACACGAGAATTTTATATATTAGATTTTGTACGCGACTCTGCTAGCGTTATCATGTTATCGGGTTAAAAAACTTTATTTCTCATAAAATAATTTTTACTATTGCTTAAACGATGAGAATATTTATAATATTGAAAAGAAATTGAAAGCACAAATACTAAAATTACAGATACATTTGATTTTTTGGTACATGCAAGTTACAAGTTCCTTCGAACAAAAAACAAAATAAAGTTTAAGTGTTATTGTGAAACTTGTTAGTTTTTATTTATTTACTAGCTGTCCCGGCAGACGTCGTCCTGCCCGGTAAAAAATAGGGGTTGGTCGTAGAGGGTTGAAAATGTAGGGTTGTATGTATTTTTGTATGTTGTATCATAAAAAAAAGAGAAATTAAAAATTTTGTCTAAAAAATAAAAAATAAAATTTAGGGGTGGACTACCCCTAACATTTAGGGGGATGAAAAATAGATGTTGGCCGATTCTCATAAATACCGGATAAGCACAAAAAATTTCATCAAAATCGGTCAAGCCGTTTCGGAGGAGTATGGCAACGAAAACTGTGACGCGAGAATTTTATATATTAGATTTCTTCATAAGTGAATGACTTCTGAATGAATATATTGTATATAATGTGGACTACTCAATTTCAAATAAAATCTAATTATGTCGGTTTCGGGCATGTGGAAAGAATGTATGATAAAAGAATGACTAAACAGATATACAATGCAAAAGTGGATGGGTGCAGAAGTCGCGGAAGGCCACGACACACCTTCCATGATCAAATTGATCGTGTACTAGCAGAAGGTGATGTCAGGAGCCTTACGGACAGACGAGCGAGCATGACAAGAACTATGAATGTCAAATAAGAAAGTTAGGTGTGTAAGAATAAGCCTAAATGGCGCTCTGTTGTTCGTGCCTACCCCGCAAGGGACCTGGCGTGAAGTTATGTATGTATGTATTTAGAAATCAGTATTCTTTTGAGTATCTGTAATTAAAAATAGTCTGACTTCTTTATAAGTGTCAACTATGGTTGCATATTAGTATGGATTTATTACAAGGTGCAATCTTGAAGTTTTTATAATTCTTTTTCGAAATTTAAACTTTGTCTATTTCAAAAAGGACGGTATGGAAGACAGAAAGAGGTCACATATAGATACTGCTAACACTTGTGTGTCGGAGCATTCAACGTCAAGTTGTTTGCATAGTCTACGATCCCATACTCACAGACGATTTAGATACGCTTGGTCTTTGGAGAGCCTTCGTGTCTCTGCGTATTCTACCCACTGCACAATGGGAGTGTTCCGAGGAACTGTTGTTTTTCCACTGCACCGCAAGCCACCAGCTGGGACATCATTACCATTTCTTTCCTTAAGCTACTTCGCTCTTGTATGGAACAGGTCTCTAGAACGTGTCTCTTGTGCACCACGAGGATTTGGATTGAGCTTCTAGCCATGGTATTTCCACAGAGCTGCTACTAATATGGGATTTTTTTAAAGGATATATAATTTCTTCGAGGCCGGCAGCATGTTAGTAACACCTCTCATGTTGTAAACGTCCATAGGCGACGGTAACCTTTCCATCAAATGGGCCGTCTGCCTATTCGCCGTACTTCAGTTATAAAAAAAAAGTCAATAGAGGAATAAACATCGTGATTTTTTTATTTATTTTACACAACAGAACACATGTAAATATTTTTAACATAATTTTAGAATCCAAGTCGTATTCCTATCATGTTAATACAGTAAATTTAAATATTATGTAGCGTTATATAAAAAATATACCATACAGTAGTTTCTATTCTATAACATATGATTCTAAGTGTAAGATTATTATTAAGTAGTAACAGGATTAAATATACGTATGTAATTTAAAAATAATATTTATTTCGCAGGAAAGTTTAGTATAACGCTACAGGTTACATCTTGTGGAGGTGTCAGCCATACTGTTCTATTTCGAAGTATTCTTTAAGTTTTGAACTTTCAGATTTAATTTACGTACGGGTTTCTGAATGAATGAATATGTTTTTGTATATTAAAAGATAAAGTTAACAGAACGACTATTCAATAAGTGTTCTTCAAAACAGTTCAAAAAGATTCCCTATTATACATCTAAATTCAAGTCCTTATTCAATAAAAACAACACAATGCTAAAGTCTACAAAAATTTGAAATGAGCAACTTAAACAAAAATGTTACCACATAACAGCAGTACACAGTAAAATAACTTTACGTATATAAATGACAAATTTTATTCGAGTAAGTTAACCACACTGGCTAGTTTTCTCCACGGTATAGAGAAACTATAACTCCATTGTTTATTGCCCAACAAGTTGCTCACAAAACACAAATTGATTTACTGTATGTACCGTATCTGCGGCTCTGTTGTAAAACTTCAGACGTGAAGTTAGTCATATGTAAGGCGCACATGTACATCTACGACGGAAACGTTGCTAACTTCATTCATTAACTGTTAAATGGTGTTATTTTATAGAGGCGGTCTTTACAAGCTGCTTCATGGCTATAACTATTGCCTGAAGTATTCAAATATGGTTAAATATGCAGACGTTTTATTAATTCGAATTAATAGTAATGTTTTTGTGACGAGAATTAATGAGGAGGAGTATATTTAAAAGTAAATTATGATTAATAAATCTCTTCAGAAGGTACTAGGTTTGTAAATGTGGAAGAAGTTTGTCTTTGTGAGAAAGTACTAGGTTTATACGTGTCGCGTTAATACCTTATCCTAATCCCCTGGAAGACTTTTATCTTTTGACTCTTTTATCAAAACTAGTGGCAAGGATAGTGACTGGATTAATGTCATGCCTCCAGCAGTTATGATCCCCAAATCAATTAGCAACTAGCAGAGTTTAAACTAGTTGAAGGATCAGTTCCTGGAGCGATATGTTATTAGTAAAGAAACCGGTAAACGAAGATATAAGGAGCGCAAGCTAAACTAAATATGAAATCCTTTGTTCATGTTCATTCAATTGTTATCAACATCTCAATACCTTATCTAAATCTTGAAGATATTAAAGTGTATGAAATAACTATATGAAAAAATATCTTTAAGTTCATAGTAGTAAGGACCTAAAGTACGTAGTCTAAAAAAATTTTCGTTCAACATATATTCTCTGTCTTGCATGCAGAAGTACAGCAGACAGGCAGACGGCCCACTTGATGGAAAGCGGCTACCATCGCCTATTGACATTTGCAACACCAAAAGGGCTACAAACGCTCCGCTGCTCTCTTAAGTGAGACTGGAGCCTGGTCACTAATGCCGGAACACAACTCAAGGTTGTTATGGGGAAATACTTTAGATCAGGTGTGGTAGCCATCCAGTCGGGCAAATGCCCTACGGCTACCACTTGTCTGTGAGTTGTTTTGTCGCCTTTTATGACAGGCCGCCGAGCCGCAGAAAATTGTATTCTTTCTCCCTTCCTGCACGGATAAAATTTGCTTTCTACGCTTGATTTAATTCATTGCAAATTATATATATTATTATTCTCCTTTGGTGCGATAACAATCAACAAATTTGACACCAGGGAAATCCTATACACATACCTAGTCGGGTATATATTCACAAAAGTAAACCCTATTGTTCCAGAATCACTAATGTGGCAGGGTAAAGGTTGAGCCAACACTAAAAATTTAATATTATGGGTCTATCCTCATTTATTTACAGTTAGCAGGCAACTTCATTAGGTGGCGGGTTATGGCGTGACTATCTCTGCAGTATTAGTGCGGTGGCTGTCAGCTATGTAACTCTAATCCCAGCTTTACTCTGGCTAATGTGTGTATATAAGTTAATGTTTCCATAGAGATAAAAAATAATTTTAAATTATTAAGCCACCTAGCTCCTGCCGGCGTAGATGGCTCGTTAAATATTTTATGCCTTGAATATTTTATAACGCGGTCTAAAATGGAAGCGTAAGCGATTATGGTATATTGTTACACGAGGGAGGAAAGTGACCTATGTAGATATGAGATGACAAGTGCCTAAATAGGCCTTTCATACGAGATTAACACTCTACTTTTCATTTCAAATATGAGGAGAATTTTTTTTCATAAATGTTCTTTTTAAAATACCAAATTAATATTACAATCTAATCTTAAAAGTAATAAAGTAAAGTAAATATAACCTAAATTAACTAAAAGTATTCTTACCAAGAAAGTGACCATTAGAAATTTTCTTATTGTCTCTATTAAGGTGAAGACACTTTGTTCATGTGTTCTTAAATACATTAGCACGGTACACTACACTTTAGTTTTGTTTATAGCACTAGTTAAAACGGTTTGGTCCTTTTGAACCTTCTCATCATATCTGTGTTGTCGAGGAGCTGGATCGCCTCAACATTCACATGATGGTGAAGCCGATGTTTGTGAAGTTCCACGTACTTTCTGATCATTTCCAGGTGGAGATCACTCGATTTAATGTACCATAGCGCGTTTAAAATATCTTTCAGTACTTTGTTTTGCAATCGTTGTATTATTTCTATTGTGCAGAAAATCATTTGGGCTGTCTCAGCCCTACTAGTGTTGGTCGGAGAAGCATCTCCTCGTGTCCAGGTGTTAGTACTTCACAGTGGGGCAAAAATGCTACAGGGTTTGTGGGTAGGAGATCTTTTGTCTTAACGTGAACTTATATTAAAATAATAGAAACCAGACTAGATAAAATAAAGGCAGGTTTGTTTATAAAATTTACCTTAGCTTGGATTTAAACAATATTTTCTCTGCCTTCCAGTTTAGTAGGTGGGTCAAAGCGATCAATAAACAAATATATCTTTATATAGATAAATCTTCTACACGTGAGTATATCATGGAACTCTTCCTCGCTGGACTGATTATGATGAAATTATTGTAATTTTAATTGGGTGGTTTAGATTCATAATTGCATCTGGTAATTGATGCTGAAATTGCGTTCCAGAATTTTGAAGAAATTTTTGTGTGTATTTGTGTGGGTTTTTAATCGAACCCAGGGTTAGATTCAAAACTGGACTTGGTAAGGAGCACTGCAAACAGGTTTTAGTTTTTTTCTTCAGGCCAGAACAAAGTCCGCCGGACCCGCTATTTTTCATAACTTACCCCACATTCAACTCGAGCTCTGCGATTGATGCCTCGCAGCTTTAAAATATTGCTTCTCACTTCAACGTAAGCAGGGACATTTCATCTAGGTAGATTTTTTCTGAGTGTTCTTAATGTTTTTGCAGCCCAAATAAAAATATTTTTTTTAACAGATCTTTATTAGGACTCCTTAGCTATTCTTGCGAGAAATGAAAATCGTACACGACCATCACTTTTTAATCCAGCCTATGTATATCTGTTTGTCTGCAGGTCGTTAAATATCATTCTAAAGTTTTGTTTTTTGGAAAAACAAAAAGTGCTTCTTTTACGCGACTTACGAGAGTTATCATCGCTTAAGAAAAAAGCATCATATCCCCAGACGACCTTTAATGTAACTTTTATTATACACAATTTCGAACTTTAATCCAAAATGACATAAGATGTAAAATAAAACAACATCCATCAGTGTAGCTTAGAGTGTTGGAAGATTAGGCCCTGTAATCGCCCTTATTATGATACAATTTCGAACTTTAATGCAATAAATATCTTATAAAAAATAATATTCATCAATGAAACAGATAACAATATATTTTTAAAATTGATTAACTGACGATAAAATACAATCTATAGTAATGTTATATTGTTTTATGCTTCTATAAAGATAAAATTTTAATATAATTTAAAGATTAAATACTGTAATTATGGTCAGGCAACATTACAATCGCCTGTATTGTTCGTCCGAAAGGACAAACAGTCGGTCCAACAAATTTGTAATCTTATTATTGTGACAGTTAATACAAGAAATACTCTATGCAGTTTATAATGTGATATTTATTTTCAATAAGTACTTTTATGTACTAATAAGTTTCATGTACACAACCCTGCCTCTTGTCTTCCCACTCTCGCTAGACTCATAGGTTTGCTGGAAGAAACTCTTTTAGGGTTAAGCTCGCCTTGGTACATCGCCATTATTGTATACTTTTTTTGCAATTATTTTGTGTACAATAAAGAATAAAATTGCCTGGAAGAGATCGCTGTCCGCGGTAAGGCCGCCATTTGTAATTAATACACATGTACATAGTTTCATAAAGTTATTGTGCAATAAAGTATATTCCATTCAATTTTATCTAAGAGTAAAATTCTCCCTGGCAACAACACGAGCCTACATCATTTAAAGAGTCACAAGTGCGTTAGGCACTGAGCTACAATATCTATGATGTGAAAAGCCGTCTCTTAATACACATTAAGTATAGAACAATCTCCGGCTAAAAGCGTGTTCGTCGTTATCGTTTTGCGTCGGCCATGTCATCAAAATTGCGTAACACACGAGACGTCTGTTAGCGGCACGTAATGCATTTCTAACGAGTGAACGTGTATTATCTATATGTACTTACATGAATATGTTGCTAGTAAAACTATTTGAGGTCGTATCTATGATACTGGGGCCACACGTACGATAATGTTATAGTTATAGGCCGTTTTGCGTAGATATGGTGAAGGGTGTAATGTGTTATTTGTGATGTGATATTGTTTATTATTTATTGCGATATTGTTTTTATGTTACATTTTGACGTAGGGGAAGCCCAACGGTTATACTAGGGGCGTACCTGCATTAATATTAGAGGTATTGACTGCGATAAATGCGTCTTTTTTATACAGTTAAAATAATGCCGTTAACGAACTTAATATTACGAGTTACGAGACTCGAATTATAATGCCGTTAAAATTATTATAGAGTTTATTAGAACTATAGAACACGTATAACACAGGTACAAATATAACCGAACACAACCTATCCAAACGTAATGTAGAAGGTCGTAATTCAATAAAACACGCAAAGTCCGTCACTATTAGATTCCCGATTGTACACACGTCACGTCTTGATCGTCGTTGTCGATAAACTGCCTCCTCTCTCCATCAGGCCCCCGTTTTAAACTACATCCACAGAAATGAATCTGCAACACCTGGCTAATGATGCTAATAAGCGAGTACAATGAGAGAACAGGCAATAATTAGAAACGTATGCTAATAAATAAATGAACAAAACAAGACGATCATAAAAGGATTACAATTAGTTCAAATGCCGATAGGTAATAAATGTGTTTTTACAAATGTGTTCGTGGAATTTGTCGTTGTCGGCGTCTAGGTTGTGCGCATATTTGTCAGTATTAAACGTCATTAACAATAATAATTACGCCCGTCACCACAACATCTTGAAATGGCCTATAACCATAGCTTGTCCCAGACGACGTCTGTTTTTTGACTTATAATTCGTTATTGTAAGTCAAAAAATAGAAGAGAACCTTAAGACTTTTAATTATTAAAAACACTGTTGACTGAACTGATTACCAGCTAAAAAGTATTAAAGTATATATAGGTATATTAGCACATTATACTATTCTATATATCCGCACATTATATATCCGTGCAGGAACGGAGAAAGAATACAATTTCCTGCGGCCCGGCGGCCTGTCGTAAGAGGCGACAAAACAACCCTCAGCCAGGTGGTAGGGCATTTGCCCGACTGGATGGCTACCACCCCTGGTCTAGAGTATGTCGCCATAACAACCTTGTGTTGTGTTCCGGCATTAGTGACCAGGTTCCAGGCTCCCTAAAGAGAGCAGCAGCGCATTCGTAGCACCTTTGGTGTTGCAAATGTCCATAGGCGATAGTAACCGCTGTCCATCAAGTGGGCCGTCTGCCTGTCTGCTGAACTCCTGCAATAAAAAAAAATAAAAAATTCTACCCGTGCAGAAACGGAGAAAGTATACACGTTTCTGCGGCCGGGCGGCCTGTTGTAAGAAGCGACAAAATGACTCACTTCCAGGTGGTCGGGTATTTGCCCGTCTGAATGTCTACCACGCCTAGTCTAGTCTATGCCACCATAACAACCTTGAGTTGTGTTGCGGCATTAGTGGCCAGGTTCCAGTCTCCCTCATACAGCACGACAGCCTCTTTGGTGTAACAAATGTCTGCTTGTCTGCTGAACTCATGAAATAAAAAAATAATTCCATACTCAGTCATATTATCACTTCACTGTCTTTTCTATTTTTAACTAATAATTTGTTATTTTAAGTCCAAAATAGAAAAGAAAGATATTAAGTATTATTAACTCTATCAAAGAACACACTAGTGGCTAAACTGATGAATGATTAGCAGCTAAAAAAGTATGAAATTGTATATAAGTATACTTTCCATATGCGATCAAATTATCACTTCACCAAGTCTTTTCTATTTTTAACTTATAATTTGTTATTTTAAGTCAAAAATAGAAAAGAAAGATATTAAGTATTATTATTAACACTATCAAAGAACAGACTAGTGGCTAAACTGATAAATGATTAGAAGCTAAAAAACTATGAAATTGTATATAAGTATACTTTCCATACGCGATCAAATTATCACTTCACTGTATCTTTTCTATTTTTAACTTATAATTTGTTATTTTAAGTCAAAAATAGAAAAGAAATTTATTAAGACCTCTCACTATTGAAGAACACACTAGTGACTGAACTGATTAATGACTGCCAGCAAAAAAGTATGAAAGTGTATATAAGTCTAATATCGCTAATACTTTTGATACGCGGCGATATTATCACTTGACCTCCAGGGACACGCGCTAACTTTTAAAGCCGCTGCTCACATAGTTCCCAACTCGATTGCCCTCCAAAGTTCCCCAGCCATGTCTCAACAACTATTATGAACAATAACCAAGTTTAGTGTCACGACATTACAGTTGATGCCAGGTTTTGGAATTTATACGATACTCTGTTTAACTGGAGTTTTTTATGTTTTGAAATTTCTACTACAACTCACGTCTTTTAGATAAATATTTAAAGTCGTTAAAGTACAGCTTATCCACTCCCGGGAGCTTCTTTTTTTATCTCGGCGTCTTCAGACTCTTATTGCGTGGGGCGGTGTGTAATGCGCCCCAGGGGAGGAAAGGCGAGCGCGCGCGGAATACGTCGCGTCCATCGTTGGCAGGAGCGGAGAAAAGACGTGGGCTCACTCTCCCGCTAATGATACACTCGTAATAGGAGATAGACCTGATTGAACAAAAGTGTCAAATGAAGTTAAAGATTTTTTTTACAAAACTGGGAGCTTCTTTTATCCCGGTTTCTTCAGACTCTCATTGCGTGGGGTGGTCTGTAATACGCCCCTGGGGAGGAGAGGCGAGCGCGCGTGGTATACGCCTTGCCCATCGTTGGCAAGAGTGGAGCAAGGATGTGCGCTCACTCTCCCGCTTATGACATACTCGTAAAAGGAGGAGATAGTCAGATCTTGATTGAACAAAAGCGTCAAATGAAGAAACAATTTTTACAAAATTATTTGCGTAGACTTGTGTAGATACACGTGGTTTGGGTCTGTGTGGTTATCAACGATGTATCCGATTGTAGTTTTTACAAATGAGTAGACGAATGTAATAAGCTTGAGATAAAGTCGAGGGCTTACCATAGTAACAAGCTTGTAAAAACCAAAAACTGCACGTGTGTCATACGACGTTTCTCAACATTTAATGTAAAACGAAACAAACAAATTTCGTTTTGAAATTCGTAACAATCTTTGACACGTCTAAAATGAAAATGGCGCGTATTTGCAAATGGCTCCACATGTGCGTGGTGAAAATCTTTGCTCGCATTTGCTCTACAGTATTAAAATGAGACAAATGTATTGATCAAAAGCGCTTCCAAAGAGGTTCAATTAAGCAGCTTATTTATCCCCGTAGTGTAGAACTCCTGGGTGGGATTTTATAGTCTCTAATTTACCGCACGTTCCATTGTGTGTTTCATAATTTTTAACTTTCGAACAATGTATAGAGCTTTGTAAAATCACTTACAACTAATTGAGAAACTCTTTGTTGTTTGATTTTTTTATATTTATTGTCCAGTGCTTGTACTCATATACACTAGAAACACATTTGACTGTGGCACGGAAACTTCATAGGCATATTTATGCCGCAGAGACTCGTGTACATAATATTGTCATATTAAAAATATTAATTATCGAGTAATTTTTTATCATCATTCTAGTGTTTAGTACCGATTTAATAATAAAAGCGTAGTTATTATCATTTTAGTGTATGGTTCTTGTTTAATACCAGGTCTGTACATGTGAGCCTAATTAAAAGCCTTAAGCAAGGTACGCACTTTAGTGCTTTCAAGCGAAGAATGTTGTACCCTAATAAAAGCAAACTGAAATGGATACCTTGTAATTTGTTAACAATTCATAAATGTATCCGCTACCTTAGCCAGGATTACTAGCAATATCGGGCAATAATAATAATTTAAGCGTTACCTGTGGTTACCTGAGCCGATTGCTTAACGACCCGAAGCTATAACGCGATACGATTGATGCCAGAATGCCTTTTATTGCCAGAAATATAGGCAGAAATAAAAGCAAGGTATTGCCATTAGAGTTCAACCGTGAGTGCTTGTATTGCTGGGATTATTGTAATGTTCTAAAGGTGGTGATAAAATAGGCCTATTGAGGATTTGGCTTGTAGTTGATACACTTAGGGATTTTTGGTTTGGGTTTTATATGTATGTATTTTATGTAAGATGTAGCCTTGACGTTGATTCTCTGTTAACCTGATGCCGTCTCGCAAATCCTAGTGACACAAGTAGAAAAGAATAAACGCTTACCGTCACTGGAACCATGTAAGGAATGATGCAGGATTTCGGCTGGATTCGCGCGTCCTGGTTTTACACAAACACTAGGTTGGCACTTTAAAGAGCGGTTTTAGGACACAATACAGTAGCTTTCCGACGTATTTGGACTATACATCGGCGAGCGTGGCGTCGCGACGATACTTAGGCAGCCATTAATGGATTCGGCCAGCCAATGAGACGCATGTGTGTTCGCAGCGCCTTCTGGTAAAAACCGGCCGAATGAAGATGGAAGAGGAAACGTTGCAGGAAGAGGTATGCTTTCTGGGAATGTGACGGAATGTAGCGTGTACAAGTTAAAAAAAAAGTCACACAGAAATACTCTTGGGCATCAGAAATTAAAAAGGGATGTTAAGCAAACCCTAAATTAACCCTTATTCAAAAGATTGACGATTTGGACGCGATCAAAATTCATAGCCGATTTTTGAAAATGCAAAAAAAGTAACATTGAAATACTCGAGCGCGTCAGATTAATGTTCGGACGGTTCAGCTTGATGTCCTTATCCTGCTGACCCATAATCTGACAATTATGTGGAGGTATTTCCTGAATCTGATGGTTTGAAAAAAGATTTGAAGATAAAAAATATCCTCACCCCATATGAAGGGTTCATGTACGGAGTACATAATAGGGTGCAAGGTTTGTCCCCTTATGTTATTCTGCCACGCTCGAGTAAATCCCAAAATCCCCGCTTGGCCTCCCCTACTATCTAATATAAGTGTAATCCATTACTCCATAATTATTATCATTAACAAAAAAATACCAAAGTCCTTAAGTTGCTTTAACTTAAATGTTATTCCCAGTTTAATCACTAAAGTGACGAAGTTATATCTTAACAAAACACTTTGATCAATTTGATACTCCAATGTTTGAACGGTCAAAGTTGAGAGTCGCTTCGTTGGTCTGTTTAAAAGGCAAATAAAGGGTTTCGGGAACTAATTACTTAAAGAGGTTTGCTTTAACTAATTATTTATAGATTAAATGTCGCACTCAGAATCACATGGTGTTACATTATTTTTAAATAATTCGCTTTTTGGAGAGCGTTTCTCCAAAACCAATGGTTGCTTGGAAGAGAGCGCTTTTTAGCGATAAAACCGGCCCGTTATACTATCTCTTCTATATTCTCTTCTGTTTATCTATGCTTTGGTATACAATAAAGTGTTCTATATCTATGTATTTATTAGTATTGTATATATAGAAGACATCACAACTGGAGAGAGCGCTTCGTTGATTTAAACATTCTTGTTACTCGAATCCTTTTAATAAAAAGCTTTTGAGCAACAATACCGTTGCTTGAAAGCACTTTAAACGGCTTAAAACTCAATCAGCAAGGAGATCCTTTAAAACTGAGAAAGGAAGCTCCGGAAGCGATTTCTGTGAGATTTATTGCGTACTCTCTTTGTTTATGTATTTTTTCCTATTATTAGGGCGAGTAAAAGAGACTAATATATGAGTCTGGAGTGTCTTACACATGAGTATAAATTTCAATTGATATGAGTTCAACAAGTGGAACCCATTAGTTTTATTTCGATTTATAATGTTCAATAGTGTCCCGCCTGCTACTAAACTCAATTCCAGTATGTAATTTGGCTCACCTCATAATTTTATAGTCCCTGAAATCGAAGTAGAGTTCGCTTTGTTTATTAACCGACTTCGAAAAAAGGAGGAGGTTCTGAATTCGTCGGGTTTTTTTTTCTTTTTTTTATGTATGTTCACCGATTACTCTGAGATTTATAATTCGATTTACGTGATTCTTGCCATGTGGTCCCCTAAAAATTTGACATAGTTTGACCCAGTAGTTTTCATTTTACGAACATTTTTTTGTTCCCGTTTCTTGGGACCTATATTTTTTAAGAAGCGCGGCACCATTCGTAAGTCCACCCATACATAGCTAGACACTAAAAAGTAACAAATAAAAAAAAAACTTCATTTAAAAAACCGACTTCTAAAACTAAAAAACTATATGTATAAAATAACTTATTTCTAAAGCTATTACTATTAATATACATTATCTAAAACATCTTGAAGTCGGTGCAAAGTAAAATATAAAAATTACTAAGCACCGACTTTAAAATGGAATAGCTTTATAAATAAGTTATTTTATACTTTTAGTTTTTGAAGTCGGTTTTTTTAAACGAAGTTTTTATTTTTTAGTTTATAAATTTAATTTTGTTTCTTATCCGCGATCTTGTTTCGGTCTTGTTAGTGCATTACTTTTAAACTGTATTTTTTCAGTCGGGTTTTGGATTTTTTAAATTATTATATAAGATTGTTGGTGTTCCTGGCACACTCTTATTCGTTTCATTTTAAATATAATTAGGCTACGGATATTTATAACCATGTTAAATTTCATATGATAACACGAGGACAGCATCAAAAACTTATTAAACCAATTTATTATTCCTAATTAAATTTAAAAATCTAAGATATATACATTCATATATATATGCATACATATGGTCAGGCTTGTTTCCCATTGGGGTAAGGTAATGATGATGATATGATCCTGACAAACACTTTCGCTTTATCTAATTTCATTAATCTTCAGGGTTGTGCAGGAATATGTCTACCTTGGACAAAATATCCAGGTAGGCAAACACGGATTCGAGAGGGAAGCCAATAGGAGGATCCAGTTAGGCTGGGCAGCATTCGGTAAACTTCGACAGGTCTTCTCGTCGAGCATTCTTCAATGCTTGAAGACGTAAGTCTTCGAGCAGTGCGTCCTACCTATTATGACATACGGTGCCGAGACATGGACACTGACAGCGGGACTGGTCCACAAATTCAAAGTCGCTTAACGGGCTATGGAGCGAGCTATGTTAGGTGTTTCTCTTACGGATAAGATCAGAAATGAGGACATCCGTAAGAGAACTAAGGTAACCGACATAGCTCGCAAAATTAGCAAGTTGAAGTGGCAGTGGGCCGGTCACGTCTGTCGCAGGACCGACGGCCGATGGAGCAAACGTGTCCTGGAGTGGAGACCACGTCTCGGCAAATGTAGCGTAGGACGCCCGCCAGCCCGGTGGTCTGACGACCTGCGCAAGATCGCCGGCAGGGGCTGGATGAGGAAGACGGGAGACCAGGATATGTGGCGCGTACTTGGGGAGGCCTACGTCCAGCAGTGGACCGAAATTGGCTGAAGAAGAAGAAGAAGAATTTCATTAATCTCTGCAATAATATATAATATGTAGAATAGAAAAGGGAAAGACTTTTGTAATGCCTTTCATATTGATACTCTATTCGATGGGTTTGATTAACCTGCCATTTTAGTTTTTTTTTATTTTTAAACACCTGTCTAAGGACACATGGGTGCTTCAACGATATATTCTTTATATACTTTAACTGTCGAAATCCATCAAGCCCTTAAGAAGCTACGAGGTAAGTAAGAAATGTACCAAACATAAAAGATACAAGCGAAATAATAACCCTTTCCTGACAGTCAGGTAAAAACATTACTTAGACTTTTGTGTCAAATTGACTGTTATTCAAAATATGAATTTACGAAAGCTCTCGTCTTAAACCCACTCTAGTCATAATGAGATCATTATTTCCACCACTTATTTCCATCAGCAGAAACAAAAAGCACTAGTTAGTTTTTCAACTACTATAAAGTGGAAAACAAAACAATATTAAAACAATTAAATTCCATTCATTATGCTCTCGTTGCCAAGAACAATGGAATGTGTTGTATGAAATTTAATTCATTGTGACTACTCATACATACTACGTATTATGCAAATGTAATGTCATATGCACTAAGAAACTGCATGGTTCAGATTTAAATTCCCTTGTGTATTTTTTAAGGGGTTTAAGATTGCCTGAAACACGATAAGTTGTATGCTGAAGGGGTTATTAACTATAAGTATTGTTACGAGCTACAGGACTCAAAATAAAATGCCGTTGGAATGACAGTAGAATTTATTATAACTATACAAACACGTATAACACAGGTACAAATATAACCGGATACAACCAGTACAAACACCACGATTCAATAACACGCGTAAGTCCGTTACTATATCGAATCGAATTATCGAGTTATCGAATGTACTACCCACGTCTTGCTCGTATCGTAATCCTCGCTTGACTGCCTCTATCTCCATTGGGCCATCGCTGCACCGATACAATATGGCCGCCAGCCCGCATAGATCGGATTTCTTAGAATCAGCTTAACACCCCTGCCTAATGACTGCCATAAAAGGTGACAATACACAATAGAGTGTTTTTTAATTACAATTGCACAAACACAAAGTAAACAAAATAAGTACAAATGCGGAAAGATAATAAACTGTGATTTATGGCAGGCAAGTGTGCATTCACTTTTTGTCGGCATGTAACAGTATTTTCAAAATGAAACAGATTATTTTCAAATAACTAACCTGTGCCCTCTTCGCTAAGCGCTACTCAAAATATGCCGACATATAATTGCCCATAGGAAAATGTCCTCTTCCCATGTTCATTTCACTGGGTGCTACTAGAAATAAGTCAACATAAGAGTCCCCATGTGAAAAAGACTCGTTTCTCAAGTCAATGCACATCAGAGACAATGTTTGACCCTGGGACTTATTTATTGTGCACGCCGATATATCAACCCATCAGCTTGGTTTTCTTGGAGTTGATATCTTACATTTAAAAAAAAACAAAAGAATATCATCAATCATAATTAAATATAGACAGTGTCATTCGGAAATAAAGTAGCTTTATGAAAGTGAAACAACTTTCAAAGTCGGTTCAGTAATTCAAAAGATTACTTCCTACAAACAAACTTACAGACTATACTTTGTATTACTCTTTATAATAAAAATTTGTAATTGAATACAATTTATAATTGTAGGTATCAGAAGATCTTGCTCTACCATAACTTCAACATTAAATTGTATAATTGTTACATACCGACAAAGAAATAGGCACCTTGTTTATTACCCTTCCCGCATTTAGAATTGTTTTGTTTACTTTGTGTTTAAAAGTTGCAATTAGACAACATCCTGTTGTTATGTTTTTGATTTTGTTGGCCGTTCGCAGGAATAATTAACCAGGTGTGCAGATTACGTTTTCTCGGAAGTACCCAGCCCACGCAGTCGATCGTGTATTATACTGTTTACTATAAAAAAATGCCCGAACGGAGGGGTGGGCAGTCAAGCGAGGATTACGATACAAGCAAGATGTAGATTCAATGGGCGATATATTGACGGACTTGCGCGTGTTATTGAGTCGTGCAGTTTATACTAATAGTGTCTAGTTATATTTGTACTTATGTTATACGTGTTTGTATAGTTCTAATAAATTCTGTAGTAATTCCAATAGCATTTAAAGAAGAGTCCTGTAGCTCGAAACAGTATATTATATTAATATGGGTTATGTTGCGTAACATTCTACAAGAGCCGGACAAGCGTACGTAAGGAGTTTATAAAAGTCCCGCCTTTATCAAAGTACCTACAGAGCCCTAAAAGAAACACGATAAGTTTTTCAATATAACCCTTTCACTACCCAAACACTTGACAACATAACACGTCCGAAACCCGTCGAAGGGGCAGTATAAAGCGTTCTAAAACCCTCAACCCGCAATACGAAAACAATAGATGTTAACCCACCAATGCCCGCACGAACTGATTACTGATTCCAAAGCCTGTGTGGTATTTCAGGTACTTACTGTGATGTAGGGTTAATTTGCTTTGAATGGTTAACAAGTTGTAAATGGAAAAATTGTGTCGTGTGTCTAATTCATACTTATGTTAAAAATTAAAAAGTTGCTCTGCTTGTTACCTTTTCAAAATTAATGAGGCTAATGGATGTTTCTGAATTTCAAAAGGTAACATTGGAGTTAAAAATTTTCAAGCGAGCCTCCATGGCCAAATCAAAACATATATACTTATATAGGTAAAATAATAGCCCATAAATGTCCTGGCTGTGGCTGCTTCCAGGACTACTCACGCAGGGTTAGGAAAGTACATACAGATACATGCCCATACTGCGGAAAAGTGGACACCGCGGCGCATACTATTTACACAAAATGCCAAAGATAAGAAGCAAAACAAGAAGTTTATTTTGAATAAATAGCTGCTAACCCCCATACATAGATAATATCACACCTGTTTCCCATGGGGGTTAGCACAGACTATGGATCTCCACTTGCGACGATCCTGACCAACAACTTTCACTTCATCTACTTTCATTAAACTTTATTCATCTACGTTTATTTTAGATGCTTTTGCCTGACCTCTCTTTCACACTTTGCTATTTGATCATGGTGTGTATATTTCGGTGTACTGGCACCAACTCTAGCATTCACAATGCTGTCATACACTTGTCTTGTGATTCTACTTTTATCCATTCTCTCTACATGTCCAAACCACCTTACCATTCCTGTTTCAACTCTTATTATTACATTTTTTTCAATCCACAACGTTCCTTTATTACAGTGTTCCTTATCCTATCATTCAAGCTAATCGCACATATATTCTCAAAGCTCTCATTTCAACTGCGTTTATCCTACTTTCATGCTTCTTCTGCCATACCCAAGTTTTCACTGATAAATATACAAATATACCAATAATGCTTTATGTCCCATCTGCTGGTATCAGGTCGATAAGACATGCTGCGCAAAGTATTTAAGTCTGATAGATACGTTTTTCACCCTCACAGCGCCAGACGAAATTTAATGATTTTTATATATCGCAGTCAACGTGTTAAAAATCGCGCATTCTTTACATGTTACGTAGTTTATATATGGCACAGACAATATTATTTTTATAATTATTTTGTTACGTGATAATTATAATATAAATAATATATATTGTTTATTCAAAGAACTTTGCAAGAAAGTATTCGATGCCACCCGTGATCAGAAGGCTGACGCATATTTCGCCCTACGAATAAGCATCGCCATACAGCGCGGCAATGCGACCAGCCTTCTGGGCACGCTCCTATCTGACAGCGATTTGGTACACAACCTTTAAAAAATAAACAATCAAGTGAATTAAAACTAAACACTTACAAATAAACTAAAACATAAATAAATAACACTACATTTCTTTTAAAATAATAAACATATCTTCAAATAAAAAATATAATCGAGTCCAGTTTTATCAGTGCAGGAACGGAGAAAGAATATTCCTGCGGTCAGGCGGCCTGTCATCTTTTTATATTTTTTAATATGTGTGTGTATTAAAAATCATAAAAAAGAATAAATAAATACATATGTAAAATAATAATACTGATATCAGACGGAACAATTAAATGGAATCAATTTGATTGAAATGCCCAGCACTGAAATGATGCGATGGTGTTATCAACACCAACAAACAATTGATTTGTTTGACTTTTTCACATAGAAAATTTCCTACGATGTAATGGTGCAAATTTCAAATATTTAATAAAATATATCTCGAAGTACAATTTTACCCTTCCTTATTAGTTTTGATTTAATCAATGGTAATCAATGAAATTGAATTATTCATTTCTATGTTTATATGGATCACTTTCGTTGATTCATCTGAATTGAAAAACAAAAAATGGACCGTGTAATATAGGCTTAATAATATCTACAACTTATAAAAGTATACTACACTAGTAATATTTTCCACAATATATAGTTATATACAAAGTTTCCAAATCATACATAAAATTATTCCATTTACAGAGTAGAATTTTGTTGCAAAAAACACACATACAAAAAAATAGGACAGGCAATTATAATTAATAATCTATATATATATATATATATATATATATATATATATATATATATATATATATATATATATATATATATATATATATATATATATATATATATATATATACATATATATAATTCTCGTGTCACAGTTTTCATTGCCATACTCCTCCGAAACGGCTTGACCGATTTTGATGAAATTTTTTGTGCTTATCCGGTATCTATGAGAATCGGCCAACATCTATTTTTCATCCCCCTAAATGTTAGGGGTAGTCCACCCCTAATTTTTTTTATTTATTTTTTAGACAAAATTTTTAATTTCTATTTTTTTATGATACAACATACAAAAATACATACAACCCTAAATTATTAACCCTCTGCGACAAACCCCTATTTTTACCGGGCAGGACGACGTCTGCCGGGACGGATATATATATATATATATATATATATATATATGAGCAAAGTTTGTTTTCTTTGTCCGAGGTAAACTCGAAAACTACTGAACCGATCAGCATGAAACCACAACCATTCGACGCGGAATTAATCGTAGATGGTTATAGGCTATATATTTTTCAAATTCTATGAGCCCTTTGTCATGTTTTCTCAATTTGTTTGTTTATTAATTTATTTGCTCCCATAAAACAAAAGACAGGCCTTGTTTCATTTGTTTTCTAGCTCATGAAAGAGGAACATGATTTAACATAACCTCTATGTTAGAAACAACATGATTTTCACTTATAACAAACCGTGATCCGTTTTTAAAAATTCTATAATGTCATTCGCCAGGCGAAGCGGGCGGGAACGGCTAGTATTATGATAATAAAATAATAGTAATCGGCAGACAAACACGCGCATTGTAAATCCCTAAGCTAAGAAAGTAACGTCTGTCTTATGGGTAATATACATCTCACCAATCTGGGGCCGAGCCCAAAAACCCAGACCATAGTAGATAACAGAAAGATCATTTTCGAAATTTACTATACCAAGAATCGAACCCGGAGCCTATGCGTTTCAGCGCGTTCATCCAAATAAGACAGCTCAACCAAAGAGGCAGTAAATTCTCACTAAGCTGTGAATACGGTACTAATAAACGTAAAAACAGCCGTGCAAACTGTCTAACATTTATATATTTATAGTAATATCTGGATATAATATAATAATACCACAGAAAATATTTTTTTTTCTGCAATATAAAGCAAAACTTAATCACACATAAAATTTTTGTTATTCGTATATTATAGAAATATGTATATTTATTACACGTAGTAAAAAAAATACAATATTAAAAACAATACACTTCGTTTAATTTTAGTTCTTATAATTCTATCATACCCCGCACTAGAACTCTAAGTACGTTCCAAAAAAATAGCAGAAAATATCCGTGTTAAAAAGGCACTACCAGCGTAAAACTTAATTAAAAACTAAACTTACCTGCCAAAAGGATAGGTCATAGCCTGGTGTTTCTGCAAATTGAGCAGCGAGGATCAGCAGTCATAATAAAACACGCCAACACTTACACTAAAAATAACACACTACACTACAGTACACTTTGCATTATTTATAACGCACTTACACTTGTATTTTTTGTGTTATTTTATTGTGTAATAAAGTTTATTATTATTAGATCGTAGCACTGCCGCTACGTACCGACGTAGTAGCGTTCGTAGCGGGTGGCGTAGCACGACTGGCTCCGTCTACGCATATCAACCGCGCAAGTCTGCGGCTTATACATCTACTTAATCTTGTAATAGCGAAGAAACTTTCGTCGAATAAGTCTTAAGAATTGTCATTTCAACGCCTTTTGAAAACGAAAATGTAAATCAATTTACGCTTAGACTGTTAACAAGGTTGAAATAATTATTTTGTAAAAGCTTAGCTTATACGACACGACTTTTCTCAACCTATTATGTCATTAAAATTGGAGTCTTTCGTTTTTTAGATTTTTGTATTGGTCTGTTTGTTCGGGATGTATATAAAAACTATTGGACCGATTTTCGTTGATCGATACCAAATACCTGGACATAGAATCTGCGGTATTTTATACCCCAAGTAATCCCGCAGGATTAGGAGGAGACCAGTTTTAAAACGGTTTTGTCAAGTCGCTAAATAAGTTAAGACTTGCTTGCTGTATCTGTTAAAGAAACAGAACAGTTCAAACAAAACAAACAAAAGCGCGTAAGCCTTTAATAACATACTTATTCCAGGTTTTTGGTAGTTTTCAAAATTTATGTATCATTTTAAATACTCCAATATCCCGCTGGAAGTTATGTCTAAATATTATAATAACAACTGTGACCTTTGGACGTGGATGAAGTCGCAGGTAAATCCTATCTTTTGATAACTTTATCGTGTGGTTTTTCTGTTTTTTTTCATATTCTACACTTAGCAGATACATAACATTTTATTTTTACTTCTAGAAGTATTTTTTATGGTTTTAGAACAAGAGACAGGCTGGCGACTAACATGGTAGAAAGTGGTTGCCGTTTTCTATGCACATATGCAACACCAGAGGTACTGCTCATACTGCCTGTTTGTTGCTAACCTCTGGGTCTGGAACCTGACCACTAATACCGAAACACAACTCAAGGTTGTTGTGGCAGTGTACTCTAGACCAGGGGTGGTAGCCATCTCTTACTACGAGCGAAATGATATTCTTTCTCTGTTATTCGTAAAATATATTTTTAATTTAATTCAAAAAAAAAAATCTAAGTCTAAAAGATAATATTGTTACAATTTGGGCCACCTGCATATTTGTAAACAAATCAATTTTATTACCGGTCGGTGTTTAAGCAATTGAAACGTTTTTAAGACCGTCTTATTTTGTTTACTTTATGTTTAAAATTTGTAATTAGAAAAACAGCCCATTGTGTATTGTAATCTTTATGGTAGTCATTAGCCAGGTGTGATTTTTGGAAATTCAGTCCATGCGGTCGAGTAGACATATTGTATTTGTACAGCATAAAGCAATGCCCCAACGGAGGGATGAGGCAGTCGAGCGATAAGCATAAGCGAAGAAAGACGTGTGTACTACATTCGATAATCTATTTAGTGACGGACTTTGCGCATGTTATTATATTTGTATCTGTGTTATACGTGTTTATATAGTTCTAATAAATTCTATAGTAATTCTAAAGGCATTTTAATTCGAGCCCTGCAACTCGTAACAATATGATTAAACTATGGTATGATAGAAAATATTCCAGAATAGAAGCTACACTATATCTTTCTTTGAGAATTACATAAGATAACAATAGAACAACAAAAAAGTAAGTATACAGTAATCTCTAATAAAACTCCAGACATTTTAAGAAACGTACACTTGTCCTTAATAAAAAACGTGGTTGAAAATAAACTTTCACCCGGTGTCACACTTAAGATGTGAACAAAATAAGAAATAAAAGGGAAAATAATTTATAATTAATTTACTGTAATATATTTAACAAGGGTTGTTAAGAAAAACAAATAATTTGATAACGAGTAATATGTATAAAAGAACAAAAGGTTCATCTAGGCTCCGCTCTCAGTCAGTCTGATATACCGCACTCCCCTAGGCAATTTCCTCCAGACAGAGAAGGCAGCGTTCCGATTAGGGTGGTAGTCCTCCTAGGTATCTTCTTTTGTCTTCTGACAAGGCTTATTATAAATCCCAAGGGTAGTTCCTGAAACGCAATCATGCGAGGCGTATTGGAGCGCTGCATAAGCTAAGCACAAGGAAAAGGCTAAGTTCATGAGGCAAATCAGAAGTAAACAAATTAGCATTTGCAAGGCAGGCAAGATCAAGGTGGCGAAAGAAAAGAGCAGAAACGGTTACAAATATAAAGCTACTAAGATATCGAATAATAGTACTAATACATATACCAAGTATTCGGTATCGATATCTTATATTAGGTAATATCAGTATATTACCTAGTACTGGAAACTGATATCATTAAAACAAAATTACAAGAACTACTATCAAAAGATATTTTTAAACACTTATTAATTATAATTATGAAAACATTTCTTCCTGTTAAACTAATATATTAACAAAATTAATCATTAATAACAAAATATAGTTTGATACAACGATTTAGTCGTAACAATGAGAAGTAAACTATAACATTAATTTGTGCATAACTCACCCGAACTGGGAAATAATTTGCAAGTTATATTTACTGCATTTATAAATGCTAGACTGAGTAATCAGAACAATACTAGTTGGGTTTATATTAAAATATTAATTCGGGCGCTGTAAAAGTGGCACAGCCGACTCAGTTAATCGCAAGATGGCCGTCGATCGCTTATTGGACATCGGCGCACACGTCAGAAACAAAATGAGTTGGATGCATTCACTATTAGCAATTTAATTTGTTTTATACCTCCATACGTTTAAATTAAACGTGTAAATTAATAAATAGTAATTATTAGTTTACTCGTAAATGGAATAATTATTTATAAAAATTGAAATATTTGTAACGTTCCGTTACACCGGCTTTGAATGATTCATCACAAATTTCGGGTTCAAGTCAAGTGGAAATTTCGACAGCTTCTCTTAATACTTGTTTTGTTTTAGTTAAAAGAGGTTAGGCTACCAGCTTGTTTTATATAGCCCTGCACGCCTATTCACTATATTTGATTAACGTTATCGATACGAATCGGTTGCGAAAACGTTAAATCCGCAAAACTAAAGTTAGTTGTCGTAGTTTCTAAACAGTAAGTACCACAGAGTTGTAGATATTTCTAAAAGATAGGAATCTTGTGGGATAACAAATATTTTAGTTTACTACAAATTGTGCATCCACAGGATAAGCGAGTTACACTTGTATTATGCCTAATATAAAAAGGAGCATTCTAGGGCCGATCCCTGACGCCCAGACCATTGTAAATATTAGCTCATTTACGATATACATACATACATACATAACTTCACGCCAGGTCCCTTGCGCGGTAGACACGAACAACAGAGCGCCATTCAGTCTTATTCTTACACACCTCACTTGCTTCTTTGAAATTCATAGCTCTTGTCATACACGCTCGTCTGTTCTTAAGGCTCCTGACATCACCTTCTGCTAGTACACGATCAATTTGATCATGGAAGGTGTGTCGTGGCCTTCCGCGACTGTAGTATGTACGAAATACGTTGTTGTAAAATGTTTTCCAGATGAAAAAGAGACTTTTTCTTTCTTTTTCTACATATTTTTGTTATTGTCAATGAAATATCTTGAGGAATAAAGGAGACGGGTACGCCTTTAAATATTATTGGGCCCAGATTGTTAAAAGATGGGAGTAATTTTCAGATTTATTTTTATTATGTTGATATTTTTTTATAATTATAGTCTGTTTGGTAATTTAGAATGACTTAACTGTGTAAGTGTTTTCATATTATTATTGTTTTTATTGCATGAGTTCAGCAGACAGGCAGACACGACCCACTTGATGGAAAGCGGTTACCATCGCCTATGAACATTTGCAACACCAAAGCTGCTACAAATGCGCTGCTGCTCTCTTAATGGAGACTGGAACCTGGTCACTGATACCGGAACACAACTCAAGATTGTTATTGATATACTTAAGACCAGGGGTGGTAGCCATCCAGTCGTGCAAATGCCCTATCACCTGGTTGTGTGTTATTTTGTCGCTTACGATAGGCCGCCCGGCCCCAGGAAATTGTATTCTTTCTCCGTTGGTGCACAGAGAAATTGTAGAAATGCATTCACACAAATCGATTATGGTAATCGTTACCTTATTTTATTTTTAATATTTCTCGTCTTTTAGATAGAATTCAGGGCTAATGTTTTCTAATTTGGTAACAGAAAAAGCTTTTTAAATACAAGCTTCTGAAATCCTGCATATCATGTAGTAGCAGAGTGCTAGCCAAGTCAAGTAAAATGAGCCCAAACACGACGGGTCTATCTTGTTTAGTACAGGAGTTCTTATGGCGATCTTGCGACTCCATCATCAGATTAGCTCCATGGTACCATATTATTAGCGCAAATCAGACCGCATATGGAGTACTGCTCACATCTATGGGCCGGAGCACCAGCTTACCAGACTGACCCCCTCGACTCCATCCAGCGTCGCGCCGTTCGTATCGTCGACGATCCCATACTAACAGGCGGGTTAGAATCGCTTAGCCTTCGAAGAGACTTTGCGTCTCTCTGCGTATTCTACCGCCTGTACAACGGAGAGTGTTCCGAGGAACTGTTTGATCTGGTGCCAACGCCTCATTTTTACCACCGCACCGCTCGCCAGCGACGGGATGTTCACCCTCATTTCCTTGAGCTCCCACGCTCAACTACGCAACGGTTCTCCAGAACATTTATTCCGCGTACAACAATGATCTGGAGGGAACTTCCCGCCGCGGTTTTCCCTTTGCGCTATGACATGGGGTTCTTTAAGAAGGGCGTTATAAAATTTCTTAGAGGTCGGCAACGCGTTGGCGACACCCCTGGTGTTGCAAACGTCCATAGGCGACGGTAACCACTTTTCATCAAGTGGGCCGTCTGCCTGTTTGTCTACTTAAGGCAATAAAAAAAAAAAAAAAAAAAAATTATTGCATTGTCACTCGATATACACATTCGTGCAAAATTTCAGCTCAATCAATTCAATTCAAGATAAATAAAAGCTTGTAAAAATGTAAAGTTTCTTTGGGTCTCAACCCATTACATTTTTTTGGCCCGAAAGACCCCATCTCCTTTTACTTTAATTCCACGACGTAACCGTAATACGACGTGGTACGTGCAAGTACAATAATGAATACGAGCCAGGGGTCACATATGAGGTACATTGTTTAACTTTATGTTACGTTTGTACTTTACGAGTTGTTTTTATTGGGCCCTCTGTTACTTAGGTCCACTTTCATCAATGAGAGTAGTTCCTATGTTCCTTGTACATTAATTAGCGAAGTGTAGTTATTTCGTCTGACGGCCTCTGTGGTTGAGCGGACTAAGTCTTTGCCCGCTTACCCCATTGCAACAGATGTTCCAGGTTCTATTCCTAGTATAGTAAATGTCGGAAATGTATTTTCTCTGTTATTTGCTGTAGTCTGGGTGTCTGGAATCGGGCCCAGACGAACTCGTTGTATATTACCCATAACACAAGCCAAAATGGCAAAATTTGGGGATATACAATACGTAGGTTTATCTGCCGACTATTTTATTGTATGTCTATAGCGACCACGGGCCATAAAAATGGACTTTTGGAGGGCTTGCTTTACGTATTGACGTAGAAGTCCCTTGACAATTTAATGTAAATGTGGCGTGACACTGACCGGAGATTATTCCTCTTTACACCATATAATAATAAATACATATTGTATTTATAATACAGTTATATGTTTATTTTTAAAATGTGTGTAAGTACATAAATACATTACTTCACGCCAGGTCACTTGCGGGGTAGGCACGAATATGTAAGTAAGTAAATAATCATACGATAATTATGTTTACTACCATCGCCACTCCTAATCATATTCTTGTCACGGGTTGTCTGGAAGAGATCGCTTTTTATCGATAAGACCGCCCTTTGTACCCAATTAGATTAATACTAGTTCGTAAGTTTCTGTAATGGTGTACAATAAAGTGTAATCTATCTATCTAATACACCCAAGGATAAGCCCCGGCCAATGTAGGACAATTGTGGGAAATGAGAAGAGAAAGTATCGGGCTATTGGGGTGAACTGCCAATGGTACTAGGGGTCTGGGAATATAGGGACTATGGCGTCTGCCCGTCGCAATGTTCAGGGAACATGGACAAATGGGCAGACAGTGACTCGCCACTCCCTGCATGGGCCCCAAAAATTGTTATAGAAGACAGGAGGGTTATGGATGCTCTGACCGCAGAAGTACAAGATGAGGCACAGCGGTGCTTGTATTTTATTAATGAGTTTTTCAAGACCACGGGCCATAAAAATAGCCCGGACTTTTGGAGGGCTTGCGTGGGGCCATGGGGAGGCCAACACGTTGACAAATTTAAAGTAAATATGTGGCGTGACACTGATCAGCGATTATCCCTGTCTACACCATAAAATAATGTACCCAAGGACAAGCCCCGGCCAGTGTAGGATTATTGTGGGAAATGAGGAAAAAAGTACCGGGCTATTGGGGTGAACTGTTAGTGGTATTGGCGGTCTGAGAATATGGGGACTGTGGCGTCTGCCCGTCACAATGTTCAGGGAACATGGAAAAATGGGCAGACGGTGACTCACCACTCCCTGCATGGGCCCCTAAAAATGCCGTAAAAGGCAGGGGCAACACGAATATGAGTGGCTAAGGGGTGTAGAGCGTTGGGATGAAGGTTCACCGAGGCTACTTCCGACTATGCCATTTATCACTTCCACCCCTGGATTTTGAGTCGCAGCTCTAGCTTTCCACTCCATGCCAGCTGGTTAAGACACTATACAGATGTTATTCACTTGTAAAAGTACGTAAATTAATATATGATCTATTAAATAAAGGGCCGCTTGCGTAAGGTTGCTTAAATTTATTTTAGAAACATAAAACGTACTTAAGACCTTTAAATCCCGCGTCTTGCTCAACGCAAAATATGTTTAAAGAACCAATCAATACGTTTTGTGTAAAATGCATTTAGGCAGTTTAATATGATTAACTATTTTTATTCAAAGGCAATCGATATGCAAGCGGCCCTAAGAAAAAAGTATATTCTTTTCTATAAGGCAAATTTTAAAAAGGGCACTGATTGCTGATAAAATAACAATGTTACCAGGAATATAGTTGATTGCACGAAGGGTCTCAAAAGCGAACGCCTCGTCCATACACATCCCTTTCCGTATGAATAATTTATTCATTCATATATTTTATATGTTAGGTCAGAAGTTCAAGGCTTAATATATTGTAATGTTATTCATTACATTTATCGATATACATCTATTAGACAATAAACTGCTTCGACTTTGCTAAGATGCGAGAGATAAATGGGTACAGATTTTACTACCCTCTACTATTACCTTTTTTTTTGCTTCTTTTCGCATATTCTTTGTAAAAGTCCCGTAGTAACAGTGTTGTTTATAATCAAGTCAATTGAAATACTTTTGAAGTGACACTTCTTAAGCATCGTTGTGATTGTAAAGTGGGTGAAATGAAAAAGCGACACTAAAAAGAGATAAACACATAAACCTTTATAGGACTAAGTCTGCGAGAGAATGAGATAGAATACATTATATTTAATAACTTAAATACTATGCTCAAACAGATATAGTTGGAAATGTTTTGAACACACACACGTCTTGTTTTGCTTGTGATTATCGCTCGACTACCTCGTCCATCAATCGAGGCATTGCTTTATACTGCACGGATGCAATATGTCTCCTAGGCCGCGTGGACCGAATTTCCGAGAATCACACCTGGCTAATGACTGCCATAAAAGATTACAATACACAATGGGCAGTATTTCTAATCAAAAATTTTAAACACAAAGTAAACAAAAGAAGTCCAAATGCCAAAAAGGTAATAGAATGTGTTTCCACAAGGCTGCAGATGTGAAATTGTTGTTGTCGGCACCTCGGTCGTAACAATATTATATTATAGTGTCGCAGATGACACTAGTTGATACATGTACAACTAGATGGCGCTGACTAATAATTATACATGATATTGTTTAGCAACTATTTCATAGTAACCTTTTTGTACTTTACTCATAGTTCAGTTCAATAAACCAGTTCATTCCAAGTAAGTGTTTTATTTAGTGATTTTTGTGCTAATGCTTAGGTCATCTAGGACATACCTATAGAAGATTACAATTTTTTCACAATTTTGTCATAGTTTAATACAGTTATATACTTGATGAATCTCAACTTTATTTGTAAATAATACTAATAAAGAAATTCTGCGCAACAAATAAGTATTGCCATACAGCGTGCCCAGGAGGCTGGCTGCATCGTCGCAGCCAGCCTTCTGGGCACGCTTCCCGTCGGCAGTTTTCTGTTACATAATGTAATTTTAGATTCAACGTCTTTGTTTTTTTTGTCATTGATTAAATTAATTCATCTATAATTTTGTACTCTAGATGTATATATTTGCTAAATTATTTAACATTAAACTTAAGCCTTACTTATAATCATTTCTTAAATTAAGAGAAACTGCTCAGCAAGTGATTAGTGTAAATCTTACCCATAAACTCCTATTTAGTCGAATATTTTGGGTACAACCTACGTTAACCATTAAATTTTCTGTGCTCCTCTTAGGTAAACAACAGGTAATACACGTTTATAAGTGAAATAAAAAGACACTTATTGATTAGGGTCTGATTCTGATTCTCTTGCTTAAGAGATGCCTAATCATTTCGTAACGAGATTATTATAAGTAAGGCCGTATATATACAGAACTCTTAACTGCTACGTAAAAATATGTAAAACCGTAACATGTTTGTAAATGCACCTTGGTAGTCTTTGTTTGTTTTCTGTATTGACAGATTTTGGCACGTGCATGTGCTACTCAGTGTTAACCGTGCTAATTATGGAGTAATAAATCATTCCATGTTCGTGACGTAACATAAACCAAAACAACACAGCATAATATCAACTACCGACGATCACTGGTCAGTGGTTTCATCCTTATACGAGGCAGTAATGTCTCGCAAGGAAGCCGCTGAGAGACTAAGGGAGAGAGCTGCGCACGAGCTCGTTGGACGTCGTCAGACTGGCTTCCGGAGACACAGGTATTCGCAAAATCTCCTCCCATTATTCCATTTTAGGGGTCAGCGCTTTGTGTTGAAGTTGCACTGTTGGTGAAGTGGGTCACTCTGCATCCTGGGGTGACCTAAGCTTGTTGCGCGGTTAAACGTTTGGTGTAGCTTCGCTCGTCATCTCATGTCTTCCACACAAGCGCCGGGTACGGGATGCAGGTTTAGGTTTAGCGGAATAGTTGGTTCCACCCAGAGTCTTGGCACACGCTGCGCGGAGCTCGCCTTGGTCCGGTCCCACCCCCACAGTCAAGAGGGACTCAGTATGGTACGAAATGTTACCAGGAATGCGTCCCTGCGCATAAAAAAAGCATAATATCAACCCTTCAAACACCGACCACAAACTTCAAACCATGCTTCACGTCCCGTATCATCCAAATAATCATCCCCCAATCTTGTCCACACCACCACTTAACCACAGGTGAATTAGTGGTCAAACGCTGAAAAAACCCTATGCAAATTTCAATTCACATTATTAACGAGTACAGAAAGGGTTTTTTGAAGGGCGCGACCACAAAAGGAAAGTGGTCCTAAGGTAGGGTTAATCGTTTTTAATCCCTACGTGAACGGAACAGACCTCTATATGGAACCCTGATATGTAAATTACGTGTATTTGTTTAGGATTTCACAGTCCATAAAAATATATATTTTCGCTATATTTTATTTTTTTTAATTTCGTAAACGTTTGATGTTAGTTATCTTTTTGAAGGCGCAGCACTTTTTTTAGTAAGCTTTCAGTCTGTTCAGGCACGTCAGCCCGAAGGCACAAGGCGATGAAACATCTAGTTTCACCATTGAGAGCACTGGTGGACAAGCCAACAGCCAAGCAGAGTACTTGTCAACGAATCTTGGCTAGACAATTTTGATGATAATTTTCGTTGAAGTAGTCTTGAAATTTTTCATAGATTTTACAAGCTTTTATTTAACTTGCAAGGGATATGTATGTAAGTTCGGGTGGAATCTTGCAAGTTGAATTTGACCAACTTGCCGGTTTCTGAAATTTTGCACGCATATGTATATCGCGTGACAATTAATGCCACAATATAAAATATCTGACACTGTAGAACAATGGTCTAGATTACTTCTATTTAGACTTGAAACCAATATATTTTTGCGCAAAATTTAACTTTTGTCAAAGGCATGTTTACTATATTTTAAAACAAAAATGAAATTAGAAAGTCTTTATAGTTAATAGTTGATCATACCTTTTCTCTCTCTTTTTCACTATCTCCCAATTATTTGGATTCGGCACAATATGTCTTTTCCATCCACACTCCGCTATTCTGACATATAACAATATGTCAGAATAGCGACACAATTCTAACATACACAAATCCATCGCAACATTCCAATCTCAGCTGAGTGGAGACGTTTTTGGTCTATAACTTTAGTAGCCCAACATTCGGACTCATATAACATGACCGGTCGTATGATAGAAGTTATGATGATACCCAGCAACAAATCTTTATGAAAATCGATGTATTTGACATACAAATAGTTGCTTTACAATATATAAATAATTTTATGGATTGCCTCATTACTAAGTTAGAAAAACAATTTTGTAATAGCAAAACTTCGGCATATTCCAGATATTCCGCATAGTTACCAAATAAATCGTGACCTAAAAGCGGGACCTAAATAAATGCTTACATTACATCACAAGCAATATAATAAAATTAGGCAAAGTTCCAGCGAGTTTCAATACAAGTAACAATTTGCTTGGCGTCTGCCAAAGCAGTGAGTCGCCTTATCTCGCCTCCAAGGCGAGTCAGCTTGCACTTCTTAGCGGGAAATATATTGCGGCGGACGGATATGATGTGTTGCTTTGATTTACGTGACACACTGCTGAATTGGATGGCGCGTATTGAGGAATTAAATTATATACAAAGAAATATTGGGATAGGAAGTAGATTTATTTATAAACTAGCTGACCCGGCGAACTTCGTACCGCCATATTTTCTGAATTCCTAAAAGACTTTGTTTCATGACACAAATACAAAATCACCATAATCGGTCCAGATGATTAGGAGGATTTTAGAACCCGATCTCAGCGCCACCTACCGGTTCTAATTCGAATCTAAACCATCCGGGAACCCACTCAAACACACAAAAACAAAACCACCAAAATCGCTCCCGGTGATTAGGAGGATTCTAGAACCCGATCTCAGCGCCATCTACCGGTTCCAATTGTGGAGTTAAATCATCCCGAGACCCACTCAAACACACACGCAATATTTCATCAAAATCAGTAAAGTCGTTCTCAAGTTATGCGCTTACCAACACATTTTGCGATTCGTTTTTATATATAAGATTAGCTTCTGCCCGTGACTTCGTTCGCGTGGAAAGGAAGTCGAAAAACACCCGCGGTTTTGAAACATTCTCTCTCATTCACTGAGTTTTTTTTTCTAATCAGACCAGTAGTTCCTGAGATTAACGCGTTCAAGCAAACAAACTTATCTGCTTTATATATTATATATATAATATAAAACTCTCTCACTGACACCACACACGTTGCAGAGAAATTACTTTTAGTCTGTTATAAGCTGTTTAAGTAATTAAAGCTTTTTAACTATCCCACGGGAACTATTAAATTTTTCAGGAGCAAAAGTATACTATATATTGACCAGGGATATAAGCTATCACCATACAAAATTTCATGTAAATCGGTCCAGTCGTTTCTGAGATTAGCCGGTACAAACAGACAGACAAACAGAAAAACAAATTAGTTCTATTTCACTTCTTACATCCCCCTGACTCGGTTTTTAGCTTTTTATTCAATTGTACAGAAATTCGACCTCTACAATTTTATTATAAGTATAGTTATAAATTATACAATATACTCGTTCATACATGAGTTTCATAAAATGTTCTTTATTAGAACTAAAATTTTCCTTAAAGTGTGAAAGTAATTTTATAAGAGAGAGAAAATTTTATAGTAGGAAATAGGAAGGTAAAAAATGTGTTTTTTATAATAACATTTTTAATACAATTATGACTAAACATTTTTTAATTAATATGATGAATGTGATTAAGCTTAAAAGTCTTAATATTATTTTTTGGTATCAAAAATGGAAATGATGGCATTAAATTGATCTATATAAGTCGTCAAGAAGTATAAAAATACATAAATCTTCAGTATTTTATTCAATATTCACACGGTGTTTCCTTTGGAACGAAGTTCCTTATCGCGTGTTGCGAAAGGGCTAGACGGAAAAAATTAAGACCAAAAGTTGTAACGACACTTTTTGCTATAGTTGTAAGCGGTGCGGCGTGCGCGTGTTAATTGAGTTTATATTATATTATATTTGTTAATAATAAAAAAAATATTATTATAACTTAAATAAAAACACAATTCCTTCACTAATTCATCGAAAGGAATTTCGTTCCATCCGAGTGTCCCTTGATACTCGCAAGTTTTGTTTGTTGAATTATATGAATTTCACTTAATATTCTAAACGTTATTTCAAATAAGAACTCACGACACAATAGAAAAATGTTGTTGGCTTCAATAACCAAGTTTTCTATCATTTTCATAATATTGTATTGTTATTTTTGCTGTCCCATAAATAAATAAAATATGATGTGGATACGAACCAAACAAGTTCCTTTAAACTTTTTGCTTATATAAGAATTTAAATTGAACCTTATCAAACATAAAGAATGCACAAAATGTTCACCATCCTACTCGTCTATGAGTATAATTCAAAATTACAACACTGGACTACTGTCAGATGAGAGTTACCAAGCCAGCCATTTCCGACGCTTTGTTATATGCTTTTCTTTATTAGACAAAAAAGACGGCTACATTAAATATCTTATTCAGTAATATGATTGACACTATATTGCTGCGTCATATTGTAGTGTGTTGTTAGGCTACCCGCACACACGCAATATTATTTCCAATTCTACGTTGCAATAATATTTTAAGAGTACTAGATAAAAAATAGCGAAATTTTAAGTCCAAAAAGCTATAACAAAACTGTAATAGACTAGATGAACGATGCATAACAAAATGCATTTTTTTTACATTTCTTATCTGTTGGAGACACGTAAAAACTACTGCGCCGATTTCGATGCGGTTTTCGCTGATTGACAGCTAATGTTTAGACTTAGACTTAAACTTTGCGCTACTTTTTATCACGGGAATCCCTCAGAAGACTTTCTGGGAATGCTTTAAAAGGGCCAGATTGAAAAAAAATCGATAACATAGCGGTTTTTTTACTGATCGATAGCTAATTATGTATGTAATAAAACTTGTTATATTGTTTACCCCGGGTATCCCACGGGAGTTTTCCTAGGAGCGGTTTTAAGTTGTTCGGGTGCCCAAAAATCAGGTTATTCAGGCACAGTTTTCATTTAAACGATAGTTTACGTCATTTTTTCAATGCTATGATAATTTGTGTCCCGGGAATTCAGCGGAATTTTCAAGTCAAGAGTGGACAAAGTCGCCAGCATATCCTAATCTTTATATACAGAAATGAATGTCTGTCTGTATGTTCTTTATAGAATCGTACACATTTGATCATGTGGTGATCTTTAGCAAAGTTGTTGTGAATGAGCCAGAGAAGGTTTCTGAGTTTGTTCACAATTGGACCCGGTAGGTAGCCCTGCTGTCTGCATCTTGATTGAAGCTTTATCGAGCAGGACGATGTCTGCTGGGACAATTAGTATATTATAAAACTAAATTTGTCAATATTTGCAATATGGGCAGAGAATATTACAGATAACAAATGAATCGTAAAACAAATCCAACCCACAAACACCTGAAATACCCTACACCTTAATAGACTCTCTCAATTAAGTATGCTATAAACAATGGGGTAAAATGCCCAGTTACCGGTCTCGCCCTGATTTATTAAAGGCAAATTGTTACAGCCGTGCAATAATAGCCGGAAGTGACGTCGTTTACCTTAACCGAGGGTCATAACAGAGCCTTCTATTCATCGGATAAGATATTTTACGTAATATGGTTTATACAGAATGGTCAGAAGCAAAATATTGCCTATTCAGGGTAACTCTTATTATTGTCATGAAAACTTAGACTCTTGTGCAGTATCTACAACTACAGAACTATATAGTTGGTGATGTTAAAACTTTAAGTCTGATTCTGGAAGTATTTCTTTTTCACTTACATATATAATTTTTGTAATTTATTGATGTTAGTTTATTGATTATATTACGTGTAAAACTAGACAATTTATAAAAACTTAGATAAGAAAGAACACTCAAATAAAAATACAAAAAAATTAAAGCCTATGTGGTCGAAATTTTCAAAACATCACAAAAAATAATAATTCGGGTACTTCTGTATGTAAACTAGATTTTTCTTTTGAATATAACTGCTCTGGCCATCTTATATGAATAGCTATCAGTGCTAGTGAAACTTTGTTCGTGTTACCATGACGACCTGTTGACCTTAATGAATTGCAACGGCATTGAGACAAAAATAAACCATGGAGTCATTTATAGAGATAATAATTACCCTACGTATTTTCCCGGGATATAAGTTAGCTTTGTGTCTAGTTGCATATAAATACCAGGAGTACTTTTCGCGTGATGATCTGATGAACAGACAGATAGATAAAAAAGTTAAATGATGCACCTTTGAAATCTGCTAGTTCAAATTAACCCCCATTGGTGGTGGGGCATTTGCCCGACTGGATGGCTACCACCCCTGGTCTAGAGTATGCCGCCATAACAATCTTAAGTTGTGTTCCAGCATTGCTGGCCAGGTTCCAATATCCCTTTAGATAGCGGCAGAAAATTGGTAGCACTTTTGGTGTTCTATAGGCGATTGTTACCACTTTCCATCAGGTGGACTGTCTGCCTGTTTAATGAACTGAAAATGAAAAAAATAATAGAAACTACTCTCCGACTGAATTATTTTAAGAAAAAAAGGGGTAAAAATTCTGTCTTTTTCAAGGTAAGGAGCATAAAATTGTATGTATTACCTGTTTCTTGTTAAAAATAATGGAGATTCAATTCCTAAGGGGGTGAAAAAGGGGATGAAAATTTGCTCACGATGTTTTTATTTTAAGCGAGCGAAATCGCAAGCACCAGTTACTAGAAGTTATAACTCACTATTGTTGTTTGTTCACTGGTTCTACGCCTTCTTGAAGAACCTATGCAATGCGTGACAAGTCGCCGTAACTTGCCCATTTTGTTCTTGTTTTTCGAAAATTACGAGGGACAGGTGTCATAATCCTACATACCCACATTCCCAGCTCCATTTGCAGTTTCATCTCAATGCCCAAGTTCTTTTTGTGCCCATTTCCCAAAAAGGTTTTTCCGCAATTTCCTTACAAAAGGTTTCAGTGTAATACAGAATACCTACATCTTACTCTTGAATTTTATCCTTGTAGAACTATTTGTGGCTGAGAAATGTGACCGAGATATTGATTCTATTCTTGCCAAAACGGATATGAAAGACGAAGCTGAACTATGTAATTAATATAAAAAACTTGTAGAGCGGTTGGGTTTGTACAATGAATTTAACAATTTTGATTTGATTGAATGTTTTGGAGTATTACAGCAATTAGACATTTTTTTATAGCCTGAAGCAGGCAAACGGGCAGACGGCCCACCTGATTGAAAGTGGTTACCGTCGCCTATGGACGTTTACAACACCAGGGGTATCGCCAACATGTTCATCTTGTAGTGTTAAGGCAATTGAACATCTTGGACCCAGGGAAAGCTTTAAACCTTAGTTACTTTAAAACTTTTGATATGGCCTTGTTTCTACATTTTTGCTACACAGTTGTCGCCCAGTGGTCGAAATTCGACCATAATTATTTTAAATATATAACAAAATTAAATTATTTAAACATTATAAAGTTTCTGTTGACAAAAACTATACTTCTATAATATCAGATTTCTTCAAGGCTACACTGTTAATTTGACTTTAATAATAAAAGAGTATTGTTACAACCTAGGCCTCAACAAAGACAAATTCTACGTACTGATCTGTAGATGCACATTTGATTACCTGTCGGCGTTTGAATAATAGAACGACGGCCTGATGGAGAGAGGAGGCAGTTGAGCTACGACAACGATACGGGCGTGACGTGTGTACATTCGAGAATCTAATAGTGACGGACTTTGCTCGTTTTCTTGAATTACGACCTTCTGCATTACGTTTGGAATTGTTGTGTTCGGTTCTATTTGTACCTGTGTTATACGTGTTTGTAAAGTTCTAATAATCTCTATAATAATTCTGACGGTATTTTAATTCGAGTCCAGCTAAATTCGTAACAGCATGTATGCGTTGGCAAATACATGGTAGTGTATGTATTTTTTTTTATTAATTTAATGTATTTATAATGCATAGTTAAAAAAATTAGCATTTTGCTCTCCTTCTCTATATAAACTACAAGTGTGCAAATTTCCATACTCCTCCGTCTGCGCCATTTTCCACAAAACGATTACAAAGTTTTTCATTCACATATGAATATAATGGTTTTTTGACCAAATAGTCATCGGCATTATTCGGAGTCATACAACGTTATAGTATTTGTGATAACTTCAAACATGATAAGCTGAATCTACAGACGAACCTAAGAGTTTCATTTCCATGATGGAGATTGCTGATATTCGCATGCCAGTATACAGAAATATATGTCTCAACGGGACCGTGAAGCGCGCCGACCCGCGCCCCGGGACAAATTCCCGGTCGTCCGCCCTTCGCCTTTTTTACGGCGTGTCGGAAATAAAGCCGGCGAATACATGCGAACCATGATTGTGCTATGCGACATGTTGGGAACATGTCGATATCGATACCTCATATATAAATATGAATATTTTTCTGTATGACCTTTATAGAATCGTAAACATTTGATCATGTGATAATCTTTAGCAAAGTTGTTGTGAATTGGACCCGCTAGGTGTCGCTGCTGTCGACATATCGGTTGAAGCTTTTCCGGGCAGGACGACGTCTGCCGGGACTGCTAGTTTAAAATAAAATAAAATGCATTTTATTTGATCCATATTGGGTATTGGTTGATCCATAATGCCATGTAAACCTCCTTTCGACCTATTCAAACTTTCTTGTAATAAATTTGAATTCTCACTTCAAATCTGACGGCACCGAGTCTTTTCGCACGCATGTCATTCATTGTCATGCCATCAAATAAAACAAATAAAAATCGCCCCGCACATTGTAAATATATAAAATAAAATAACATAACCTATACCGCGCCCGCAACACATAAAGGTGTATATTATGTAAATAACCCGCTCTGTACCGCAATTGTAAAATATAATTAACATATATAATATAAAATACAATAAATACATACATAACAAAATAATATAAACAAAACTACAACAGCTGAAGGTACCTGAGTTACGTGCGTGCTCATGTAAAATTGACACAGTTCGCTTATCACAAATCCAGCGGCACCGTAACACATATGTAATACAATAACAGCTGTATAATGATTTACCTTTAGACTATCTCCATCAGTAAATATTTTTATAAACTGTTGTGCAACATGGTATTATTATTATATTATATATGGTATTTTGTGTTTACAATTTGTGATTGGAAAAACAGCCTATTGTGTATCATAATCTTTTATAGTAGTCATTATCCAGGTGTGATTCTTGGAAATTCAGTCCACGCGATCGAGTGGACATATTGTATTTGTACAGTATAAAGCAATGTTCTGCAACTCGAAACAATATCTTTGTTATTATTATATCCAATTACTTCTTAGTAGCTTATATTTTTTAAAAGCTATAAATAATATTATCGATAAATTAATACCACTATTCAACAGCCCCATCACTACTATCGTCCGGAATCACAAGACATTTCCGGATCCTCGTGTTAAGGAAGATTACTATCTGGATATTACTGCGGTCCCAAAAAATTCAGTGCTTTCAGTATTAACTTAGCGTGAACTTAGGTATTCAACTTTGTTCTCATTTACACTCTAAGTTAGATCTGGTTTTAGATAACACACTTTAAGATCGGCGTTATTAAGCGACCTAGATAGAGCCCAAGGATTTTTCCATATAAAGCAATATTCTGAGCTGTAATAGCCAGAGTATGAACCATTTGGCTCATTGCGATCAAGAGCCAACAGTTCATTATGGAGTAATAAAGAACATGCAAGCGAATCAAGTGGAAAACCTTAGTTGACAATAAATAATAAAACTATGTTTTAACGGTTTTAAGTTTTATTTATTTTATTTAGGTTTATCCGACGTTTCGGCCGCTTTTCAGTTGCCGTGGTGACGGAAAACAAAGATGACATTTGTCAAACGTATATTGTCAAAGTTTTTATTCAGCCTACCGCCAACTTGTTCATTTTAATTATTTAGTTTTAATTTTGTATATGGATATTATTTACTCTAAGGGAGCCTAATCTAATTTTATTAAGTACTAATTTTATTATGTGTACAAGTCGCGAAAACTTAAGAAAATATTATGACAATAAATAAACTTTATTTCACGGATTATGGAATTTTATGGCATGAACTTCCCGCGGTTTTCCCAGAGCGCTACAATATGGGGCTCTTCAAAAAGGGCGTGAACAGATGCCTAAAGTCTCAACAAGGTAGGCAAAACATCGGCTCCCCTTGAGTTGCAGATGTCCATGGGCGACGGTAGCCACCTACCAGCAGGTGGTCCGTTTGCCAGTTTACCTACTACAACTGCAAACATACAAACATACTTCTATAAGCGACTAGCGGCCTCGCGCGGTTTCACCCGCGTTAAATCCCGCTCTCGTGCTATATAGCGTCATGTTATGTAACCTATGATACTCCTTGCTAAGGTAGCTTTCCAACAGTAAAATATTTTTTTAAATCGGTTTATTAGATCCGGAGATTCCCCTATAACGTCACGAATTTTCTTCTTTATAATATTAGTATAGATGTTGGTTCGTAGCCAGTTCCTATAGTGATATAGGACAGGATATTAAGGCAATTGAATGATAAGTGATAATCATTCAATTGCCTTACTATCAGTTAAATTTTGAAATTATTTGTATGGAGCTTGTAACTAATTCTAAATTTATCTGTGGAGGAATGGAAAAATATCACGTTGGTAGGATATTGCACGACCTTATGGCTACCAGTTCTAATCTAGAGAATAGAATAGAATAGAAAACATGTTATTGTTCACCACATACACATAAAATAAACAATTTACAGTAGTCACAATAAACTGTAAAAGTAGAAGCAGTGGGCGGCCTTATCGCTTTAGAGTGATCTCTTGCCAGGTGGTAGGGCATTTGCTCCCGACTGGATGGCTATCATCCCTGGTCTAAAGTATGTCGCCATAACAACCCTGAGTTGTGTATCGGCATTAGTGACCAGGTTCCAGTATCCCTTAAGAGAAAAGCAGCGCATTTGTAGCACCTCTGGTGTTGCAAACGTCTGCCTGTCTGCTGAACTCCTACACTAAAAAAAAGCGTAGATGAAGTCGCGGGCATATCCTAGTTACAAATATAAACCAACATTTATCTTAGTGAACTATAAATAAGATCCAAAGTCAAGCTATGTCACATTACCGATTGATTGGCAAAACCTTTGTGCTAATAAATTTTATTTTACAATCTATGTCTGCCATAAATAAGAGTCCCATGAGTCTCATAATATACTACCCCCACCCCCTTAATGTCAGGGCCAATACGTGACTGTCTCGGGACTAATGGCTGTCGGATGAGAAGTCTCGACAGACTCGAACCTTACATTTTATTACTTGATCAAGTACAATAAAATATAATTACATTAACATAATTACTCTTTAGGGATCCTTATTAATATTTTAAATGTATATTTGAATGTTTGTTTTTCTTTTACAACGATACATATAATCACGAAAGGAATTTGGGTAAATTTGTTCGGAGATTGGCTTGATTTTTTATCCAGTTTTATGCAAGATTATTTGTTGCAAGATTCATATTTTTGTGCAGGACTTTTGAAATAATATAACATATCTAATTAATGTAAACTATTACTCTAATACTACTAACGAATAAACTGCAGATTCAAAAGTTTTGTGCACGAAAACCAAAAATCTAATAAAAAATAATGTATGTTTTAATTGGTTCAACTTTTTCACATATTTCGGCTCAGATGTCTGTTAGACAAAAACGTTAAAACAAAAAGTGTTTTTATTACTGTATACTATCTACTGTATAAATGTAATCGCTGGCCGCAAACTTAAAAAATCAAGTTACTTTTACCCAAACCCCTTTAATTAATCTCCATATTTTATACATTACATCTTCCTGTCAAATTTTCAAACACAGTCCACACGGTTTCTAAAAAAATAACTAATGAGGTACGTTTGGAACCAAGTAGTGATGAGGTTCCAGGTTTCAATTTGCCTGATCCTGTTATTCTGTTAATTCCAGTCTCCTCCTTTATAAATATTTATATGCAAAAACTCACGAATAAACGTGTTTTTTTTTGTAATCCCTCAATATTCATCTTGGCTAATGTCATTTCTGTTAATGGTAGCATCATTATTTTTCTACCATTATTCCACCGCACCGATATCGAGAAGGTATTGTATATTTAGTAGAATACGAATGTTGACATTATCGTAATGGAATCGTGTAAGTCTTTACGTCCGTGACATAGCATATTAACAGCAAGAGAGTCGCCTCCAGTTGCCCTCTAGACAGCGGCAGCACTTTAGTAGCGCCTTTGTTGAAACAAATGTCCATAGGCGACAGCCTGTCTCCTGAACGCATGCAACAAATAAAAGTGTTAATAAGTATTGAAAGCCATCGAGTACAAAGAACATCAAAGTGCAGTAGTGTCGCGCAGAATCCACAGGTGGCTTAAAGAGGCATACAATATGTAGCGGTCAATATTTTTCTTTGCGGTTAACACTTTTTCCGTTTGCTCTCACCCGCCAAGTAACGTGCGATAACGAACTTTATTTCGAAACAACTGTAACATACAGACGGACATGACAAACACATAAGGGCCCCATTTTAACCAAAATTGCAATAAAACATTTTCGAATCATTATTTATAGATCATTCGCGAAAAATTAACAAAGACATCCTACACCTAAAAAAGATACGAGTGTCATTTTAAACACGTAAACTTTTAACAGCTTATGTCTTGGCATTATAATAAATTGATGTTCTTAACAGCTTAAGAGGCTTACGTTGAGATTTCTATTGCAATTTTTATAATACCAACAGAGATAACACCGTGAGAAATTATTCTGTGTTTGGGTAAGTACTTTTGTTTTATGGTCTTTTGCAATATTGCTACAGGGGCTACTGATGGTCTGTAACGCCATGAAATATCACAATGATTGTATGAATTTATTCTAAAAAAAACTTGGTAGAGCCATGCTGGAGTCACTACTTTTATAAAAAATTTAGTTTTGAATAAAATCGGCTTTCAGGCCTTTTTCTCTCAAGTATTGGTAAAAAAATTGCCATGTTAATTTGTGATTTTACTATTGAAAAAAACGGAAAAACCGGTTTTTCCAAAAAATCGAAAAATTTATTTCGATTTTTTTATTAAGAAAAAAAGCTGCAAATCTGGGTGTTTCTTTTTTGGATAACATACAGATCTCTATAATAATAGTAGAAAACGCTGCGGAGGCAGGTATTACTTAGAAATGTACTCCCTTTCACTAGATTCTTTTCTGGCTTATTCTAAATTGGAATAGAGAGCAGGGACAAAATAAAATAAAAATAAACATTCAATAATTTAAATCAAAAGTAAAAAAGTGTGAGAGATTCATCAGATAAGACGATCACTTACTTGTGCCTTACGTTTTGTTCTCAAGATCTGGTCAGCGCGCTGTCATTATTCAACGATATTGTATAGCGCCATCTTAAGTGCACTAAATGGAAACTATTTACGATTTTTGATCCCCTCATTCCCTTGATGGCGCTAGTTTCCATACGATGTTATTGGATTATGTAAGGGACAACCACTGGGATGATCACAGTGATCTTTCGTCACTACACCCGCTCGCTTTTATATCCAATTAGTAAACATTATACTACCCGCAAATATTTCAATAGTACCTACAATAATATGTGTGTGTGTCACTACTTGCAACAAATTTTATTAACAGTATACAGTTGTTATCGTTAAGTAGAATAATATCAGTCAGATTTTGAACAATTTTAACGATGTTTCTTCGTTTAATACACTTAAAACACGGTATTCACTTATAAAGTCGAAATGGAAAATCTGTAATAAATAACAAAAATACCTTTAAAATAATTATTATTACAGAATTTAGTTGGAACAAGATCGGTTGATTTATTTTAAATGTGGGATATTTGAATTAAATATTTTTTAGGTTTTCGTAACCAAATGAAATATGGACGATTGTCACTTTACATTGGTCTTTAATCCGCGTGTTTCGCCACGCACTTGACCGATATTTTGAAGAAACTTAGCAGCAAATAGCAGTTTACAAATTCTAGTGATTCTCAAATTTCTAGGACATTATTTTTTTGTTTGTTATTTGCCTTTCTGATTATACGATACCATGCCGGAGTAAGTAAAACAGAAGTAACGCACTTATGACGTAAAACATTAAAAAAAGATATTCTTTTGTAAAACAATGCCTTTAAACCCTTAACGAAAAAGTTTTTGAAAATAATGACAACAATTAAGTTAAGAATACTGTGATTTTTTTTTTTTTTTTTTTTTTTTTTTTTTTTTTTTTTTTTTTTTTTTTTTTTTTGAGGCGGGGAAAAATGACTAACCGATTTACGCACTCTCTGGGCCGTCACTAGGAAACGGCACGAATCCACGGGGGGCGATAACGCTAGCAATTGTATGCTCTACTTGCGCTTCGTCCGCTATGGATTACACAGAGGAGTGTGGAGACTCCGAGCGATGCCGCACGGGCGAGCAACCTCAATACCCACTAAAAAACCCCTCCTCCCTTCGCGGCCCTGCGCTTTGATGTGAAGGAAAGACTGAGATGTAGAACATAGTTACTCAGCAGTCGATCCAGCGCATAAAGTGCTGAAGTGTGCCCCGGGAGAACACACTCCACTACGGAACGGGGGTAGTTGTAAAATCCCTTGCTGACCTAGTAGCTAAGGGCCCCCATCGTTCCGGATCCTAACTCAGGGAGGGAAGTAATGCGCGTACCTGCCTCTCCGGGTGCCGGCTGAAGGCCGGCGACCTCGAGAAGAGACCGTAGCACGCGCCCTAGGACTTCGCTCCCTATCCCTCTCTGCGGCCTCTTTCAGAGACATAACTGCCTCACAAAAAGAAACCGCAGTATCCCAGCGGTCGTCGCTCTGCAACATGGCCGTTACCAAATCGCCGAGCGATGCGACGGCTCCTAACTTTGTCTCGAGCTCGAAACGCTGCGGCGCCCAGGCAGCGCACTCGACAAGCGTATGAAACGCCGTATCGGGCGCGCCACACTGTCGGCAATCCGGAGAAGGCAAGCAGCCCACAATGCGAAACAGATACTGGTCGAAGCAACCGTGTCCGGTCAGTATCTGCGTCGTCCTGAAGGTGAGGGTGCCGCTAGTGCGGTTAACCCATTCCTCCAGTTGTGGCCTGATTGCGTCCACCGTAAAGCCGCCGGCCGCAGGGTGTTCGAGGTCACGAGACCAGTCGACGAGGCAGGAAGCGGTTTCCCGCTTCCTGACCGTCTCTATCTCGACTTGACAGAAGGTCAGTCCTCTAGCTAGGGCATCCTGCTGGGTACGACGAACCCTGGACAGGACGTCTGCCTGGAGAGGCCAGGGCAGCTCGCCTGCCAAGAGTGTCGCCGCCGTCCAAGACACTGTACGATACCCACGTATGGTTCTCACGGCCAGAACCCGCTGCGCCCGGTGCAGCAGGGTTCGATTGTGGCGGTGAAGCGACTCGAACCAGACGGGGGCACCGTAAAGGGCCATACTCCTCAGGATGCCAGAATATAGTTTCCGCGTCGCACCCCCCGGCCCCCCCACGTTGGGAAGAAGCCTTGAGAGTGCGCCCGCGGAACTCACGAGTTTGGGAACTAACTGCTCAAAATGCGCTTTGAACAGCCATTTCCCGTCTAAGACTAGCCCAAGATATTTCATCGTGGGCCCTACTCTGATCGCCACCCCCTGGACTGTAACGGACAGATCCGGGGGTGGATTGCGAAACTTCCTATGGAACATGATGGCCTCCGTTTTCGCGGGGGAGACCCTCAAGCCCAGCCTAGCTATTCTGTCTACGACTATCGCCAACCCGTCGTTGGCGACGTCCACGGACTCCGCGAATGACGCGGCGCGTGCCGTGAGTAGGGTGTCGTCCGCAAAGCAGATCAGCCCTACCCCGGGCCTGACCGTCACCCGAAGGATCCAGTCATAGCCTACGTTCCAAAGGATCGGCCCAAGGACCGACCCCTGTGGAACGCCGCACGCGACACGTCGCCGACCTAACTCGTGATTGACGGACGCACCGCCCTCCCAAAGGATGTGTCGATCCCGCAGGTACTCGCCTAACAGCCTCGTGAGGTACGGGGGGACTCCGTGTGCACGGAGCCCCTCCCTGATCGTCTCATGAGGGAGGCTGTTAAAGGCGTTCGCTATGTCTAGCGACACCGCAAGAACGACGTCCTTCGCCTGGACGGCTTCGTCCGTCACCGTTCGCAGCGTCTCGAAGGCGTCCATCGTGGACCGCCTCCTCCGAAACCCGAACTGCGTATCTGATAGCCCCGGCTCCACGGTGTCTAGATGCTTCACGAGCCGCTCCGCCAAGATCTTCTCGAAGACCTTGGCGACCTCGTTCAGCAGCACTATGGGCCTGTAGGCGGACGGATCGTCGGGAGGCTTACGACCTCCCTTGGGAAGAAGGCACAGACGCCCCTCCTTCCATTGCGACGGGAACCTACCTGCGCGAATACAGGCTTCGAAGAGGTCCCGCAGCTGGCTGCGTAGATGTTTTGCAGCCAGGAAGAGGAGGCGACCGGGGACCCCGTCGGGTCCCGGAGCCGTCTTCCTGCCCCGGAGCCGGTCCAGGGCAACGTCGAGTTCCCCCTCGGAGATGGAGTGAGGCTCCTCGTCCGTGGGGGTGTCGGGAATGGGTGGACCCATACTGGGGGGAGTGAAGTTCCCCGGATCCGGGAAGAGCCCATCGATCACCGAACGGAGCACCTCGGGTTCGAGCGTTTCCGTAGCCGTGGAAGTGCAAGGCCGCAACTTGTTGCGGGCCCCACGGTACGGACGCCCCCAAGGGTCCCGATCGAGCGTCTCGAGGAGCTCGGCCCGAGCTCGGGCTTTCGACCGCAATATCGCAATCGAAAGGGCCTTTCTGGCCTCCCTAAACTCTCCCACGAGTCCATTTTCCGCGACATAGTCCGGAGGACGGCGCGCCCTGCAGCGTTTGAGCCTGCGGCTGATGATGCGAACTGCCTTTCGCATCTCGCCGAGCTCCTCGGTCCACCAGTGGACCGCCTGCCTGCACGAAGGCTGTCGTTTGGAGACGCGTGGCATCGCAGCGTCGCAAACCCTCGTCAGGGTCTTGCGCATGTGCTCTGCCTGCGTGTCTAAATTCGCGAAATCGGCTGGGTAGGCCCAGCTTTCCGTACATGCCCACTCCTCGGCCTGCTCCGGATCGAGCTTGGTAAGGGCCCAACGCGGGAGGAGAGGGGGGCGACGTTGAACAGGGCTCGGACCGGAGGAGGGGGTCGTTAGCTCAAATCTGATATACCGATGATCAGAGAGCGACTCCACCTCCTCCAGCACCCTCCATCCGGTCACTCTGCGGGCGGCCGCATGAGTGGCGAATGACAGGTCGATGATCGATCCACCCCGTGCGCGTACGCAGGTCTGGACCGATCCCTGGTTCAATATTGTGAGGCCGGCTTGAAGAGCCCAATCCTCAACTGCCCGACCCCTAGGGTCCGTGATGACGTTTCCCCAGGATTGGTGCTTCGCATTAAAGTCGCCCATCACGAAAGTCGCTTTGGGTGACAATCTGCGAACGGCAGCCCCGACGGCGTCCAAGCGAAGCTCGAACTCCGCCAGAGGGCGGTTTCGCGAGAAGTAAACGCCGATGACGACGATACTCCCGCTTTCCGCCACCGCATAGCCCTTTCCTCTTTCGAGACACGTAAGCGGTGTACCAGATCCGGCCCTGGCCACCACCGCTACCGTGTCGTCGAGATCGCCAACCCAGTTGCCGGCGGGGGGAACGTAATACGGCTCGCTGATAACGGCCAAGTTCGCTCGCCACTCCGCCATCGCCTGCAGGCACAAGTCCTGGGTGGTGGGGGAGTGGTTTACGTTGGCCTGAAAAAACGCTGTAGCGGGTGTACTAGGCATTGGAGGTGTCCATTGCCTGCACAGCCGTCGCCGCAGTTGCAGCCGCACCTCGTCTCGTCCGCGGGTGGACGAATTTGCCCTTTACGAAGGGAGGTAGGCAGAACCTCGCCAACGTAGGATGGGCAGCGTTAAGGCCCCCCGCCGCGCACGCCACGCAGTGGGGTTTTCGTGCCTTACAGTCCGGAATCCTGTGTCCGCTTTTACCGCAGCGGAGGCACAGTTTGGACCGGTCCGGGCATGTATCCGGGCACTGTTGGGCGCTATGACCGACGTTGAAACAGCGGTAACAACGTATCGGTCTAGCCTCCATTGCCTCGACCCTCGCCGAAGTGAAGCCCACCACGAGGTAGCCCAGTTCGGCGATGGTCTTGGCGGCAGCGACCGGGCACAACACGTATGTTGCGCCCAGGCCGCCCGGTCCGGCACCGATGTGCCTCGCGAGCACGTCGTCGCGCCTGCATCCGCTGGCGCACACGACCGCGTCGCGCAACCCATCGATGGTGACCGAGTCATCCAGCCCAGATATGTAAAGCTCCCCACGCTTTACTGGGCGGATGACCTCGGCCAACCCTGCAAGGGCCCCGCGAAGGGCCTCGGCGACGCGATCCGCCTTGGCGGCGCCCTCCGGCCCCGGTTGGAACTGGAGGAGGCGCCCATCCTTGGCGGTCCGCACCACCTTCAGCCCCTCGCGGAGGCCCATGGCGGTGATGTCGACCACCCCCGAGGCCTTCGCCTTAGCGAAGACGTCGCGGTAGCCGACACCTTTCGCGACCGCGTCCGGCAGCAGTTTGATAACAACTGCCGCCGTACTCGGCTCGCGGTAGACGGCGGCAGGCTTCGGAGCCTGCCTACGCGGTTGCTGCCTCCTTCCCGTCGAAGGGGCAGCAGCTTGTGCCTGGGGGGGGGGAGGGGGCCCGTTGGCCCTCGCCCCCTTACCCCTTTTCCGCCCGACGACCGTGGTCCACGCCCCCCCCTCGGGAGCGGGGGTGGGGGCGGGGGCCACGGGCGCCGGCGGCGGCGCGACGGTGACGGCGACTCGAGGGCGGGGGGCGGGGGCCGCGACAACCGGTGTCGCGGCCGCGGTCGTCGCCCGACGCCTGGGAGCCGGTGTCACAGGGGTGGGGGCCGAGACGGAGGCCACAGGGGCGGCAGCGGCGGCGGCGCGTTCCGCCCTCCGCTTCCTCCTGAGCGTCCGTCTCACACCTCCCCTGTGCTTCTTTTTTGGTTGTTTTGGGGGCGGCGGCTGTGGGGAGCCCGCCACCCCTGCGGCCGGGGCCGCCACCACCACTTCCATCGGGGCCGGGGTACTCGCTTCCCCCATACCTCGACGGACGGCGGCGGCAGCCGTGGCCGGTCTTGGCCGTCCGGTGGCCACCGCGGTGGCCGCGAGCGCGACGGCCGCGCGAGGAGCCGGCCTGGGCGCCGGCGCCTTACCTCGGTCCGCCGCAAGCGGCGGGCGGAGGGTCGGCGCGGGGTTCAGCCGGTCCTCTATGGCGGCCAATCTGGCGTCGATTAAGGGCGCAACAGCGTCGAGCACGACGCGCAAGAGCGCATCGTATGCGTCGCCGCTGAGCCCGAGAGGAGGGGTGGAGGAGGAGGAGGAGGAGGAGAGGGGGGAGGAGGAGGAGGAGGGGGAGGAGGAGGAGGAGGAGGAGGGGGGGGAGGAGGAGGAGTGGGAGGAGGAGGAGGGGGAGGAGGAGGAGGAGGAGGAGGAGGAGGAGGAGGGGGAGGAGGAGGAGGGGGAGGAGGAGGAGGAGGAGGAGGGGAGGAGGGGGAGGAGGAGGATGAGGAGGGGGAGGAGGAGGAGGAGGAGGAGGAGGAGGAGGGGGAGGAGGAGGAGGGGAGGAGGAGGAGGAGGAGGAGGAGGGGGAGGAGGAGGAGGAGGAGGATGAGGAGGGGGAGGAGGAGGAGGAGGAGGAGGAGGAGGAGGAGGAGGAGGAGGAGGAGGAGGAGGGGGGGGGAGGAGGAGGAGGAGGGGTGGGCGTCGCGCCCACACTCGCACCCGCCCCGTCGGTGGGTGCCGCGGTCGATCCCGCCCCGTCGGCGGGAGTCGGTTTTGGCCCCGCCACCGCGGCGGGGGCCGTACGCGATTTTTTCTTTGCAGCGGGCGCGACTGGCGATTCCGAAATCGCCGTCGCCTCCGTCGCGATCTTGTGCGCTTTCCGCTTGGCGGGCGCGGGCGGCGGCACCGCCACGATGGCGGGCGCCGGCTCCACGGCCGTGGCGGAGGCCTTGAGGGCCTTGCGCATTTCTTCGAACTCCTTGCGGTAGGAAAGATTTTCCTCCCGCAGAGAGCTCACCTCAATGCGCAAACGCGCATTTTCGTTGCCGAGCTTCCATGCCTCGGCTTCCGGATCCCGCGTGACCAGCGTGTCGACAATGTCCGACACTCTGCTCGCGGCATCCTTCAGCCGACGCACGTAGCCCCCCTTCAGATTGCCCAACGTCTGGGCGATCTGAATGATTTCGGCCACCTGGGCGCATGCCGCGAGGCGAAGCTCCCCAGGGCCGAGCAACGAAACGTTCCCTACTAGGGCGGCGCACTGGCTGGCCGCGACCAATTTGGCGGCGGTAGCCTTGCGCGCCTTGCGCCCCCTTTCCCCCCCCTCTGTGCGGAGGAAGGCCTCCGCACCCGCGAGTACGGACGCGGTCGCGGCCGACGCGACCGACGCGGTTGCGCCCCCCGTGGGGCGCAAAGGCGAGCGCGCGCGCGCTGGGGTGGAGGCACCCGACGTGGTTGCCGAGTCGGCGTCGGTGTCCCGGGACCGATCCCAGAACCGCGACCTCGATCCGGCAACAAAACCCGGGTTACACAATGGTGGGGGCACGCTTGCCCCCGAAGACGTCGCCTGCGCCACCAAACCCGCCGCCGAAGACGACGAACCTGTGGACGCGTAACATGGTGTGGCCGCTGCCACCGCTGCCGCCGAAGACGAGGACGTGGACGCCGCCGCCGCCACCGCCGTCGTCGCAGCCGTCGAACACGCCGGCGCCGACATCGCGACAGCGACTCCCATCCCATTAGGGAAGGAAGACGAAGGGGTCGCCGCTGCCGCGCCTACAAAGGCCCTATTTGCGAATCCGGTCGTTGACGCGAGTGAAGCTCGCGCATCGACCGGGCTCGCGGAACGATCGTCCCCGACGTTGCGTACTATTACGTCGCAAACCGGTAGCAAATGCGCAGGTGAGGCCTGTGCGCTGTATGCCACCGTCGTCGTGGGGCGGTCGCCCCCTGCCGCCTCTATTCCGGCCGCCGTGTGAACCGATAGGTCACAGGCAGGCGGAGTAGGGCAGGTAAGATCAAACGCGCGGACCGCACCATCGAGCGCACTATCCAGCGAGTCTGGTGTGCTGCCCGAGAGCGGTGTGCGAAATCCATCCTCGTACCCGCCGTACCCCTGCACGGGTGAAGCTCGTGCAGAAGCCGACGGCGATACGAAGGCACCGTCTATGGTGCGCGCATCGCTCACGGCCAGGTCAACAGCCGAGAACGATCCGCGCAGCGTATTCCTACCTAAATCCGGGTGTGCCGCACTACGTGCCGCACGGCCGGATGGGGGCCTACGCGTCACGGGACCTTCCGGTGGCCCCATAACGTTATTCCTACCGAGGGGGCATCGGCGGTCAGATCCACCACCGACGCCGCCCGCCCTAGCAAGACAGGCGCCTCGGCCGTCGCCGTGATAACGGCAACAGCCCGGCGGCCTGGTAGACCTGCAGCAGATTTGCTGCGTCGAACAACGGTTGGAGATGACAGGATTTTCTTCCGTCGCGTTTCCCCAATTTCGGCACCGAGCCACCCCGCCTTCGCTTCCAGGTGACCCCTCTTGCAAGGGGCCCCCGAGAGTCCAGGCGGGGGTTTGGGATCATGGGCATCCATTATTGGATGCCCACACTCGAGCCTGAAACCAGTTCCACGTTTCGGCGTGTTATTATTACACGAAATTAACCGTTAGGATTGCGTCATGCATTAAATGCGTAGAAGGCGCGCGCGAAAAAGATTCAACGACTCACCCAATAGCCAAAAACACTGCAATCCTCGCCGGGATCGAAACTAAATACACTCAACACAACACTACACAACTATTTCGCAATAGATCGCTTTCCAAAAATGGAAATTGTGCGGAAAAACTGCAAAAAACCGGGATATTGAACAAAACTCGACTGCCTCGCGTCGCTGTTTCACCGGAACTCCAAGAATACTGTGATATCATAACGACAAGCAATTTTACATAGACTCCAATCTCTAGTGTATTTGTTTTGAACATTTCTTAATAAAATTTAATTACTCACTTAATTTAATTAAATTAGATAATATGATAAGTAGTGACGTCACCAAAACCAAATATCGATCTAAGATATATAATTATTTGGCATATTAATTCTTTTGAACAAATGTGGGACAACGGTAAAAATTACTATGGTCAAAAATTCTGAGAAACGCTTCCAGCTCATGCGAGTTCCGTGCTAATTCCTTGAAGAAACATTAGTTTAACTAAATAACTGATGCATTGCGGCGTAACAACAAAGAAGTTGTTATCTTAACAGTACAAGGGAACGACCAACTTTGTTCAAAGACCCCTAAGACAATAGATCACAACTTAATTAGGAACATCTAATCATAAAACTGTTATGTGACTTATTATTTCAAGCTAAAATGTACTTTGTCACTCCAATATTAAAGTTCAATATTGAGGTCGAATATTCAAAGGCAACTCAATACTTCCTTCGGCCAGTGGTCAAGGCAGAACAATTATGGGGACGCCTATAATGTACATTACTATTATTAATGTTAATGGACATTTATTTATGACTAAGACGTTCATGTTTATTATTTGTTAAGGAGACGTTAACACAATGTTAATACACCTATAAGTCATTAATATGAAAGTTATGTACATTATATAACCAACGTTGCTTATAATACCTATGTAACAAATAAAACTGCAGTAGTGCTAAGTAATGAAACAGATAGCAAAGTAGGAAAAAATAATAAAATAAGAAGGGAGGCCATAGAGGAAAATAATAGAATAGTAGAAGGAAATTGTACTGTGCTCGTAGTACGCGGAACGTCCGGACTGCCTTTTCGTTCATTGGAAACTGCTTTCGCCACCATGCGTTGGCGGTGTTTGCTAGCGGCACTTGCAAAACTACCGACATCGGTATAAACTGTGAGGATACATACAACATTCTATACCGTTTATGACGCAGGGGAATGTCTTTTCTTGGGACACCATCCTCGAGTCTGAGGGAGGCTCACCGAGGGATGTGAGGGACACCTGATCGGACGTATCCCTACCGTGGCCTTCAAGCGGAGCGACATGGGATGGTTGACCTTCAGACTACCCACTAAACCCAACCTGCATCCCTCTCCTATCTGCTTTTAGGGTTGCCACAGGATCTAAATGATAGGTATTACATCTATGTCATCCCAAAGCTTGGCTCTCACTTGGGCATCCTTGATGAAGGGTACTCTCTTCACCAACAGAAGGTAGAAGTCCATAAGATTCTCAGCTTGATAATAAAAAAGTGTCCATCTCGGGACGCCCGACAGAAGTGATAACTTGCATGAGAGAAAAGGAAAACAGACAGACTGGCGCCGTAACGCGTTACGTAACGAAGCGGTTTACCCTCCCATAAAAAGTTATCACTTCAATAAAACGAAAAACCTACCCTTAATACACTCAGATACACAAATACTATTATTATATGACGACATTGCCAAATTGCAAGACAAAGTGTATGTCCATGAATAAGTTGTTTATGGTGCAGAATAAATTAATCTTTACTCTCTTCTTCTGTATTCATTACGGTTGTTCTGACTTCGTTAAATTACATAAATACTTAAATTTTATACACCATAAAAACCAGTGGGATTCGTAAATGTTATTAGTGTTTTTAATTAAAGTAGCAGTAATGTTTGATATCTCATCATTAAGGTGAGCATAATAACCGGTGGTTTATTGTAAGCTAAAACTATTAATGCCCGTACTCAGAGTCAATTAATCATTAATTTTAGTGAATTAGAAGTGGTGACATGGAAAAATGGGCTTTTCCATTTTGGGAAAATGCGGAGAATAGCTGGAAGCCGCGTACGCTTAAGGCGGATTAGCGAGTATTAGAATTCGGTAATCTCTATGTCCAATTCAACCAAAGCTTACATCTTTCTATAATATATACGTAGAGGAGACAAGTTAGCACATTTAATTTGTTTAACGCCACCGTTTTGGGCACTTCCATAATTGACAGCTGTTCGAAATAGCTCGTATAATTATCATTATTAATGATATTTTTATGAGCTACAGGTCTCGAACTAAAATGCCATTGGAATTACTATAGAGTTTTATAGAACTATACAAACACGTATAACACAGGTACAAATATAACTAAACACTACCAGTACAAACTGCACGATTCAATAACACGCACAAAGTCCGTCACTATATCGCTATCGTATAGTAATCCTCGCTTGACTGCCCCACCCTTCATTCGGGCATTGTTTTATAGTAAACTATACAATACAACAATCGATTGCGTGGACTGAGTTTTAAAAAAAAACGTAATCTACACACCTGCTTAATTATTCCTGCAAACGGCTATAACTATAGATTATTGTCTAATTGAAAAATATAAACACACAGTAAAGAACAGAAGTCCAAATGTAGGAAAGATACTAAACCAGGTGTGAATTTACTTTGTCGGTTTGTGTTGTTTAACAAAACCAAGGATTTATAATTTACAATAAAACTCGTAACACAGAGCTGTGGCAAAGTCTATATTATATAACTGTCATGTAGGTAGCATCAAATATTTAAAATGTATGACAATAAGTCGACCTTACGCGATTTCAAAGCGTCTAACGCCATCTAGTTATTTTTAAACACAACTAATTAGTAGCACGAATTCAAAAATATAGATTTGATATAAATCAAATGATGTGATTGGACACAGCGATTTGGGATTTATAAGTAGAAAACGTATTTGTTATTATAAAGTAACCATATGACAGAAGTAGTCAAATGTAGTAATCGGAAGTTGTACCTAAGCGGATGTCTAACTTAGAAGCTTGAAGCATTTTTTATCAAGCTAACGGGAACAGAACTTCATTTACATAGCAGCTCGCTCCAACCTAATGTATATATTTTGTATAGCGTTTTTATCTTGCCAAGCTTGTAAAGAATTTATGGAGATATGTTGCAGCAAAACAATTAAAAAAAAAGGAACGTCATGCGTTTATTTTAGGCTGAGTCTATTAATACGGGTACTGTACGAACAATGTATAATTATTATTACGGTTACTGAAAATGTTCTTAAAAAGGCTCGGCCAAAAAAAACCTAACCTAACCTAATTAAAGATTGAAAATAAGTATTTTACGAAGTTCTTCCAATCCATACAAGAGCAGTACGCAAATACTCGCGTATACTTTGTAGTAACATATAAGCAGATCTTGTTCCGTAATGTACAGCGCCAGTACACATAGGGACTAATTGTGTATGTGTCGGAAAATTATTTTTGGGTGGTTATAAAAAAAATGGAGCGTTAGGTAAACTTCTAGGCGCTAAGAACCTCAGCCAGAAGCCCCAGCTTGCCATACATAACGCGGTGCTGGTACCTACGTTCACGTATGGAAGCGAGAGTTGGGTATGGAACAGAGAGCATGAAAGTAGAGTAAACGCAGTCGAGATACGAGCACTGCGCAATATCTGCGGAGTGACGCTCGCGGACCGCGTTCGTAATACTGAAGTAAGAAAGGGAGTTGGTCTAAAAGAGAGTGCCGGGGTAAAGGTAAGGAAAGGAATGCTCCGGTGGTTCGGGCATGTGGAAAGAATGTATGATAAAAGAATGACTAAACAGATATACAATGCAAAAGTGGATGGGGATGGATGCAGAAGTCGCGGAAGGCCACGACACACCTTCCATGATCAAATTGATCGTGTATTAGCAGAAGGTGATGTCAGGAGCCTTAAGAATAGACGAGCGTGCATGACAAGAGCTATGAATGTCAAAGAAGCAAGTGAGATGTGTAAGATACTGTATGGCACTCTGTTGTTCGTGCCTACCCCGCAAGGGACTTGGCGTGAAGTTATGTATGTATGTATGTGTATGTATAAAAAAAATAACCACGAAGGCCTAACCTATATTAAAAATGTTCTGATTTGTTCATAATAAATAAATGTGCCGTGTATCTATACCCCACCCTCATTTTAGAATTTATTTATTTATTTTTATTTTCATGTTTTCAATAATTCTTTAAAACATGTCATTAAAAAAAACCTAACCTAACCTAATTAAAAAACAAGCTAATCATCCAATTCATTCCTAATTTTTTTTTAATTAATTGAATGACTGTACGAATAAATATAATTTATTCGTCCAGTACCCGTACAAATAGTCACACCGTTTATTTTAACTATAGTAATATTTTTCTTTACTTTTATTGTGTCTTTGTCTTATTGAATATGCACTGTTTGCTACAACTCCATTAATTCTTAAAATTCATTCTGTAACATACATCATCATTTACATTTTGAATTAAAGACTTTTGAATTTGAATTTGATATCGGAAATGGAGTAACCGGAAGTTGGAAGTTAATACGGATGGTGGAAGTTGATGTTATAAAGTAAGTGAAACTGAAGTGGCGCCAAAGCATTACCGGATGGTGTCACTGCGGACGCGCCACGAGGGCCTTATCTTAGGCCTACTGGCCCGAACACTGAGGGCCTACTCAGTGTTCGGGCAGAGGCACCAGTCTACAACCAAGTCTAGAACCAACAGTCTAGAACGGGCACTCTTAAACCGACAGTCTACGAGACTACAACCAAATCTACGACCGACAGTCTGCATTGACAGTCTTGGTCGAGGAGCACATTATATAATGCGGTCGATAATTACTGCTTGATAAACGCAGTATTCTTTGAGGGCATATTGCTGCTCTTGGAGTTGTCCTAATATTTCTGTGTATTATTGTGCTGTATTCAATATTGTAATTTTAATAATTCTAGTGTAATAAATAAACATTGATTATAACATTCAGACTGTTATTGTACTATACTCCGAGTGGCATCCGCTCCCGGCGTGAGTGAGCGGACATATACAGCGTGTGTCAGACCTTACGACAATAAATCGGACCACGTTTTCGTCATGACGTACTCTACCCAAATACAAAAAAGAATCAAGGTAGCTTCTTTGGTTTAGCCACAGGACCTCATTTTTCATTTCAGAATTTTACAACAACATGTATCTGTTATTGTGACTAAATCGATAGGTCAGTGACCACATGTATCATGTTGCCAGCTTGTCTCTTCATCATTAAACGCGGAAGATGTTCATTCTTACCAAGGTCAGTTAACCAATATTTACAAGATGTTCTGTTTTTATTGTCTTTTTATCGTAATTAATTTGTTCGGAAATTGCTTTGTTTAAATTTTGACATTACGGTTGATTTAATAGTACCAAAACATTTGTATGGAGTAAGACTGTTAAAATTATGATTTATTGTCATTTGAAATGAAACACGTTGTATATTATTTGTCATTTTTTATGTACTTGTGTAATATTAGATTTTTTTTACAATAATAATAACAGCCCATAAATATCTGCAAAGGAACTTCCCGCCGCGTATTTTTCTTTGCGCTAGGAAATAGGGTACTTTAAGGCGTCGTACAGACGAGCAGCACTTTGCTGTCGACCGAGGCAACTGCAGCTGTCGGCGTTTGCCGTCGACACGTGGAAAGCAAACGCCGACCAATAGCGGCAGCTGCAGTATGAGCGCAGTGCGCACGCTGCCTTGTCAGTTGACTTCAAATACGATGAACGATTTCGTCTTTTTTTACATTTACGTCTAAGGAGCAGAAGAAGCAACTGCGTTCTTCCTCGAAATTCATTTTGTTACTTTCTGTGTCTGTCTCCATACTACAATAACGTTCGCGGCGCACTACAACAATGCTGTCGACATCGTGGGCAGCAGTCGGCGTGTCGAATACTGCAGCAGTTGCTTCTGTCGACAGCTGAAGTTGGCTCTGTCGACAAGTTGGTTCTGTTGACAGCAAAGTGCTGCTCGTCTGTTTGACGCCTAAGAAGTGCGTTATAAAATTTATTTGTGGTCAGCAACGCGTTGGCTACATCCCTGGTCTTTCAAACGTCCATAGGCGACGGTAACCACTTTCCATCAGGTGAGCCGTCTGCCTGTGTGCCTTGATAACAGAGCATGTTGTTTACTGTACTTATAGTTATTGAATTATAATGTTATCTAATGCAGCATATACTGTTCTCTTCTATACTACATAGTGCAGAATAATTTTATAAAAGAACTTTGAATATGCAAGTGTTATTCGTACACAGTCTAGTCTTTTCTTTTCTAGTTTGTTCCACTATTCTCGGGCAATATCAACCCGTGTCAAAGCCCCTTTAACTGAACTGAGATACTATATCAGATTTATAAGACGGGGTCATTGATCCTAACACACTATGAAGATATTCTTCGCTAAACTAGACGCGCTTACTAAACAGTTTAGTTTCATCCCTAATTTTGGAGTAGATTTTATTGCCAGTTACACTAAAAAGTACTGACTAAATGGAGACTTGTTTTATCGTGTTGTAAACTCGTCTAGGATTTTATCTCATCAGCCATTTGTTTTATATGTACCTATTAGGGTAGTAAAAGCATGTATATGTAAAAAGTCTAATGTGTGTGTAAAAAAATAAAAACGTCGTTTAAAAAAACCGACTTCAAAAACGAAAAAGCTAAAATGTATAAAATAACTTATTTCTAAAGCTATTATTATTAATATATATTATCTAAAACATCTTAAAGTCGGTGCTTAGTAATTTTTAAAATATAGTAATTTTTATGTTTTAATTTGCACCGACTTCAAGATGTTTGACATAATATATATTAATAATAATAGCTGTAGAAATAAGTTATTTTATACATTTTAGTTTTTTAGTTTTTGAAGTCGGTTTTTTTAAACGAAGTTTTTATGTTTTATTTGTTACTTTTTAGTGTCTAGCTATGTATGGGTGGACCTACGAATGGTGCCGCGCTTCTTAAAAAAATATAGGTCCCAAGAAACGGGATCAGAAAAATGTTCGTAAAATGAAAACTACGTGACCAAACTATGTCAAATTTTTAGGAGACTACATGGCAGCTGTTCCACGTCAAACAAAAAAAGAATCACGTAAATCGAATCATAAATCACGGAGTAATCGGCGAACATACATAAAAAAAGCAATAAAAAAAGATCCCGACGAATTGAGAACCTCCTCCTTTTTTCGAAGTTGGTTAAAAAGTCGTGGTAGCGTAACGGCTAGCGCGCACGAGTCCCAAACCCAAAGGACGCAGGTTCAAGCAGGTTACGCATGCACTGGTTGGTCAGTTTTCTGATCTAATGGGCATATTGTTACAATTACCACGTGCTAATAACGGTGAAAGAAATCATCGTGATGCAACCTACACATCGAGATAACCGATGTGTCAAACCTGCCAAGCCGCCCTGGACAAGCGTGGCGGGTATACTTTCCATTCCCCTATAACGGGAAGCCCGAGCCCAGCAGTGGCACATTTATAGGCTGATATATTGAAGCCTGTATCCTGACTTTTAAAAATTTTGCTATTAGCATAACTTTTAAAACTGAGTGTGTGTGTGTTTGAGTGATGCCCTATTGCTACTTACTGTATTGAAACTTTTTTTATTATTAATGCACGAGTTCAACAGACAGGCAGACGCCCGCTTGATGGGAAGCGGTTACCATCGCCTATGTATATATGCAACACCAAAGATGCTACAAATGCGCTGCTGCTCTCTTAGAGGAGACTGGAACTTGGTCACTAATGCCGCGAAACACGAGTCAGACAATGTAGATAGTCGGTGAAATACCCTACCACCTAGCTGTGGGTGGTCTTGTCGCCTCTTACGACAGGCCTCCCGGCCGCAGGAAGTTGTATTGTTTCTCCGTTCCTGCACGGATAAACTAAACTACATTTTAACGGTCTTAAGCGCGGTAATTTATTTGATTTTTATTATTCTGACGTTGTTGCGAAAAGGTTTTCAATTAGATTACGCTCCTATAGAGTAAATAATAACCATAACCACAATTAAAAGTAAATAATTAAAATAAACAAGTTGGCGGTAGGCTAAATAAAATTAACGATACCCTACACTTACTATACACTTGACATCTTTGTTTTCCGTAATCACAAGTACTGAAAAGTAGCCGAAACATCGGAATAATAAAAATCAAATAAATTACCGCGCTTAAAACCGTTGAAACATAGTTGTATACTAGTAGCAAACACTTAATAAAATATTATTGTTAAGTGAATAAATGTGTAACATTTAAAGGGCGTTTAATTTCTTCTAAGTACACATTTAGATTATTCAAAAGGATTGTAAGTTCGATAATCTCCAGTGCTAACACTTTCCAGTAGGTTTATCTGAGAAAAATAAAAAATGGGACAATTTTGTTTTAATGGGCCGCCTACAAACTGGATGCTCAATAGAAAGTTGGGTTTTAATAACACAAATAAACATTGGACATTTTTTATGCTAAAATATTGCGTATCGTTTCAAATTCAAATTCCAATTTTTATTTTTCAAGTTTTTATTCAAAATAAGTTCCACTGGAGAACATTTTTTGAAGGTCATACATATAGGTTAAAAATTAATTTTACTTCCTAGTCTATGTACACCTATGTAGTCTATGTTTCAAAGTTTCCGCTAATGTAGCTACATATCTTATACTAATATATAAAACTGAGGAGTTTGTTTGTTTCTCTGCTTGAACGCGTTAATCTCAGGAACTACTGGTCTGATTTAAAACATTCTTTCATTGTTAGATAGCCCATTTATCGAGGAAGGCAGTCTATAGCCTTCCTCGATAACTTATCGTCATCACAAGACCAATAGAAGCGGGGCACCAATGAAGAATGTTTCGATATTGTTTTTTTTACTATTGCACGCAGATGAACTCGCAGGCAATAGGCAGTATAAATGTATATACAGCTTCATTAGCGAAGAAGAAACAACGCGAGAAACTGTATTATGTGTATTACTCGTGAAAACTTAAGAAAATTTAGTTGCTACAATAAACACAACGCTGCCAAATTTTCTCCACCACTTGGCTTGAACTAGACTACCACACTTTTTCGCGTTTTTTTAAATTAAAATTTAATTACTTAAATAAATAAATAATAAATAAATAAATGTTTATTTGATCCAAAAGTACATATACAAGAATTTTTGAGGTTGGGACCTTCTATTAAGTATAAACATATACTTGTGTCAGAAGGACCCGCACCCCCCCAGGGGGTGCCGCCCTGGACTCCCCCCCCCGTCCAGGTAGCGGTACAAGGGGATGCGTCCCCGGGGCCCCGAGCGGCCACTGTCACATTTCCCCCTTCACTCCGTGACAGTGGTGTCCCACCTTTCCGCCTCCAAATCCTAATGCCTTCCCCTCCTTCCCAAACCTCCTCCCCAAACCCCCATCCCTTCCGTTGCGACCGCCAGCGTCGAGATTTTCTCCGCTGGCCGTCGAGGACGGCGGTGGTGATGTCCACCCCACCACCGCCGGCCTGACCGGCGACCTACCCTCCCCCGCTCCGTCCGCCGACGCTGCTGTGTGCGCGAGGCGGCGGGGAAAAGGGGAGGAAGGAGAAGGGGGAGGGGTGTTGGCGCAGGAGCAATCCTTCGCAGCCTCCCCCTCCCCCCTATCGCGAGGCCCCCCCCCGCCGCTGACGCTGCTGAGTGCGCGAGGCGGCGGGGGGGGCGGGGTGGAAGGAGAGGGGGGAGGGGTGTTGGCGCAGGAGCAATCCTTCGCAGCCTCCCCCTCCCGGCGGCAGCGGGCGTCGAGGTCTGGGGGATCCACATAGACCTCCGCCCGCACTAATGCCGCGAGAGGGCGCGAGAGGCAGCCGCGCGTCCCTCTCAGGGCCGGGGAAACGTCATTCCCCGGCCCGCACACAGGAGAGGCCGCCTCTGTTTACGAGGCGGCCGGCCGCTGCCGGGGTTGCGGGTTAAGCTCACGCATGTACCGCGACCCCGGCGCTAGGCGGAAGGAAGGCTCCCATGGGGTTTTAGTGGGTATACCGGCAGCCGGTCGTATTGAACCGGCGTCGGGGAGCCCCACACACCGGCCGCGCATGATCCCCCGCGCGGCTGACGGTGCGGCAACGCATTTCCCCATGTAAAAAAAAAAAAAAAAAGAAGGACCCGCTCTCAATTAACTTAAAAATTAAAAAAAAATAACTTATTATTACAATAAACCTTATACAAATAATTTTTAGATACTTATACAATTAGAGAAAAGTACTCAAGGCTATGGTGCGTTAATAAAACACCTCCCCGACTACGAGTCGACGTGAAAATATTTCACGTAGAAAATAAATTATATTCATTTTTCACGTTAACTTCTGTACTTAGGAGCTGCGTTTTAATCATATTATAATTTTTAAAGTGGGGTATTCAGTTTACTTTATAAGAAAGTTCAAGATTGATTTGTTATTGTTTTAAATGTTTCAGTATATGCATATTTTTTGTCATTAGATCAGGAATGAAAAACCTTTTTATACTATGAACTAGTAGTTGCCAGTGACTTTGCTTGCATAGATTTAAAATTCATAGGGTGAGTAGTAAAAGAAGTTAAGTTTTTCACCCCCTTAGACGTTGAATTTCCATAAACGCCGACATATGTATACTTATAACCAAAAGGTATATAAAATTTTATGATTTTTACTTTGAAAATTATTGATTTTATACTAACTTTTCGGCATTAAGTTAGCTTATATCCTGGGGCGTAACTTAAGATGCTTTTTATCCCGATAAATGACGTCGTTTCCTTGGAATATACGAAAATAGCGAAAAATATGACGCTGCGGTCGTATCCATTTTGGTGACTGCTAAACGTATACGAATGAAACTCACTGGCTTGTAGCCCGAGTTCACACTAGGGATACATTATATCCCAGTAAAAGACTTCGTTTCCTTAAAATAAACGGATTAGCAAAATAAATGGTGCTGCAACTGCGTTTTTACAGATCACTTACAAAATAACTACGTCGTCTTAAACAACAGTTAGTGTCATACATCGATTCTTAAAAAACTAGTATTTTTCAGGCAGTAGAATCTATTCAGATTCATTGAATATATTCACCTTTGCATTTCAGTCCATATTCCAACATAAATTCTCCATCAAAATATTACAGGGTTTTTGGATCACATATTTCAGCTCCTACCAACATTTGAGATCCTGGTATTTTATATGACACATTTGTATTCGGACAGCGGCGGCCGCGTTCTCCGCCACATTGGTTATGACATACTTGTAGTATTATTTCCTTCTTTTAGACGAATATAAAACGAGATTTTCCGAACTGTTACCGTGCTGAATTTTTCAAACATTTTCTGACTTATCAACTTAAGAGCCCGTTCTACGCTCTGATAATTTACATATGATACGTTGACAATGTTAGCAAATGATATGATACAGCAGAATGTTTAGAGCTTTTTACTACTTGATCAAGTTCAAGTTGAATGGCACGAGTTATCTTACCCTTCACTCTTACGAGATGGTACAAGTCAATCCCTTACAAAATGGCATTAATTTGAATATAATCGAGTATTACTCGTTACAAAGCACGCTGTATTTACTCCTATATGCAACAAATTTATTGTCTTTGAATTTCGATAAATTAACCAACATCATTCATACAAACATAAACATCAGTCATCATCATCAAACGTCATTCATTCACTGTTGTAGGGTATTGTTCCGAGGGATTCCCAATTACACACACTAGCTTTTTGATAATATATATGTTTTATTGCGTAAGAGCAGTTTATGTGGTACATGTAGATAATGCGAAGGGAAGACAAAGAGATGGCGCTGCTGTTGCATCGCACCAGTGTTGCTGTAGTACAAAACAATTAACAAGTGTCATTGTGGAATATCGTGGTATTTTTTCAGTTCTGTACTTTTCAACCAAATTGATTCGTTTTGATTGATCCGTCGAATACCAATATTACATTGATACAATACAGGGTATTCTAATAAAAGCTTATTAAAAACTGCTTGAAGATAATTATTATATAATTATTATTATATCAATGTTCAAATTTAGATACAGACAATTCCAGATTAAAAATTTATATCAAAAATTACTTACGTACTTAGATAAAATCACGGGAAATGTGAAGTAAATTTAAAAAAAGTAAAAGACTATTAACGTATTTTCAAAAATTCGTTTGAGCAATTGAAGGTTCATCATCATCATCATCAGCCAAATTCAGTCCACTGCTGGAAGTAGGCCTCCCCAAGTACGCGCCACGTATCCCGGTCTCCTGTCTTCCTCATCCAGCCCCTACCGGCGATCTTGCGCAGTCGTCAATTCACCGGGCTGGCGGGCGTCCTACCCTACGTTTGCCGAGTTAAAAATTCATATACACATAAAACTCGTAAGCATTTAAAGATTTATTATCTCCAGTATGAACATAATTGGATAGGATAGGCTCTTAATTACACACTGCTTTAAATTCGCATCCACAACCTATCATTTAATTTTTCCGATCATCATTGTGTTTGTGATCTCGTGATAAATGGATTGAATAGGCCGTAAATTTATATTCACAAACTGTTGGGTACATTTTTAAAGATCACATCGGCTCGATACAGATGTGGATGCGGGTTTATACATAATACGTTGAGCAGCGATAACCTATTTTTCGGTGACAATGTACGCATATTGTCGTCGATATATCGCTTGTTTGGTTATTTTTGTTTAATTATAGGAAAGGTCGTGATCAAATATATGTTGATTATAGTTAAAAATATTAAAAAATACTCATAATCATCAGCAGTAATTGCCTATAAATACCAAATCTTTATCCAAATTCATAGTTCTCTTGGTTGTTACAGAGCTGTGGCTCTACAGATACAGACCTGGTTTTGGCCTGCAGGCTGGCTTGCCTAAAGTAATACATACAGTATCGGTCCGGTAGATCTTTGAGGTCACGTATATCGAGACTCCAAGTCACCTATTATTCGTAATAGTGACATAAAAAGGGTCCTAATAGCCAAAAGCCAAAATTAAATGTTTTTTTTTAAATTTCAGTACGTACTCACGCCATCGATATATGGCGAAAATACCAACAAAGCGGACGAAACGCTATGCTTCCATTTTTGTCATACGCACCGCTGAAAATCGGAACTCTTTACCATCGTCTGTTTTTCCTGAAAAATACAATCTAGGTGTCTTCCAGTCTCGCGTGAACAGGTATCTTCTAGGTAAGCGTGATCCAGACTGCATTTCTGTCTGACATCGGGCGTAATGTCAGTCAAACGCGAACCTGTTCATCATAAAAAGACATACAATATTTGGTATTTACAATCTGTCTTCTATGTCCAACAGGCTGTTTGCTACAGGTTTTTTAAGAATACAGGCTTACATGACCAAACCACTCATCCGATTACAGTAATCAAAGAAATGCTTTTAGTGAAAGTAAGTACAAAAAAAACTTAATACTTACAAGGGTGTAATAACTTCCACCTTGCCGTAAAGGATTAATACCTTTCTATCCCTTCATAATATTACTTCAACGAACATACTTAAAGGTGCCATTCGAACCTCGGCTGCAGGCTGCGGATGCAGGCAGCACATGCGGCGGCTGCACGAAGCCGGCTGTGGCTGCACGACTGGTGTTCTATGTAGTAGTATAGTAATTCTGTGAAAACATTCCGAACGCGGCTGCGGCTGCACGTGCTGCCGAGCCTCCGCTGTAAGTGCTGCTGCGACTTGCAGCCGCAGCCGATCGCAGACCGGTAGTGCTGCCGCTGCAAGCCGATGCGCACGTAGTTACGTCACTCTAACCTTATGAAATCGACGATAATTCCTAAATTGATCGTCGTTTTACTTCAAGTGTTTCTTAATTAGTATTGAATAACTTCCATCAGCGGGTCTACATTTTATATAAGGACGTGTGGCTTCTCTTCTCTGGCTAGTTAACAATGACAACATGTCATCATCATCCTCTTCCTCTTCTAATAAAAGACATAACATCAAACTATTCTCACGACTATTCCTCACGTCCGACATTCTAAAATATTGGAAGCGATTGGCCGCCACCTGCTGCCTGCCGCATAACGTGCAGCCAGCCTTGAAATCACTCCCGGCTGCAAATGCAGGCAGCGGCTGCGTGTCATGCGTGTGCTACCTGCATCCGCAGCCTGAATCCGCAGCCTGAATCCGCAGCCTGCAGCCGAGGTTCGAATAGCACCTTAAAGAACGCAAAGGAATTAAGTAGCATACAGTGTATGTAAATCAGCGCGCAAACTTGAATTTTGTTTGAGTATTTGTTTGTTTAAGCTGTCTGCACAACAGTGGAATATAACATATTATATAAAATTAGCCTAAAAAGTAAATTTATAAAATTGAATTAATCAAAATGAGGGTAGAGAATAATAACTTTAATATTACTTATTGACATTTATCATTCAATATTATCCGCAAGAGTTAACTTAAGACCTTAGCGGAATGCGTGCCCCTCCCGACACCCGCCTTCTTACAGCTCTCGCCTTCGACGCGTAAGTAACGTTAACGCTTACGCAAATGACGGGCTCTTGCTTACGTCATTCGAGCGAAGTTTCAAGTTAACTTGCGGTTTGTAGCCATATATACTGTGAAGTAACTTTAACATACATATATTATGCAAACGTGCCTTGAAGGAGAGATACGTGTATAATCTACAAAATCACATGTTTCAAGTCCGTGTTTAACCTTGAGAATAACTCATAATGTGATGTTATTTCATTGATAAACAAGGTTTTGTAGTTTTTAGGTATTTACTTAAAATAGTGTATGTAAAAGTTGCTTTCGACGTTCTTCTGTATATCCTCTAACTCCTCCAAAATTACCGCAACGGATTTTAAGGGGTTTCCACAATAAAGTAGTCAAGTTTTCACTGAAGGCTTATATAAAAGAACCGAATTAAATTTTCATGCAAGAAGAAAAAGAAATAGTATTTTACCACCGAGTAATCGAAGTCGTCGTCAGCCATTCGCAGGCTGCTGCTGGACGTAGGCCTCCCCAAGTGGCGTCACTCATCCTTGTCCTCTGGTTTCCTCATCCAGCGCCTACCAGTGACCTTGCACAGGTCGTTGGTCCATCAGTCTGGAGGGCGTCCGACACTAAGTTTAGCTAGACGCGGTCTCCACCCAAAGAACTCGACCGGCTCACTGTCATTTCAACTTGCATTTTTTTTTTAAATTTAGAGTAATCGAAGTGCCCCTAGATAAAAATTGCAATATAACCTGTGTGAAAGTAAGTCTGGCTAAATAAATAAAGAATTACGTATCAGAGATAGAGTCACGGTCAAACCGCAGGGAAAACATTAATTAATATGTGATGATTGAGTTCTATTATCTATTAGAAATATCGTAAGTCCTAATATGACATGAATTTTGTCTGTCTGTCAAATACTAGTAAACTGTTTCAATATATTCCTCTCATCTACTTTCTCTGTGACAACAACTAATATTCCCCAACGTCCTAATTGGTCTTATTCAATGAGGATACTAAATACCTAAAATGAAAGTGTTTCCTAAATATTAGAGTTATTTTTGTACTAATTTTATTTTGTTCATTTTTATATAATATAGAAGTATTCATTTAAATATTGAGATTTATTTTGTAATCATCAGCAGGCACTTCTGTTCTATCAGTCTAGATTATAAGTTTAAAAACCTCATCAAATAAATAATACTTCATAGGGCAAAGCGATAATAAACTCAATATTATTAATATTTGATACTAAAAGATACCGTATTAACTCAAAATTAGGGAACCAACTTTGGTAATTCCCCACCGAACAAGTTGGCAAAATGTTTGATTAAATAAACAAAAAAGACTCTCCTTTGTTGGATAAAAGTGATCAGAAAGATCTTAAAATGTTAAAGTAATTGACTATTGTGGCTTAACATTAGGGTCGATCTTCATACCAAATCGTTTGGACTTTAGTGTTATTAAAAATATTTTTTAACAAATATTTTAATTTTAATTAACCTGAAATTTTTATTTTGTGTTACTCGACAATTACTTGTAATCTTATATTAGTAGTACTTATAATTTAATTTATATTCAATTTCCTTTCAATACATTTTTTAACAATGACGTTCCTGCTCCGAGAGCTCGCACATATTTTCTGAGTTAGTGTCACGTGAAGCTCTAAATAGAAATTCTAAAAGCTGTAATTTTTAGAATCGGTTTTTAAACCGATGTAGGCAGTTTGATAAGTGCCGCTGGTTTTCGGTTCGCCGCCCTTGGTGATGGTGAAGCCTACTACGCACGATTCCATATATTCCCAAAGAAATTTACAGTCCAATAAACAACATAAATTTTCGACCAGCGGATCCGTAATCGAGCATTGCATGGAATCTGCTGAACGGAATTTCTTATTAATGTAAAGTGTGCACTATCAGAGGCTTAACCAACGCTTTGTCAATCATTATGATAAGATAGGAAGTATAGATAAAGAGAATGGGACAGTTGAAAAAAAATGTAGGTTATCGAAACTCTCACTCATGACACAAATTAGCTCAGCGGTAATCGTTTCACGCCAATACTCTGTCTGAGTGATTGTGTCACCAAATTGTTCAACTTGTGACGTACCAGATGATATTTTTCACGTACTGATGGAGTGCGCCCAGAGTGCAAGCGTACGAAAAATAAATAGAAGCAACAACATAGGTGTCTATAATACTGTCATGTCCTTTCCCATATTTCAGCAAAGTAAAATTCTTGTGTTGTGCCTCTCGGTGGTTTTCTTCCTCTTGGCCATTTTAGGGGAAGTTGGAGCCTCAAGGAAAACTTCTTTGCCCCGGCTTCTACTTAACGGACAAAAACCCGTCGGTGGCGGGGTTTGGAGCCATTGGAAACTTTTTAAAGGTTTCAACGGTTCTCGATGGCCAGTCTGCGGCATCCAATGGCCCCCGCGGGCTTTGAGTCTGCGTTCAGTGGCCTCTCAGCGGCTATGTGGTCTTCACGACCTCGTAACATCACCTTGATCAGGTGAGCGTATGAGATCTCGGGGCGTCGGCAGCCAAGTGCATTGAAGGCAATGTGTGGCTGCCGTCCAAAGGCAGAATGCTTTCTTGATATCAATAAAAACTCCGACCGAAGAATATCCTCTCTTTTGAACGCACTGGCTAAAAAATGCAACACGCACGCAAGCTGGAGTGTCGTCGAGTGGCTGCTACGGGGGCCAAACTGCTCCGTACGAGTGTTGTGTGTTATTCAATTATTTAAACAAATGTGTTTTGTTTAAATTGTACTGTTTGATATACGTCTCTACGAGAGTGGCATCATCTCTAAGTGGCTAAACTCGTTTGAAAAAATGATATCACACCGATCGATTTGAATGGTGATCTCTACCTCACCACGTGCTTCCACTGATTTTATTTATAGGACTGTGGCAATACTTCGACTTTAAAACAACTGGTTGAAATTCATGTTGACAAACGAGGAGGGTGAGTGGCTGATTTGTATTCCCACCGCGGTACTTCTATCCTGTCCCGTCGTTTAATACAGCTTTTATCTTGTTACTTTATTATGTTCGCGGCGCTTATTCGATATCAGCTTTGTTTACGTAACGTCTTCTCTGTCGGTAATTGTGGGAGCAGCGATAACAATTCGCTCAAAAGGACTTTGAGAGCGCAATGGCAACATTACATCAAGAATCGGCTCATAATCAGTTTATATATATATTTACTTTTATAGTGGGCGTTCAGCATACAGGCAGACGCCGTAGGTACTTGATGGAAAGAAGTAACTATAAGCGCCGGTGATCTTTTAAGAAAACTGAGACCCGAGGTAACCGGAGAGTCCCTGCTCCCTGCTCTGCGGCTAGCAAATGGTGGAACCAGGCCATAAAGCGACCAGTCGTTGTCTATCCAGGCTGGAGGTGAATGCTCGAGGGAACCCACAGCCCAGACAAAAGATGTTTGAGAATCGGACAGAGATTTCAATGGGTATCGTATACCCGAGGTGCTAGTTCCACTCTGACCTAGCAAATACCACGTAATATAATATAACCACAATACCACTACTGAACAGATTTGAATGTAACTCAATACTTACATCGGTTATATATATATCCCGTGTCAAACTCTTCTGGGGATTCTTTATATCCCCAAAGATTCCGTTGTTTTCATTGAATATACTCTTTTGGAATTTCATAAGATTCATTAAACTTACGAAATTAAGGCTTACAATTTATAACTGTGTTTAGTTAAGAAATATTTTTGATTAGATAATCGATATTGTAAATGTTGTATCGATTATTGGTAAATTAGATTTAATGTGTGAAGTCTGTTTAAAATATAAATGTACGTCTTTGTGACATATCATCAATAAAAGTATATACTGCAAAATGGTCTTTTCAATAAAACATGGCGCAGTCGCGAGTTTGTTTTAAAATATTAAATTTAAAGTGTAAAAATGTCAGAGAATATAAAAATACCACCAAATTTCGATATTAAATCTACAAATGCTAAAAATGAATGGCGTCTATGGCGGCAATGTTTTGAGGACTACGTGATTGCACGAGATTGTGAGGCGGCCAATGACCGGAAAAAAATTGCATTGCTACGAAACATTATGGGCATCGAGTCTGCCAGAGTTTTGTCAACATTTACTATGGAAGGTAAGGAGATTGGAAATTATGAGGCGTTGTTAAAAGCCATTGAAGTCTATGTCAATCCAAGGTCAAACGAAGTTTTTGAGAGGTATAAGTTTAATAGTCGCTTACAAAAGCCAGGGGAGACGTTTGATAATTTTTTGACCGATTGTAAAAGCCTTCTGCTCACCTGTAATTATAGCTCTAAAACGGAGAGGATTGAGGATCAAATTTTGAGAGACAAAATTGTGCAGGGTATATCTGATAAGTCTCTTCAAGAAAATTTGTTGCGAATAGAAAACTTAACACTTCATAAAGCAACAGAATTTTGTCGTGCTAGTGAACTTAGTAAGTCACAAGCAAAGGAGATGAACCCAGACATTGAAATTGACAATGTAAAGGTGAACAAAAGGAGGAGTATGCAGAGAAAGTATGTACAGAAAAATATAAGTACACAAAAGTTTAAATGTAGGCGCTGTCAACAGGTACATGGTCAACGGGAGTGTCCAGCCTTCGGGAAAAAGTGTGCTAAATGTGGTATAAAAAATCATTTTGCAGTGAGTTGTAAAGTAAAGCAAAATAAAGTGCAACAAGTAAAATGTGAATCGAGTAATAAGTGTGAAGATTCCTCCGAATATAGTTTTTTCTGTGGCGTTGTAAATTGTAAAGATAAGTCAAATTGGACTGAAAATATTTTGATTGAGAACCAGATTGTGAAATGTAAGTTAGACACAGGAGCAGACATAAGTATTATGCCATTACAAGTTTTCAAAAAAATAAATAAAAATTTAAATTTAAAATTGAGAGAAACAAGTGTAAATTTAGAATCATTTGTCGGAGAAAAAGTGAAACCTTTAGGTATGGTAAATCTATTGTGTAAATTTAAACATGTAGAATCTTATGAGAATTTTTTAATTGTTGAAAAGTGTAATACAATGTTATTAGGATTATCAGGGTGTGTACATTTAAATTTAATAAAAAGAATAAATATTGTTAAAAACCAAATTAGTGATAACGAGAAAGATAAATTTATAAATCAAAATTTAGATGTTTTTGAGGGTATAGGAAGATTGCCTGGTTTTGTAGAAATACCAACTAGAAATATAATTGAACAAATTTGTCACCCATCTCCAAGGTTACCGAATTGTTTGATGAAACCATTAAATGTTGAACTTCAAAGATTGTTGAATCGGAAAGCTATTGTAAAAGTTGAACAAATACATAATAATGCATGTGTAAACAGAATTGTAATTGTAGAAAAACCAAATGGAAGTGTAAGATTGTGTTTAGATCCGTGTGATTTAAATAAATATATTGTAAAAAAAATAAAAATTTACCCACTTTATAAGATTTAGCGATGAAGTTAAAACATCATAAGTATTTTCTGTCTTAGATTTGAAAGAGGGTTTCCATCAATAATTCTTAGTAAAAGCTCATCTTGGAAGTGCTGTTTTGCAACACTGGGTTTACAGATATTTATTTCAATTATTTCAAGATATTTTAGAATTATTAGTCATCACATTTGCGGTGAAAAAGTTTCATAGGTATATTTATGGTTCTGAAGTTGATGTACAAACTGATCATAAGGCAATTGTTTCAATTATGAGTAAATGTATAAGTAAAATAGGATCTCCACGTTTGAGAAGATTAAGATTAAAATTATTAAATTATAACCTAAATGTTCAATATGTACCAGGTAAGTTTGTTCATTTTGCTGATATGTTGTCAAGAAATTGTTTGAATATTACTGAACATGACAATGAAATGTTGCATATGGTACATTCTATTTCTGTACACTTGCCAATGTCACCTGAAAGAATATCAATTTTTAGGAAAGAAACAAATAATGATTTAACTTTGAGTTTAATTAGCAATTATTATTACAATGGTTGGCCTGAAGAAAAGAAATTATCACAAATGTGTAAAGAGTATTATAAACTGAAAGATGACATTTATTTTGAGTCTGGATTAGGTTTTTATCAACATAAATTGTTAGTACCTAAAGCTTTGAGGTTATATGTTTTAAAATTAGTACACGAAGGACATTGTGGGATAACTAAATGTTTAAAAAGAGCGAGACAATTATTTTATTGGCCAAAACTGTCCAAAGATGTTCATGATATGATTAAAGAGTGTCGTACATGTGAGAAATATAGACCAGCTAATATACATGAACCATTATTGTCACATAAAATCCCAGAACTTAGATTTTCAAAAATTGGTACTGATATACTGGATTTTAGAGGAAAATATTTTCTAGTAGTAGTAGATTAATTGTCACATTGGTTAGAAATTGTGCCATTATATGATAAAACTTCTAAATCTGTCACTAATGCTTTTCAAGAGGTATTTTGTAGATTTGGATATCCTTTTGAGTTAATAGCAGATAACAATCCATTTAGTTCACAGGAGTGTTTAGAATATTTTAAGTCTAAAGATATAACTTTAATTACTAGTAGCCCACACTATCCTAGAAGTAATGGAATGGCTGAAAAAGCTGTCCATATTGCTAAAAATATTTTGATAAAATCTTATGAAGATAATGCAGACTATAGAGATTTTCTTATGAATTATAACAATACTCCTTTGTCTAGTTTATATGTTTCACCTTCACAAATATTAAATAGTAGAAGTATTCGAACATTGGTTCCCACTACTGCTCAGCTGCTTAAACCTAAAGTTCAGGAAAATGTTCATAAATTGTTAAATTTGAAACAATCTTTATTAAAAGAAAAGAAAAATTTATCTTTAAGAAAGAAGGAAACTAATTTTCAGAAGGGAGATAAAATAGTATATAAAACAAATAAAGAAAAATTTTGGAAAAAGGGGAATATCTTAAGAAAATGTAAAGAACCTAGGTCATATTGGATAGATAGAGAGTTTTGTAATAAACCTTTAAGGAGAACAAGTTACCATTTGAGAAAGTCTTATAGTAAAAATAAAAACTTTAATTTTTCTAAATATATACCAAGTTTTGATGATGATGATGATGATTGTATTGTTGTAACTAATAACAATAGTGAGAATATTTCAGTGTCTCCTAAGGTAAAACAACCATTTGTAACAAAAAGTGGTCGAATGGTCAGACCACCAAATAGGTTGCACATATAAATGTAACAGTGTTTATTATTGTAATTCAAGTTTGTGTTTTATAATTTAGTATAAGTATCAAGTTTAGTTTCAAGTTAGTGTTTTTTTAAGTTTTCTAAATTTGTTTAAATATTGTCTAAGAGGGGAGGTGTTGTATCGATTATTGGTAAATTAGATTTAATGTGTGAAGTCTGTTTAAAATATAAATGTACGTCTTTGTGACATATCATCAATAAAAGTATATACTGCAAAATGGTCTTTTCAATAAAACAGTAAATATGGTTTGACTTTGTAATTGTATATTTTAGTGTGCAATAAATTGTTCTCTCTCTCTCTCTTCAAAAATTTGAATTAAGATTGTCTATACAAACAAGAAAGGACCGATAACGCCAACTGTAATCGCAGTGTGTTACCAACTCCTCCAGGAAGTTCACCAGTTTCTTTACTTTGCTGATGACTTCTAAGAGACTACCTCGGGCGACCAGATCCTATGCCCAGTATTACGCCACCTCTCCGCATTCAAGCACAACATGGGCGGTTGTTTTTTTATACCTGGCAAGATGATAAAAGAAATAATCTTTTTAACATCGAAAAGTTTCCTGTTAAAATTGCCATCTCTACTGTGGCTGCACTAACAGAAGAAGTCTTTGATACTCTTCCATTATTTCGTGTAGCAACTGGCATAAAGAATAAGGACATTACAGTTAACCCCCGCCGGGATTCAAATGTTTGGGACAGACGTTCTATTTTATTTTTGGGTTATATTTTTACACAACGCAAACCTTATTCAACGTTTGGATAAATAAACTGTTTGATTTGCAATTCAAGTATAGTTGGAAAAACAAACAATTTAGATACTGCTTTTATTATACAGTTTCTGAACTACAAAACCAATTTGGAATATGCCTTCGTTGTAATGTGTAGTTTTGGGGTTATCAATGGTTTGATTTCTAAGCAATTCAAGAAGACAATATCCGTATGTGATTTTTATTTAAGTGTAAGTAGCGAGATAGAAAGCTCTTAAATTCGTAAACATTATATTGCTTGACCTTAATTATTGCATTATAAAATGGATTTGTTTTAAAACATATATTGTGGTAAAGCTTAAAAAAGTATTAATAACTATTGGGGTGAACAAGATCTGTTGAGAAGGTTTTTGAGATATACCGAATTTTCGATTAAATCCTCTACTAACGTTCGTAATCAAATGAAGGCAAGGTAAACACTTTCCATCAGATCCGCCATGACCTTGTCTTCTTTACTCCGTATATAAAATACGTTCTATTTAAAAAAAAGCATTACGTTTGAAATAATGTGCTTTTTTGACAAAAGTAGGACAGCACATAATTCGCACACCTGGTGGAAAGTAATCACCGTTGCCTATACACGTTTGTGAAACTATAAAGCGTTGCCATCCTCGAAGAATTATTATGATGACTGTTTTAAATGATAAAGGCAGTAAGTAGTAGCTTCTGTGGGAAATTCCCTTTAGTTTGTTATTGTAAGCGGAATAAATGCTCTAGTGAACCGGTGCGTAGTTCAGCCAAGGAAATGAAGGTGAACATACCGCTATATTTAGGGTTTACACACACGATGCGTTGTGGTGGCGGAGTGGTATCGGACGGGTGTCAATGCGGCGTTTTACATACAAATATCTACTATATATTGCACCATAGTTCGAGCACTAAAGTATAACTACATTATGGGATACCACAACGATCTTGTCACAGATAAGACAGCAAAATCCTTGCGATCAGGCGCCGTAATGCAACAAAAATCAACTTTTTAGTAAATATAAGTTACATTAGAAAACATTGTTCGAAGGTCATACATATAATAGGAGTAGGAGTAGGGAGTAGATTTAAATCTTAAACTTTAGATGCTTCCTATTATGTGTAACAGCTTTGCAGCGTGTTATCGCTCCTAAAAAAAAGAGGTAAGAAACTTCTCGAGCGACACATCTAGCTAAAACTTTTATTTCCTCATATTTATCTACATCCGGTTCTTTTTTACATATTTTCAAAATATTGTTGTACAATTACTCTCTTAAGATTTAATAGACTTGTAGCAAACACTGGATATGAAATAAGACAAAAACATGATTAGAGGAAAGTTAATTAAATAAAAAATATTATTGAAGTGAAACTTCTTTAGAATCATTGTGATTTGAAACTCCGTGAAACGAAAAAGCGACACGAAAAGAGATAAACAAATAAATCTACAGGATTTAGCCTGCGAAAGAATGAGATAGATATATCATACTTAATAATTTAAACACTACGCTCATACAAATGGAGTTGAAAACGTTTTTCGTTAATACTTCAAATTTCGTATTTAAAGCCTAAATATATTATAACGATATAATATATGAAATTTTCACAAGATTTAGAATACCTCCCATCCCTTGTCCCACTTTGTTTCTAATAATGACCTGACGTATTAAAAATTCATACCGCATCGTATGTTCGAGTCCTTACTTGGTCTATATCCTGTCATGTGCTGAGTGGTTTGTACCGTTAAAAATGTAATGGTTATTTTTTCTCAATAAAGAACGAAACGTTCACTTCCTGTATCAATAAAATATTATGGACATTATATTATTTTCAGTACATATATTTTGAAAATATATTTGTTTCTCACGGTCGCAGATATGGCAATGTTCCATTTGGGGCATTATAATTTATGTGTGACCATTGTCCGGGTAACGTCTGGGCACGTGCCAATGTCACTTTGCTTAATTCTATGTGTTCATTGTAATATAAAATTAAATTCTTCTAAATAATGAGTATTGAGAATAAACGATCTGGAAATCGGATGACAAACCAGGGTACCTTATGTAGGTTCGGCCAGATTTATTAGCGTCATTCCCTCATTTGTCCCGTATCTAGTTTGGAAATGTTCGTTAAGAATCGGATATAATCGGCCTCGGTCATCTCATTTTACTAGCAGTCGTACATGTCATGTTGTCCCTTTTTATCACGTGAATATCTGTAGAGGCGTTATTTTACTGTTGTTCTCGTTCCGTCCTTCCTCTTAAATTTGACGCTTGAGTAGTAACGAGACATTTTTTTATTGCACAAGTTCAGTAGACAGGCAAACGGCCCACTCGATGGATAGCGGTTACCATCGCCTATGGACATTTGCAACACCAAAGGTGCTACAAATGCGTTGCTGCTCTCTGAAAATGTAATTGCAGCACACGTTTTCATTATTATTGTTATTCTTGATGTCTTTGAAGACCATGGGCCATAAAAATGACTCTGAGTTTTGAAGAGTTGACAAATTTGCAAAACCCCTTGACAAATTTAATGTAAATGTGGCGTGACACTGACCAGCGATTATCCCTGTCTACACCATAAAATAATGCACCCAAGGACAAGCCCCGCCCAGTGTAGGACTATTGTAGGAAATGAGAAAGTCCAGTACTTCTATTTGGGTGAATTGCTAGGGGTCTGGGAATATGGCGTCTGCCCGTCCCAATATTCGGGGAACATGGCAAAATGAGCAGACGGTGACTCGCCACTCCCTGCATGGGCCCGAAAAAATGCCATAGAAAACAGGGTTTAGTATGTTAGTTAGTATGCAGGTTCACCAAAGCTACTTCTGACGTGATTCCATTTATCACCTCCACCCTTGAAGCTTAGTCCAACGCTTGAGTCTTAACCCAAGCGATCTCCACTCCGTGCCGGCTGGTTAAGGCAAGCACGGAGGCAGGGTCCTTGCTTTGGCCCCCGGAGTAAGGTATGAGGTGTCGCTACTCACCACGGCTTACTGCTTGCGGGTTTGCTGTTGTTATTATTAATTACTGTTAAATGTCGCATTTTTAGAAATAAATATTTTCTTTCTTCTTTCATCACTAAAAAATTTTACAAAAATGTACTTAGATATGTTTTTTTAATACTAACATTTGATTAATGAAATGTTTCCTATAATGTCGTGACCTAAACAATCTCTACTAACACGAGCAAGGTTAAAGTAAATTGTATTATTTATTGACACTAAATCTATCGGAAACGTATTTCTAAAGTAAATCCTAACGGAAGTACGAACCTCAGTCAAACACGGTCGCCTGGCTACTTCCGGTCTGTGTTCGATAGTGAACTGTTTCTGACTGATGGCATATCGCCAGAAGGCAAAATGTTGAAAATCTAATATATTTGTTAGAAAAATATATGCTTTGTATTTCTTTATCATTTTGTCCTGATAAACGAAAAGCTCTTTTGTCACAATCAGACTTTTACATAATAATATTTTCTTAAGTTTTCGCGATTTGTACACACAATAAAACTACGTTTTAACGGTTTTTACCGCGGTAATTTATTTTATTTAGGTTTATCCGACGTTTCGGCCGCTTTTCAGTTGCCGTGGTCACGGAAGACAAAGATGACATTTGTCAAACGTGTATTGTCAAAGTTTTTATTCAGCCTACCGCCAACTTTTTCATTTTAATTATTTAGTTTTAATGTTGTTTATGGATATTATTTACTCCATGGGAGCCTAATCTAATTTACCACCGCTTCACAACATGTTGTCGCAAGAAGCGGCGCAAGAAACTCTTCAGCAAACATGCCTAGTTCTAAAAATTTTTTTTATATAATATTAAAATGAGTGGAAGGAAAAAATAAAAGAAGAAATTATCAGTCAAGTTGGTTTGTTTCGTTGCACGCAGAAAGAGCTCACAGTGTCTTGAAGTTAGGTGTCTTTTACATAATGTTACAGTTATTTGGTGGCATAGTTATTCTTGTCATGTATCCGTTTAACGTTGATAATTAATTTTGTTATTTCCTACCCTCTTATTTTTAAACGATACAATCGACCATTTCCTTAATTGAATAATAATGTTATATTTTTACAATACAATATTTATCCTTTATAATGTAGTGAATGTGTACAGATTATAATATATTATAATATATTAATATTTCTCAATTGTATATAGACGGTATTCCCTACATTTTGTTTTCATGTTGGCAGACGCGATAGATTTGTATTGTGTTCAGTTTGTTTTATTATATGTAAAACTTTAAGTATAATGTTTTATATTGTATAAAATGTTATCTGGAATTACCAAACAGTAATGTGTTAAATTCTTTTTATTCATAACACTTTGATTAAAATAGTTTATCTATGACTTCAATCCGCTATCTGTTGTGCTAATATGCTAAGTTTCTTAAACTGTTAAATTGTTGGAGGGTTGGCGAGGTGTTATAAAAATTATTATATAGTGTAAACAGTCAGTGCAATAAATGTGTGACAACCGTAAATAATAATAATAATAATAATAATGTTGCCCCTGCCTTTTACGGCTTTTTTAGGGGCCCATGCAGGGAGTGGCGAGTCACCGTCTGCCCATTTTTCCATGTTCCCTGAACATTGCGACGGGCAGACGCCATAGTCCCCATATTCCCAGACCGCTAGTACCACTAACAGTTCACCCCAATAGCCTGGTACTTTTTGTCCTCATTTCCCACAATAGTCTTACACTGGCCGGGGCTTGTCCTTGGATGCATTATTATATGGTGTAGACAGGGATAATCGCCGGTCAGTGTCACGCCACATATTTACATTAAATTTGTCAAGGGGCCTCTACGTGTTGGCCTCCCCATGGCCCCACGCAAGCCCTCCAAAAGTCCGGGCCATTTTTATGGCCCGTGGTCTTGAAAGACATGCATATATAATAATAATAATTTTTAAATTAAATTAATATAATAATAATTAAATTTTTACCCGCAGGGGGGCTTTGTGGCGAATTCTTAGGTGAGTGGCGACACCTCGTACCTGACTCCGGGGGCCAAGACAAGGCCCCCGCCTCCGTGCTTGCCTTAACCAGCCGGCACGGGGTGGAGATCGCTAGAGCTAAGACTCAAGCTCCAGGGGTGGAAGTGATAAATGGCCTAACGTCAGAAGTAGCTTCGGTGAACCTGCAGCCCACCTTTCTACACCCCTTAGCCACTCACACCCATGTTGCCCCTGCCTTTTTGGGGCCCATGCAGGGAGTGGCGAGTCACCGTCTGCCCATTTTTCCATGTTTCCCGAACATTGCGACGGGCAGACGCCATAGTCCCCATATTCCCAGACCCCCAGTACCACTAGCAGTTCACCCCAATAGCCCGGTACTTTTTGTCCTCATTTTCCACAATAGTCCTACACTGGCCGGGGCTTGTCCTTGGGTGCATTATTATATGGTGTAGACAGGTATAATCGCCCGTCAGTGTCACGCCACATTTACATTAAATTTGTCAAAGGGCCTCTACGTGTTGGTCTTTCCATGGCCCCGTGCAAGCCCTCCAAAAATCCGGGCCATTTTTATGGTCCGTGGTCATCCAAAACCAATAATTTTATTTCTCAGACTTGCGTCCAAAATGTCTTTTAGTTACACAAGAGACTTAAAAACTAATTGTTAGTAAAATAAAAACAAGTAAAAGTAACAAAAACACTTAAAAAGTAAAGTTCTCTGATTATAACTATGTGACCAATAGCTGTTCTTTTATAACCATAAACCCTTCTGAGTTGTTACAAGTATTACAACACATGTTATCAATATGCACATAGATACAACACGACAGAAACTAAAACAAAATCAAAATTATGATTACATATTTTTGTATATATGTGTTGTATGCTATGTGTATAAAGTATATACATAGCATTATATCATACACTAGGACATGTCCGCGATTTCATCTATGCTTGACTTAAAATTCCCACGAGATTCGTGGGACACAAAGTATCGTTTAAAAAATAATGTACGCTATGGTTTTAGTGAAAACTGGGCCGGAATAAGATTTTTAGGCACCCGAACAACTTTATTCCCGCGGGATTCCCGGTATAAAAATATCACAAATTTTATTACATGAAATTTGCTATCGATCAATGAAAGAATTGTATTGGATTGAATTCTATTGTAAATCGGTTTTCTTTCAATCAAGCCATTTCAAATAATTCCCAGGAAAATTTCCGTGGCGTTCCCGGGATAAAAAGTAGCGAAGATTTGAAGTCTAAGAATTATCTGTCGATCACCGAAAGTTGCATCGAAATCAGTATAGCAGTTTTCACGTAATCCTAAACAAACAGCCAAGAAATATAAAAGAAATTGCATCGTGGTCTCCATTGTTTATTCTATATAAACCGGTAATCCAGTTATTTATTACCAGCTTTCATGTACGATTCAAAAGATATGTTTATAATTGTATAATATAACAGACTAGACATATATTAGTCTAAGTGAGCACAAACATTATAGTCATTTTATCCATATTTATAATCAAAAGTCAAACAGATTTTATGCTAGAAAATTTACTATTGATCAGTTAAAATATTACATAAAAATTTAAAAATCGACCTCGCCACTTTAAACCGCTCTCGAGAAAATTCCCGCGGGATTCCCAGAATATAAAATACTGAAGATTTTAAGTCCAGAAATTTACTATCGATTAGCGAAAACCGTATTGAAATCAGCCCAGTAGATTTTAAGTCAATCTTGGAACAGAGAAACACAAATCTAAAAAAAATCTAAAAAAACAAAAGGCCACACTTAACAATTTTGTAGTGTTGTTACAACCTAGGCGCCGACAAAGACAGGTTCCACGTACAGATTTGCAGAAGCACATTTATTACCAGTCGGCATTTGAACTAATACTTAACAACATTGAAGCTGTTGTAGTTATTTTATGATCATCTTCTTTAGTTTACTTATTGATTGGCATACGTTCCTAGAAAATAGTCCGTTGTTTTATTGTACTCTTTTATGGCTGTTTGCGGCCGAGACATTAGCCAGGTGTTGCGGATTAAGTCGACTACGATACGGGCACATTGCATTTTTGCAGTATAAAACAATGAGCTGATTGAGGGAGGGGCAGTCAAGCGAGAACCACGATCAAAACGAGACGTTTTTACTACAATCGGGAGTCTAATAGTGAGGGACATTGCGCGTTTTATTGAATGACGGCCTTCTGCATTACATTTGGATGTGTAAGGTTATATTTGTACCTATGTTATACGTGTTTGTATAGTTCTCATAAATTCGACAGTAATTCCAATGTCATTATAATTTGAGTCTCGCAACTCGTAACAGTATTATTGAGAAATCATCTATATAATATATATACACAGAAGTTTGTATTTTTATTACTGAGTCGTAAATAGTACGTACTATATAACCATGACTGCTATAACTCAAGCGACTACAAATTCTTTATAATGTGATTTTTTTTTTGTCGCCCGGTCTCTCCGTCTTGTGGCATGACAGAGCTATCATATCTTTTATTTATTACTTTTATTTCAAAAAGTGCATGCATTATCTATCCTTACTACTATTTTATAACTCAAATAATTTTTGCTATTTGGAAAGGTTGGCTAGGGTTGGTTTTGGTTGGTTATTGGTAGGTGCAAGGTAATTGGTATTGGATGGTTTTGGGAGGTATTGGGTTTGGTTGGGAAGGGTAGGGATTCATTCTTTATTACTTTCTTTATTCAGAGTTTACAAAAGAAGCTTTATACTCTAAATTTTACATTTTCTACTTATTGTCTATTATATTTACAGTTATTTCCAACAATGCATTTTTACCAATTTTCTTAATCTTTTACATTAATTTAGGTTCACATAAATTCGAATTTTGATCTTAGTTTATAACATTTCTTATATTCTAGTTTTCTTCTTTCTTGTTTCTATCTTGCTTCTATCTTGTTCTCAATGTTATGAAAGTATAATGTGAAATTAGAAACCAATTTTTTGTAAAAAAGTGGAGGTAATAGAATTTGTTAATGTATTCCATCAATATTTTTGTGACTATCTCACCTCTAAAAATCTAGACCAAATGATACCTTTTTACGACGTACAAAAATATAGCGCACATATTTTTTATCTATAATATGTGGGTCACTACATTTCTTTGGGAGGTCTTACAAAATTGGATTTCAGAGAAAACATGTTTTCGAACATCGTGTTTCGTGAGACCTTTTTAGTAGGGGAGGCCAAGCGGGGTTTTAGGATTTACTCGAGAGTGGCAGAATAACATAGGGGAGAAACCTTGCACCCTATTATGTACCCCACCATATATTAACCCTTCATGCAGGGTGGGGGTATTTTTTATGCTTCAACTTATTTTTCAAACCGTCATATTAAGGAAATTCTTCTACATAATTGTTAAATTATAGGTCAGCACGTCAAGGAAAACAAGCTGAACCGTGTGTGCATTAATCTTTGACACGCTCGAGTACTTCAATGTACCACTTTTTTTGCATTTCCAAAAATCGACCCTGGCTTTTGGTCGCGTCCAAATCGTCAGTTTTTTGAATAGGAGTTCTTTTAGTTCTTTTCTTAACATCTTATTTGAATATCTGACGCGCTTGAGTATTTCTGTGCGACTCTTTAAAAACAAAACATGTACACGCTCCCCCCACCTGTGAAAGGGCATAATACATCATATAAGATTTTTCTTTTTTTGCTTTTTAGCATCAAATCTTAACAATCCAACAGGTCCCCGCGACATTCGAGAACTTTACATTTAGCAATTTGGGCTCCCCTACTATTGGAGAGTTGAAGTATATTCCATACTAGCTATGCACTGCAGTGTCACTCGCGGTATCTATCCATATTGATTGACGGGCTCTGTCGGGTTATCCTTTGTCGGCTTACCACAGTGCACCGCAGAGGCTTTGGATTCGATTCCTGGGATAGTAAATTTCGGAAACGAATTTTCTCTGTTATTTATTACGGTCTGGTTGCTGGGATCGGCCCCAGAATATTTCATTGTATATTACCCATAACGCGAAATACAATATGTGTGTTTGTCTGCAGATTATTTATTTAACTTAGTAAATTATTGCCTATGTGTTACTCTGTTGTGTAACCTATATTATTGCAAAGTTTCATTAAAATCCATCAAGTAGTTCTTGCGTGAAAGAGTAACAAACATACGTACATTCTTTAAAAAAATCGCGTTTATAATATTAATTACGAGTAGGATTCATTTGATTTAATTATATTTTATTTATATATATAAAATCTGGATATATGCCTACCTATAGATCTTCCTTTATGGCTTAGAAACTATGCATACATACACATGGCCTATTTGCTTCAATAACGTGATAAGTCCAACAACTCATATTGCTAATTGATAACTAGCATTTTCTAAATAATATTCGACACAGAACTAGCTTTCCCGGATCGACTTAGGATACTTTTTATCCCGAGACCTGACGTTTTCGTTATTAATGACGTTATTTTTCCATTTCTGTTTATCTCACTATGCTGCACTACTATATCATTATGGTCACTTTTCCTACAAACAGTGAAATTTCGATCATTTTTCGAATCATGAAGTACACTCTCCATCAATTAAAGAGACAAAACATAATATTGTCAATGTGTCGATAAATCTGAATACATTAGTTGCGATCAATGTGCAAAGCGATCCCTACTGTTTTCCGCCGACAGCTCAAGATTCCTACCGGGAACTACACATACATACATACATACATACCTTCACGCCAGGTAGTCACGGACAACAGGGCGTCATTCAGGCTTATTCTTACACACCTCACTTGCTTCTTTGACATTCATAGCTCTCGTCATGCACGCTCGTCTGTTCTTAAGACTCCTGCCATCACCTTTTGCTAGTACACGATCAATTTGATAATGGAAGGTGTGTCGTGGCCTTCCGCATGCTTCTGCCACTTCTGCATGTCTGCAGGAACTACATATACACAATATCTTCACATCCCTGCAAACTAAAACGTGATTTTTGTTACGCATTGTATGTATATTCTGTACTGGGTAATGTAATAAAGGGGAGTTTTTCCAATCGAATAATTTGATCAATATTTTCTTCCCGTATTAAGACAAAATTGGCAGCCTTATCTTTTCGGTTCGCATAAAAAATAAGTACATATAAAATTGTTCCCGCCCCTGCTAACGAAAGCTTATCGTAATCGCGAATACATTAAGGAGCGAGCATATCTATACGCGAACAGCGCAGAATCAATAAATAAAAAACGGTGATTTCTGAACGACGGGACGAAGATCAAACGTTTGACATTCAAAATGAAAAAAACTTCACTTTTAAATTTCATTTCATTTCTGAACGATGAGACAAACATCAAATATTTGACAGGTAGGAGTATTTTTTTGTTGTTTTTACTATATTCCAAGCATTTTTTTCATATTTACTTACCTTTTAAACTTTCCCTGGACTATTCTACAAATAAATCAAAATTAGCCAAAACAGTTTAGCCGTTCTCGAGTTTTACCGAGACTAATAAACAGCAATTGATTTATTTAAATATAGATAATTGAAATAATAAGCTATTGGTATTTTGCGTTTCAAAGTATATACAATGAAACCTCTGTAAGTAGAACTTGAAGGAAGACGCCAAAAAATTCGAGTTATAGAGTTTTCAACCTATAAAGGATTTCAACTTAAGCGAATTTTATAGGGAAATATTCGAATTGTAGAGACTTTTCTATAGCTAAAGTACAGCAGATAGGCAGATGGCCCACCAGATGTAAAACCGTTACCGTTGCCAATAGACGTGGACCCATATCGCAGCGCTTTAGGAACTCTGCAGCTGGGAGCTCTTACCAAATTCCCACCGTGCATAAGAGAAATGTTCTGTCACATATACACGCAGTCCAGCATTGTACAATATTAGTTAGTTGTAGTGTAATATTGGCTAAAATGTCATATTTAAAAGGGGGGTTTCAAAATGACACAAAGAAGAGGAACAGTATCAATTCAATTGTACTATATCATCCCCTTAGCAATATAGTTAATAATAATTGTTGTATAATTTGTTTTTGTAATTGTTATTTTTAGTAACTAGGATTAAAACTAAGTTCTAATGTTTTATAGTTTTAATAAAAAGGAACCATTACTTATTTGAAATTAAAAACAAAATCGACAGTTGTTTTTGACACTCGTAGTATTATATCATTAAATTATTCCGTTTATGGCACTATGGATAAATGTAAACAGTCTTTAACAAGAAATTTACATGTCAATAGGTTGAAACGCGAAAAAGTGTGGATTGAAAATGGCGTCATTGTTTTTTAGCACAAACAATATGGTAGCGTCTGACAGAATTGTTATGCCTCTTTTAAAGTGATAGTATGCGGGATTTTTAGAAAATGTTTGGATGTAGTAATACATACAAAAACCAAAGACCTCTTGCAAACTAATTTTAATAGATTGTATACTAAATAATTGAACTAATATTTGTTAGCCTCCCGGGGGCGGCTCTCCACACCATTTTCATCGAGAAAAGACGTGTGAGATGCCAGTGGGCTGACTATCCACCACACCTACAAGAGTCCTTCTGTATCTTTCTTAGACGTAACTAGGTAATTTGCCTCGACGAAATCCATCAGATTAGGGTGCTTCTAAAAGAAAGCACGCCCCTAGGTATGACTACTCCCGGTTTGACATTCCCATTAACAGAGATCCAGGTACTTGTTGGATATTCGACATTTCTCAAGAGTCCCATACTACTCCTTACTTATCCCAAGACCATAGGAGAATATAATGGACATTATTTTATTGCCTGTAGCAGATAAACAGGCAGACAGCTCAGTTGATGAAAGGTGGTTACCGTCATCTACGGACGCGTTGCTGGCTTTTAAGCAACCCTATGTCATGAAGAGGGAAAACCTTAGCGGGAAGTTTCCTTCAGATCATTGTCGTATGCGGAACAACCGTTCTATAGAACCGTTGCGTAGTTGAGCGTGGGGGCTCAAGCATTTTCGTCTCGAGAAAACGAATTAGGTAGATTGGAAGCGACGTATTTTAGGCGAAATATATTCCACATTACTATAAACATAAAAAATAATGTTGTATCAAATGTTTATAGGTTTATCTATCAGAGTAAGGAAATATCTATATATAAAGTACCAGTATTATGTTTGTCTCTGCTAAGCAATGTCCTGATTTATGACAAAGGCATTTTTATGTTACGTTCTTCCTGTTTTTGGTATAGGAAATAAGATTATATAAGCATAATCATATGATTCTTACTTTTGCTATTGTTAATAATCAATTTGTATTGTTACGAGTTACGGGACTCGAAATAAAATGCCGTTGGAATTACTATAGAATTTATTATTACTATACAAACACGTATAACACAGGCACATACATATTAACACGCACAAAGTCCGTCACTAAATCGATTACCGAATGTAATACACACGTCTTGCTCTGTGAGTAGTTATCGCTTGACTCCTTACCCCTCCGTTGGGGCATTTATTTGTACTGTACAAATACAATATGTCTGCTCGATCGCGTAAACTGCATGTTCCAAGAATCACACCTGGCTAATGACTACTATAAAAATTACAATACATAATGGGCTGTTTTTCCAATCACAAATTTTAAACACAAGAAGATATGCCTAAAAGAGTTTCAATATTATTAGCTCAAACGAAGGCAGGTAATAAATGTGCTTTGTTAATAGATATGCAGGTGGCCCAAATTGTAACAATATTATTCTTTCTGTTTATTATGTCTTTGTCTCACTGAGTATGCCATTATTGCTGAAACTCCATTAATTCTTCAAAAAGTAGTTGCATAACATGCCTGTAATATTTATTTTAAAAAATAACTTAGTTAAATAAGAATACCAACAATTTTGAGCTAGACTTTGTTGCTGCTTGTTTTTCTTAACAGCAATAATATAACACATTGCAAGGCGGTGTAAGTATAATAGAAAGTCAATTAAAGAAAAAAAATTGACTTATAGGTATGACCTTCAAAATGTGTTCTTCAATGAAACTTATTCCAAATAAAAACTTTTAAATTTGAATATAATTACCACGAGCTAATGAATAAAGAAAAAGATCGTGATGAAACCTGCACAACGAGAAACCTTTGTCAAACTCGCCAATTTGCCTTGGAGACGCTGTGGGTATGTATAGTGTCTGTTCCACCATTAATGGGACGGCTTTCTTTACCTTACTGAATCTATTCAACGGGGAGAGGAGTAATCCGCATCGAGAAGCGACGCGCAGCGTGTGCGTGTACTTTGGTAAAGTCGTTCCCAAAAACCTCGCTAAACCTAAACCTCCGTCCTATTGCCCGCGCTTGTGTTGGTAAAACATGTGGCCTAGAACCAAGTTACTCACATGTACATCCGCGCAACAAGTTTTGGTCACCCCAGGATGGAGATTGACCAATTTCACCAGCAGAGGTTAGAACCGCCTCATCTTTATGGGGGGGCTAAACCAAAATTTGAATATTTGTTGTTGGGCCCCGAGTTTCCCACTTTTAAAGGCAATGGACTATATTTCTGCCCGCTTTTAAGGTCAATTAGTTCGTTTCTCAAATAGGTCATTCCAATAAGTAAAATTTACATCTTTAGATTATTTCGTATATACATATTCTATAAGTGTCTGGATCTATGTGTATTAAATTTATAAATTAGTGTTAGTATGTATATTTAAATTGCACAACAGTCCTATTCTTTTTCTGCTCCACCTACATCGCCAGATTAGATAAGAATTTATTTTAAACTAGATTGTCTGGAAGATATCGCTTTTAGCAATAAGGCCGCCGCCTATTGTTTTGTCAAGAAGTCTTTGTTAACGTCGACTATTAGGTCACCGCCTCTTTGCTTCCTTTTTTTTCTTTCGCCGCATCTGTCACTTTGTAATGTGACATAGTCTACGTCCGACCCATGAACGCACTGCTGCTACCGCGCCTTGCCCCGTTTTGTGTGTTATGCTGCTATTCATACCCGTTTATATCAACCTGCATGTTAGAAGATACCCTGTTTCAAAACTGTATATATTTTTGAACATTTGTTGTTTTAATATCGATTTTTACAAATAAACCATGTATTGCGCAAACCCCTCTTCTCAATCCCGAATCACACGCCAAGAAATGGGGATGGTACTTACCAAACGCCTTCGTGCGTGCACTCCAGCTAGGCCTAGCACTTGTATGATTATTGATGGTTTTTGTAGTAATAGCTAATATAAACACGTTTCACAGTTTAATGTATGATGTTTAGGTCGTTTTGATTGTTCGATATCGGTATTAGGTTTTTTGAGAGACGCACACGTTGAAATCCTCCACTCACTACTCCCGATTCGTTTTGCTTCACCGCCTAACGCCCTCTAGCGTTGGCTTTCCCAAGCCCCTCTATTCGCGACGATGTAACCGAGACAGAAAAAAGAGGCGCGCAATTTAAAATAAATGCATAAGGTAAACGATGAAGTTGGTACATACCCGCTGTATCGTTCCAGATGCTCTACTTATCGAAACTGCAAGACGAGAAGAAACGATCACAAGGAAGAAGTGCCTGCCGCTGCGAAACCCGCATCGTTCATAGCGGGTCTGGTGCGGTAACCTTATCCTGTAAGTTCTTTCCTTATTTTAGCCCTGTTCCCGCACGCGCCAACAGAATTGTAATTATGCATTTTGGTGAGCAATAAAGTGTTATCTATCCATCTATCTATTATCAACTGAAGTCAATAAATGAGAGTAGAGCAAGTATGCTTACAATGAAATATAACATCCCAACGGCTTGACCTTATAAGATTGTATCGGATATACCAGTAACATAGTGCTTGGCGAACTGGTTTTTATAGAGTAATTTATTACGTTATCAACTCATTTGTATTCCAAATGCCTACTCTATCGGCAGAGCTAAATGGTAGCTCCATGCTACAGCACTTAATGAACTTTCTCATATAAGTAACAGACTCATAAAATATGTCGGACCACTTGTTTCTGGGTATGGTTTTTACTGCTTCCTTATTAAATTGAATTAATATATGGAAACACTTCTTTCATAGAATGAAACAAAGTGGCTTTGCGGCATCTGGTTCCTTTACTATTTTTGCACGGAAAATCCGATAGAGCACCATAGGCCACGCATGAGCAAAACGGCTTGGCCCCACCATTTGATAGCTGAGATGTTTCTCCGTGTAGTTGAGAACATATGTATAACAGTCCCATACAAGCCTTGCGGCTCTTAATCTTGCCGTTTAAGGTTTTAGGGGCCGGTATTGTACGAAAGGTATCTCCCTAAGTCTTCGAAAAAAATCTGATATATTTTTCTTGGCTTTCTTGTCAGCACATGAAACTAAAATTAATAATAAACTATGTTTTTTGTAAAAAAAAGTATTGCACAATGTGTGACATCACATTTTGAAGATCCAAAGAAACGCTTCTAAATTCAGACGGAGAGCTTGTAGACAACCTAACGAAGGCTCCATATTCATTAAACTTCGAAACACAAGAGAATCCAGAAGCTAATTCGCAAAGTCGTTAAAAATTTACAAAACACTTATAAACGAGGAAGCTAGAATGGCCGTCATAAAACTATTAACATTGTACAAAGTTGTGCTATTGTTCAACTTTATGAATAATCTCAAGTTTGGCCTGGGTTTGAAGCGACGTAGTTCTGTTACTTTACGTATATGAGTTTTCTAGATATTTGACCTAGTAAAGTAACTTCACGCCAGGTCCCTTGCGGGGTAGGCACGAACAACAGAGCGCCATTTAGGCTTATTCTTACACACCTCACTTGCTTCTTTGACATTCATAGTTCTTGTCATGCACGCTCGTCTGTTCTTAAGGCTCCTGACATCACCTTCTGCTAGTACACGATCAATTTGATCATGGAAGGTGTGTCGTGGCCTTCCGCGACTTCTGCATCCATCCACTTTTGCATTGTATATCTGTTTAGTCATTTTTTCATCATACATTCTTTCCACATGCCCGAACCACCGGAGCATTCCTTTCCTTACCTTCACCCACTCTCTTTCAGACCAACTCTCTTTCTTACTTCGGTATTACGAACGCGATCCGCGAGCGTCACTCCGCAGATTTTGCGCAGTGCTCGCATCTCGACCGCGTTTACTCTACTTTCGTGCTCTCTATTCCATACCCAACTCTCGCTTCCATACGTGAGCGTAGGTACCAGCACCGCGTTGTGTATGGCAAGCTGGGCCTTCTGGCTGAGGTTCTTAGCGCCTAGAAGTTTACCTAACGCTCCATTCACACTATTCCCCAAATTCACTCTTCTTTCTATATCAGTAAAGTAATAGTCTGTATCAGTAAAGTAATAGTACTTTCTAAAGTAATAGTCTGGTGTCTAATTACAAATAGAAGCAACAACTGTTACAATTTGCCAGTACACTACTAGAATTACAGACCACTACAATTTTACACTATCCCACAATCTATGCACTTTTGTGATAAATTTTATTGAGATACCCTCGGGCTTTATATTACCCGTCACCCGTTCTCAATTAGTTCATTGTGTCGCCCTATGGCGGGCATCATCAGATTCATCCCCCTCTCATGGCAACAGTCCAGCCGAGGAAAAACTCCCTAGGGAGCTCCCTCAAGCAAGTTGTGAGGATGTGCGGTAAATATGTGAGGTCTTCGGACCAACAACATAAAGTCAAGTCAAATAAAAAAAAAAGATTGAGATACTATACTTTCAGATTTGGGCTTTGCCTTAGTAAATACAATTTATTTCTAGATGTTATATAGACCTGTCATATAATTTTTTATTATACACATTAAAAAAACAGAAGATTTTTTTATTAATTAGAGTTTTACTGTATTCCTGATCCGTTTGTCGAAAATAATAAAACTAATAAGACACGTGTGTAATATCAACTGGTCCGTTACTACTAACGCCATCTGTACAAAACTAAAGCACTAATATCGATGTAAATAAGTAAACAGAATATTGTTTAGTTATAAATACGCAGGATTTTTTTGGTTACGCACAAATAAAATTTCAGTAATTATTTAATAATCACTAGGTAGAAAACCCTGTTAACCCTCCTAAAGCGGTGCTTTTTGCTAGTTATATAATGTAATTATTTTTTTATAACGAACTGATAAACAGGCAGACGGCCATCTGATGGTAAATGATTACTAACGCCTATAGATATTTGCAATAACAGGGGCGAAGTTGACGTATTGTCAGCTTTTTTGTTTCAATCTTACCTCCTTTATAGGTCAGGAAGGAGGACATTCATTAACTTATATTATTTATATAGTTTATGAGATATCTTTACACTATTTTCCTGCAATACTTACTACTAACACGCTAGATAATACATTTTGATTGCCAGCCTTTAGAGTGAGAGAAAGAAGAATGGAATATCAGAGGCGAGAAAGAGATATCAGACAGGAGGAATGGGATAGGGGTATGTGGGAGATGTGGGCCATCGGATCTATCACTCATCATGTGAAACATGACTAGCTCAAGGCTAACACTTTCATGCCGATGTTCTGTGAGAATGCTCTCACAGAACATCGGTCATCTCTCTCTCGGTGTGATACCATGCAGTATCACACCGATCCTTACCGGGCCTTAAGAGTTGTAATGAAGATAAATTATTCCGGCTTGGCTCTATCACATTTAACCATAATTTACAATGACATGTATTAAGAACATAAGTAAATATTAATTAAAGTTTAATTATAACTTGTTGTTATTTAATATTAAAATTATCATTTACATGCATATCATTTTTATTCAGTTAATCAAATAAATTTGGAAGCGTGCTCTGAAGACTGGCTGCATTTTGACGAATTTACTTGACTGATTTTTTAAAATATAAAGTTGGTAAATGATTGAAATGCCTGTAACCCGACATTGCAATATTTAATGTAAATAAATAATTAACTTAGTAGTTATAAAAATAGTTCAGTTTTAGATTTAATGTGCTTGGATATTAATACTCAGTCTACATTTGTATAATAATTTTGGTATTATGTAACAAAGAATCGGTAACGGTGAAACGCGCATATCTATCTTCCTTATCAAAAGCCTCAATATTGATTGTCAAGTTATACCTAACTTCAGGATGAATTATGAGTTGCCCATACTCATTTCTATCTCTTACTTCACCCATTCCAAGATAGCTCTTGAGACAAAAAGTTGCTGGTGTCCTTCCCCGGCAAAAAGATTTATTTCCTTGACAGATTTTATTAGTATTCCTTCAGATATTTAATCGTGAAAAGGAATTGGAAATTTCTATAAAATTATATAAGCAAAATTGTGAGGGTCTAATAAATAAATTACTTTTGGTTCTACATTTAATTTTATACCAAAGTAACAAGTTTAAGTACCCAAAGTATGTACGAGGCAGGTCTATACAACGGTTGTAACTTCCGCGAAGTCTTCTAAAAACACAACTCTTTACTCAAAAGTAATTCTAATAAACTTTTTGAAATATTGATGACTACTCATATGTCGAGCATTTTAAAAACCTGCATCAAACAAAAGGTGTGTGGCCAGTTATTCGTACTTTTTAACCGACTTCGAAAAAAGGAGGAGGTTCTCGATTCGTCGGGATCTTTTTTTTGTTGCTTTTTTATGCATGTTCGCCGATTACTATGTGATATATGATCCGATTTACGTGATTCTTTCGTTCGACGCGGAATAGCTTTCAATTGGTCCCCTAAAAATTTTACATAGTTTGGCCCAGTAGTTTTCATTTTATGAACATTTTTATGAAAAAAAAATCATTTTCGTTCCATATGTACACCGATTACTGTGAGATTTATGATTAGATTTACATGATTCTTTTTTATTCGACGCGGAGTAGCTGCCATGTGGTCCCCTAAAAATTTGAAATAGTTTGTCCCAGCAGTTTTTATTTTATTTACTTGCATACACCCAACGACTGATGCTATAAACTCAGATTATGAACTATTTTTGAGTATTATTTTGGTTTTTCATCCTTCATGGACTTGGATGCATACTGCCATGCCCGTTTCCCATAGACAGAGACGATGGATCTCCACCTGCTACGATCCTGACAAACATTTTCCGCTTCGTCAATATCAGTTAATCCTTTCATACATACACACTTATTAAAACTACTTCCTACCTGACCTTTCTTCAAAATATAATCAATTTTATCTTGATGAATACATCTCGGTCTACCGGCACTGACTCTACCAGTCTCATTCGCGTCAAATACTTTTTATGGTTCTACTTTCATTCATTCTCTCTATATGCCCAAACCACATTAATATTCCTTTTTAACTGTTGTCACCACATCCTATTTCAATCCTCAACGTTCTTTTATCACAGTGTTTCTTATCGTATCACTAACATTAACCTTACATGTATTTCTCAAAACTCTGATTTCAACTGCATTTATCCTACTTTCATACTTCTTCTGCCATACCCAAATTTCACTGTCGTACATTAGTCTTGGTACTAATACCCTTTGTTGGATAGCCAGGTGAGCCTTAACAGACATTTTCTGACTGACCATAAAAGAGTTCAGCGCTTCTTTCACCTTATAGCCTACTCTTGATCTCCTTTCAATATCACTTTCATGCTTACCGTCTCACGTAAATATGCACCATAGGTAAACAAACTTTTTAACTTGCTCTAGTTTTTAATTTCCTGTCTCTATGTTCAAATTGTGATCCTTTCATTTCTTTCAAACACCATAAATTTTGTCTTATTCAGATTAATTTTATACCCTTATTCTTAAAAGATTCGTCCATAATTGTTACCAACTCTTCTAGCTCTCTTTCCGACGATGCATGTATTACCCTGTCATCGGTGAAGAGGAGACATTTAATGGGTAACCCTAAATGGGTTACGTTTAAAAGCACTTTTATTTTCTTTCAAACCATCCAAGCAATTGTTCATAAAAAGGTTAAATAGCTATGGCGATGCCACGTAACCGTGTCTTACAGCTTTTTTGATATTAAACACACTGATCACACATGATCACTATATTCCAACTAATTCCAAATTTAAATATTATCAGAAATTGGGAATCAACATCGACTTGAGTGAAGCCAAGTGCCAAGCCCTACTGAGACTAACATAACAATCCTAAGGAATAGGTATTATTAATACCAATGTAAGTTTGTTTGTTTGTGACTTTTTCACACATTAACTACGCAATAGATCGTTACAAAATTTTACATATACTTTGTCAGGGGTATGTAATATACGGTACCTTTCATCTAGAAAAAAAAATTGCTCCCGAGGGATAGAAGAATATAGCTAAAAATGGCACTCTGGTTGCGTATAAGTTGACGCCACCGTCACAATTGGATTAAAAGTACACAGTCATGGCAACGACGAAGACAATATAACTTTATTAGTTTCTCTCATGATTAGTTCCACATTCGCTAGATGACGTTACGGGTATTTATAATAAGGTACTTTAAATTACAAATTACGTTCGACATACATAAAACTTATAGCGTATTCACTTCATGATGTGATACATACATAAATATACATATTTTTAAGCGAGTGAAGCTGCAGGCAAACGCTACTATAAAAATGCTATTTTGCATTTTAACTGCACTTTCAACGTGTAATAAAATAGGATAGTGAAGGTATGTAGAAAAAATCCGTCCCTTACCTAAATGTTTGTCGTCTGCTTTAAATGTAAGCTTCGTTCGGTACAAGATATCAAAAGACAGAATTTATAACTTAATTGGAAACTCAAAAAAACTGGAGCAACTCGGTTACTTTGCACTTTTGGCTCGTCTCCGAATTTAGAGCGAAAAATTAGAAAAGTTCCATTGTCATTATTCAAAAGGAGAACAGGGTTGCCAGGTAATATAAAAGCATAGAAGAAGGATTACAAAGATTGAAAATAATACAGTAATAAATTAAATTAATTTAATTATGTGGAAAGCTCATAATTCTACTTTACAGGGTTAATAACTTTCTCTTGCTTTTTGGGGAAAATAATGATTTTTTCAATGAAATCTCTCTTATATTGACACTGCAGGTTCTGACAGAAACATTGCGATTAATTCAAATTATATTTGTGATGTTAAATATCCTGTCCCTATTTTTACGGAAAGGATAGTAGACTTGCCACACTAGTATTAGTTTTGCTAAACAGGTTTCGTCGACCAGTTTTTTTCACTGTTTATTCTTGACGTTTTTAACAATATACACATTAAGTACCTTGGAAAAAATTTCACAGTGATGCATATCTTCCAGCTATGATTCGAACCCAGATTACTGCAAAAAGATGCAGGTATTTATTCCATTAAGTATATGTACATAGACTTTTTGAGTATGCATAAATCACTACAAACTATAGTCTATTACAATTACAAAATCATTTTTCTTTTTATTTCACTACATATAAATGGGACTAAGATTCTAAAATGGCCCTTACGCACTGTGACAATTACCAAAAGAAAGTAGAAATGTAGCCACCAGTGTACCTGGATACGCGTCAATGTCACTAAGTGATTCTCCAAAAGCTTCCTCTTTCGGCCCATAGATTAGACTTATTAGAACTGCCCTCATTAAAATAAAAAATGATTTGTATTTAAAAACAAAGAAGAGATTTATTTACTGATCATGACTGCATATAGTTGTGACAGATCAATTGGTATAATGTGTACTACAATTCTGTTTCTGAATAAATATAGAGGGCGCTGTGATGATACAATATCCCACGAAATAAATTTGGACAATATAGCAACCCTGGAAGTAAAACTTTTGGCCTTAAAACATCTGCAATAAATAATGGTTTTTCCCCATTTTTCGGACTAATGAAAGTATTTAGGAACAAAAATTGGGTTGATTGTAAGGTTATGAGTGTTTTGGGAGCAATTAAAATTTGATAATAACTTTAGTCTTGTTTCACTGTGACTGTGTGGATTAATTTCCGTCTTAGCGTTGAGTTTGATCTATCATATCAGCAGCCAATGTTTTAAAAGTCTTTAATCCTAATGTCGCCTTGGTATATTTGTTAACTAACGGAGGAAAGTCTGGTTCTGTGGGCTTACTCTCAAAAGTCTTTCCTTGTCTGCGTTTTAAAATATATTTTATACAGTTTTTAAAAATATTTAAGTTTGTTATATTATACAACGTAGTTTACAACGTTTATTTTTGAGTTATATAGACTTTGTAGTTAGTTGTAAGTCTAATAAATAATATAATAAATAAATCTTTGATCTTTCTAACTTTTTAATATTTTTATTAATATTTCGGGTGGATCGAATGTAAGACGTTTGAGAGCAAGAGATCTTGATATAAAGCTTAAAGATTAGTAAGCATGCATGGATTTAGTTGGTAAATCAGGAGTTGAAACTATTCCAGTTGATTTGTTCAGGCCGCTGGACATAATATAATTTTATGCCAAAATGCTACGCTTGTTATAATTTAAAATCAACGAAAACTCTGAACATGATCCTGATAACCATTGAAGTACGCCAAAAAGTTAATAAATTAAGAAATTTGGTTTTTGTTTCAAGGTAAAGATTCTTAATGTATATCCAAGTACAAGTTGATAAATATTGGCTACAGTGTTTACTAGCGATTGGAAACCGAGAACAAAATGACCAGCAGGTTAGCTTTGATGCAGATGACAACTTGCATCAACGCCACTGCCGCGCTTTTATCTCTCAGCAGGCTGATATCTGGTACACTAGGAAACATTAACTTCTTCTGACTTAAGAAGAAGACTAGCTTTTTGTTATGGGTGGGCCAACGTCAACTTAGCCTTGACATTTCCTTTATTCATGCGACCTTAGCTTGCATCGAAAGGAGAAAAACCGTAGATGACTGGGAAGAAACACCTAGGTTACATTTATGACTTAGTTGGGAAACTCCATACTACCTTACAGCAAGTTTTCGAGATGTGGGGTGAGCGTAAACTGCATTTCATCTTGAGAAATTGTTGTAAAGCTTAAACCATCCCGATGTTCTTCTATTATAAGAGTTACGAAACAGTAATAGGGTGCACAATGACTCTAGCAGGCATAATTACGCCTACGTTTTATTGGAACATCTCAACAAATATGAAACAAAAGTAAAACTCCGAGCAGCAAATAGTTACTAACTCCCCCACTTCCTTTCGGTCATTCATCGAATCCACTAATTAATGTGTTTTTGTGAGACAATAGAAAAAGTCTGAGTAATGATTCGGAACAGATTCTTTGTTCAATAATGCTATAGTTCTCTGAAGAAGTTTTGAGGGACATGCAACACTTTCTATGATTATGGACAAAACACACATTGTATTTTTTTATTACTATATAGATTCGGGTTTGAACATTATCTCACTCAATTTTGAGAAGAGATATGGTCTAAAATGGAGCACGCTTACCTAGAAGGTACGTATTTATACGGGACTTGAAGCCACCCAGGTTGTAGGTTTCGGAAAAAAACAGACTCCGGCGGTGAATTTCACTCATTTGCGGTGCGCGTAATGAAGGTGGACTCATAGTGCTTTGTTCGTATAGGTGGTATGTTCACCATATAGCGGTACCGCACGCCAGTGCGTCTGAAATTCCTATGATGGAAAACGGAAAGTATATCTCCAAGATAACCAAGTTACGCTCGTGTTATGGGTAATATGCAACAGACCACTCTGAGTCGATCCCAGGCTCCCAGCAATAACCCACCCCTTAGTTAAGAGGCTATGTACGCCTAATTCAAATCGGCATTTCATGAAATCAACCCCGCACGGCTAACATTTACTTCGATGGAACAGCGCCAAATAAAACTTCGAGCGTGGCGAAATATTGCAATTGATCATACCGACGCGCACCGCTTGATTGACTTGATTCAATTTATTTCATTTTAAGGCTCACGAGAGCGAGACAAACTGTCCTAAAGTGAGATAGACTGTTTGTATGCGTAATGGGTATTGATATTTTGTCACACCTTCCTAAGCGTCTTTAGCCCAACGGCTTACCATGCTCAATAGTAACTAGGAAGTGCAGGGTTCGAATCCTCATCAAGCTGTACGTATTTTTATTTTTCCAGCAACTTTTTAGATAGGTAAATTTTATTAAATAATTTCATTATTAAAATTTTTTCATATTATTCCTTCCCTATTATCCCTATTAATATTTAAAATGCGAAAGTAACTGTCTCTCTGTTTGTTCCGTTTTCATGGAAAAACTACTATACCGATTTGGCTGAAATTCATTATATATATACATATATATATTTTACAGACATAAATAGAGCATTTGTAGCTCAAAAAAAAATGCATCCGAGCTATTGTAGGTATCCGATTTTATGATTCTTGTAAGCCTCATTTTAAAAATCTACAAATTTTACCACTGCCATGTTTGTATATTTATGAAATATGTTTATTTGTCAGAAACAATTTAACAATTTTTACGACGGCTAAAGACCTCTATCCAAACAATACTAGAAATAGTGAACGACTGGTTTTAAATGTGGCACCAAAAACAACCCTCTTTACCAGAAACTGCTATAACATGTGCATTAAAGTCTATAATAAAATTCCAATGCACATAAAAGAGTTCAGGATTAATAAATTTAAAAATCAACTAAAGGAATGGCTTTTAAATAGAATGTTTTACTCGGTGGACGAATTCCTCAATTGTACATAAATAATTCCCTTGACTTATGAATGTTATTATTATTATTACTACTATTATTATTATTAGTACTATTGTTTGACATTTATCAGTATTTTATTTCATAATTATGATCCATTTAATATTATATAATTTAATTAAATTTATTAGAAACATTTGTATGCTCCTATGGGAGCAAAACATGTGTACATTGTGACATATATACCAACTGTTTGACCATGTTTTAAACAAATAAATTTGATTTGATTTGATTCGGTGCCGAAACTGAACATAGGATGCTTTTTATCCTGAAAAATGGAATAGTTTCCGGGATAAAAATATATTTGTCTTTTTATTGGTTATGCATTTATGGAAAAACTACCGGATGGGGATTATGCCCATATTCCCAGAGCCCTAGTACCACTAACAGTTCACCCCAATAGCCCGGTACTGTTTGACCATGTTTTAAACAAATAAATTTGATTTGATTTGATTCGGTGCCGAAACTGAACATAGGATGCTTTTTATCCTGAAAAATGGAATAGTTTCCGGGATAAAAATATATTTGTCTTTTTATTGGTTATGCATTTATGGAAAAACTACCGGATGGGGATTATGCCCATATTCCCAGAGCCCTAGTACCACTAACAGTTCACCCCAATAGCCCGGTACTTTCTCTTCTCATTTCCCACAATAGTCCTACACTGGCCGGGGCTTGTCCATGGGTGCATTATTGTATGGTGTAGAGAGGGATAATCGCCGGTCAGTGTCACGCCACATTTAGATTAAATTTGTCAAGAGGCCTTTACGTGTCGGCCTCCCCGTGGCCCCACGCAAGCCCTCCAAAAGTCCGGGCCATTTTTATGGCCCGTGGTCTTGAAAGATATACAGATAATAATAATAATAATTTTTTTTTATAAAAAAAAAACTTTATAATAATAATAATAAACTATATATTTTTGATGCCGAGGATGAATATATATTATGATGATTTTTATCTCGAAAAATGGGATAGTTTCCCGGATAAAAATGTATTTGTCTCTCTATTTGTTATGCTTTTACAGAAAAACTAATACACTGATTTGGCTAAAATTCGGTATATATGTAATTTTAATAATGACAGTGGACAAGGGATACTTTTCAACCCGGATAGTGGGATAGATTTATATAAAGGTTATCTCAGAAAGGAGAACAGGTTTTTATGATTTACCATTTCAGTCAATTCAGCCATTTCAGCCATTTCGGTCATTTCGGCGATTTGAGCTATTACAGCCATTTCATTCATTCCAGCCATTTCAGCCATTTGGGCCATTTCAGCCATTTCGGTCATTTGGGCCATTGCAGTCATTTCAGCCATTTGGGCCATTTCAGCCATTTCGACCATTGGGGCCATATTAGCCATATCAGCCATTTCAGTCATTTCAGCCATTTTAGCCATTTCGGTCATTTCATCCATTTAAGCCTTTTCGTTCATTTAGGGCATTTGGGCCATTTCGGTCATTTCAGCCATTTGGGCCATTTCAGTAATTTAGGCCATTTCGGCCATTTCAGCCATTCCAGTCGTTTCAACCATTTGGGCCATTTCAGCCATTTCAGCCATTTCGGCCATTTGGGCCATTTCGGCCATTTCGGCCATATTCGTCATTTCGACCATTTGGGCCATTTCAGCCATTTCGGTCATTTCAGCCATTTCAGTCATTTTGGCCATTTCGGTCATTGGGGCCATTTGAACCATTTCGGCCATTTTAGCCATTTCAGTCAATTCAGCTATATTGGCGATTTGGGCAATTTCAGCTATTTCGGTCATTAGGGCCATTTCAGCCATTTCAGCCGTTTCAGCCGTTTCGGTCATTTGAGCGATTTGGGCCATTTCTGTCATTTTGGCCATTTAGACCGTTACGGTTATTTCGGCCATTTCGGTCAATTCAGCAATTTGGGCCATTTCGGCCATTTTGGCTATTTCAGCCATTTCGGTCATTTCAGCCATTTGAGCCATTTCAGTCATTTAGGCCATTTCGGTCATTTCGGGCATTTCAGCCATTTCGGTCATTTCAGCCATTTGAGCCATTTCGGTCAGTTCAGCCATTTGGGTCATTTTGGGAATTTAGGCCATTTCGGTCATTTCGGCCATTTGGGCCTTTTAGGCCATTTTGGCCATTTCGGCCATTTCGGCTATTTCGGCCATTTTGGTCATTTCGGCCATTTTAGCTATTTCAGCCACTTCGGTCATTTCAGCCATTTGGGCCATTTCAGTAATTTTGGCCATCTAGGCCATTTCGGTCATTACGGCCATTTCAGTCATTTCAACCATTTCAGCCATTTGGGCCATTTCGGCCATTTCAGCCATTTGGGCCATTTCGGTCATTTGGGTCATTTTGGTAATTTCGGTCATTTGGGCCATTTCAGCCATTTGGGTCATTTCAGTCAGTTTGGCTATTTCGGCCATTTGGGCCATTTCGGTCATTTGGGTCATTTCGGTCATTTGGGCCATTTCAGTCATTTCAACCATTTGGGCCATTTCAGCCATTTCAGTCATTTCGCCAATTTGGGCCATTTCAGCCATTTCGGTCATTTGGGCCATTTTGGTCATTTGGGTCATTTTGGTCATTTCGGTCATTTGGGCCATTTCAGCCATTTGGGTCATTTCAGTCAGTTTGGCTTTTTCGGCCATTTCGGCAGTTTCAGTAATTTCAAACATTAGGGCCATTTCAGCCACTTCAGTCAATTCAGCCATTTCGGCCATTTGGGCCATTTCAGCTATTTCGGTCATTTAGGCCATTTTGGTCATTTCGGTCATTTGGGCCATTTCACACATTACGGCCATTTCGGTAATTTGGGCCATTTCAGCCATTGCGGTTATTTGGGCCATTCCAGACATTTCGGTCATTTGGGCCATTTCAGCCATTTCACACATTTCGGCCTTTTCAGTCAATTCAGCTGTTTCGGCCATTTGAGTCATTTTAGTCATTTCGGCCATTTCGGTCATTTGGGTCATTTCGGTCATTTGGGCCATTTCAGTCATTTCAACCATTTGGGCCATTTCAGCCATTTCAGTCATTTCGCCAATTTGGGCCATTTCAGCCATTTCGGTCATTTAGGCCATTTTGGTCATTTCGGCCATTTGGGCCATTTCGGCCATTTAGGTAATTTCGGACATTTCGGACATTTCGCCCATTTCTGCCATTTCGGTCATTTGGGCCATTTCAGCCATTTCACACATTTCGGCCTTTACAGTCAATTCAGCTATTTCGGCCATTTGGGCCATTTCAGTCATTTCGCCCATTTCAGCCATTTCGGTAATTTGGGCCATTTCAGCCATTGCGGTTATTTGGGCCATTTCAGACATTGCGGTCATTTGGGCCATTTCAGCCATTTCACACATTTCGGCCTTTTCAGTCAATTCAGCTGTTTCGGCCATTTGAGTCATTTTAGTCATTTCGGCCATTTGGGCCATTTCGGTCATTTGGGCCACTTCATCCATTTCGGCCATTTCAGCTATTTCGGCCATTTTAGCGATTGCGGTCATTTGGGCCATTCCAGCCATTTCAGTAATTTCGGTCAATTCGACCATTTGGGCCATTCAGCCGTTTGATCATTTAGACCCGTTCGGCTAAATATATTTTCATCTCGGAAATCTCATTTTTCGGGATAAAAAGTAGTTCTTTGCCACCCTCGGTATTAACATAACATATGTACTCAGTTTCAGCCAAATCGGCTCAATAGTCTTTCCATAAAAGGATAACAAACAGTGAGACAAATATACTTGTGGATTTTTTTTCGTGGAACCCTAAAAACGTAGCCTAAGTTACTTCTTATAACATCAGCTATCTGCCAATGAAAATTACGTCAAAATCGATCCATGTGTCAGAGATTAGCCGGAACATCCAGACACACAGACAGACAGACAAAAATTCTATAAATAGCATTTTCGGAAACTCCTGGTCCGATTTTATTAGATTTTATTTTGAGATTTCAAACGGGCACTTCACTTTTATTTATCTGTATAGATAAGAACTATAAAATAAATAATAATAGATATATATAATAGTTTAAAAAAAAACACGCTTTCATTAAAAATCCAACTAAAAACAGAAAATAAAATTTAATAAATTTGGTTTCTGATGAATGGGGTCTTAAAAAAGCGTGGGGTGTATTCAATGCGCTTTTTCTTCTTTAAAATCTTAAAGAGCGCCTTTTTTTAAACTATTATTTATTTTTCATTTTTAGTTGTTATTTTTTAAATGTTAATGTTTTTTTAAATTAAATTTTTAAATATAAGCTTTTGAGATTCTGCATATCATGTAGCAGCAGAGTGCTAACTAAGACAAGTAAAACAAGCCCAAACACGACGCGTTTATCTTGTTTAGTAAAGGAGTTCCTATAGCCACCTTCCGACTCCATCATCAGATCAGCTCCATGGTACCATATTATTGCATTGTCACGCGATATAAACATACGAGCCCAAACACGACGGGTCTATCTTGTTTAGTACAGGAGTTCCTATGGCCACCTTCCGACTCCATCATTAGATCAGCTCCATGGTACCATATTATTGCATTGTCTCGTGATATAAACATACGAGCCCAAACACGACAGGTCTATCTTGTTTAGTACAAGAGTTCTTATGGCCACCTTCCGACTCCATCATCAGATCAGCTCCATGGTACCATATTATTGCATTGTCATCGACCTTTGACAGGTGTTCAAACTTTGAATTAAATCTGATCATTAAAAGTAGGACAAAATCGAGCTCAAAAGGGAAGGTTACAAACATACATACATACATACAGGTGAAGCTAATAAAAGCGTGTTAAAAACATAATAGGGCTAAATAAAAAAAATTGTTAGAAAAGGAAAATGGAGCGAGCACTCAACTTGAACAACGAAACTTCATATTTCTAACTATCCATGTGTCTACGTCATTTCTATTGATAAACATAGATGGCGCTTTAGAATTTTAATGTTACCGATAAGGTAAAAATTTTATTGTCAATAGCATAAAAGTCCAAATGAAATGAAATACAAAAATTTTGAAAAGTATTTTTATGGCATTTTATAAAATTATTTAGGAAGAGAAAAAGAGCATTTTATCAACTTTCTTATAAAAAAAATCTTCTGGATCAAGTGAAACTAGTAGGGTTCGAACCCACACAGCTAGTGATTTAGACCAGACCTCTACCGTATAAGCCAAATAAGTATAGCGCGACCGTTTCAAAATTCTTGTTATTATTGCTCCTTCGTTTATTTAAAATTATTTTTTAATGGCGGTCGTGGAGAAGAGCAGCGCGTCCGTATTAGCCGACGCTCTAAAGCGATCTAACAAATTCCATACATTGGGACCGGCAGGCGGGATTTTTGCAGTCATTTTTAATAAAATAATTAATTACTTCCAAATTAAGTTAAGTAACCGAATAAAACTCTATAATTGTATTTGTTATAATATGATATGTTACTGTTATTTATTTTATCGATGTAAGATTAACAGTAATAACAAAAACGAAGATTGAATAACTCGTTTAGAGGTTACTTTGCAATTATTTTCTATCGAGAAAATTTATCGCAAATGCGTTCCGAGTACAAAGTTTACGTCAGAAATATGATCAAGATTGACATATATTTTTTTCACCGCAATAAAGTGTGTATAAATACTGTAAAAATGATTGAGAAATCGATCTAAAAACGCATTCTGTCTCTTATAACGCTGTTAATAACAAAAAGTTCGTTTATGCAATTCCCCGCGCTAGGAATCGAACTCGGAGCCTCTTCATTCCAGTCAGCTAGGTCCGCAAACGCTTAGTCTATTCAACCACAGATGCTGTCAAATTATTACTTTCATTACACATTTGCCTTGGAACCAGTGCGTAAATCCAAACATTCGTGGCCAAACAGATTAAAGGCCTGTATAAAAGCCAAAGGTGGTCATTTCGAATAGATTTTTTTCTTTTTGCTGAGACTTTAATAAATATGTAGGTATAAATTTTAATAATATTACACTTGTATCAGAACTTATGGCTGGACTAGGTACATCCTCCTTATTAAATAATGTACTATCTAAAAGCAATGCAATCACAGAAATGATAATATATTTAAAAAGCTTTTTGAATTCGTAATTCCATATATAATCAATCTTCATAACCGTCGGAACTTGATAAAATTCAAAAATTTTCTCTATATTTCAATAGTTCAACATTAAACAAAATTGAAGGGAGACACATTGATAGTTTGCTTTTTGCTTCTAATAAAATGTGAAATTATTTTTTCACATACTAAATACTCTTTTAGTCATATTCACAATATTATGAAATGTATTTGATGTATTTACGATACTTTACGATAAATACAAAATAAACTATAAACAAATATTGCAACAAGTACAAAGAGTATTAAAGTACCTTACCATCTTCTTACTTTAAAATTATCACGATAAAACTAAATATCAATTCAAATTATAAATTGCTACACTCATACAAAATCAAATGGATTGTAATTTTAGTTAAATTATAAAATATCTGTTCTATTTGAATGTACTATAAAGAAGTACCTGCTTTGTTGTATCGTTTTAATTTATGTAACATTCGGTTTTCTAATTAAACATTTTATACAAATGTAAAGTAAGAGATTTTTTATTGTAATAAGCTACACGACCCTTGAGCATAGCTATTTATTATTGTACATGCCAATCTCGGAAAATATTTCACCCTTTATTTTATTTAAGTCCAAATTAACCATATTAATTTTTATACAAGTTTTTAGAGTCTCTCCTTCGTTTTTACTAACAGCAATTATGCAGACAGCCTGAAGAGGCAAGTTTGTATCTAAATTTTATCTTTTTGCAAACCATTTCATTAGCATAATAGGTAAATATATTAAACGATCGGCGCCGTGATGTCGAGACGTTGCTTAAGTTTTATATTGGGTTGAATATTATAATTATTCATAATTTAAATCGATAAACTATGATAGTTTAATAGTTAATGCAATCGTATCATTCAAATTACGTAGGATCCACTCTTGTCCGTGAAGTATGTACCACTTAAACTGTATATTATATATTATGTGATTGAGAAAACATCATGAGAAACTAGCAAATCGAAATAACTAGGGTTTGAAAGTCGCCAATGCGCGCAAAACGTGGGACATATACTCGCCGATTCTTTTTTGTTTTTTTTTATTGAAGGAGTTCAGCGGACAGGCAGACGGCCCACTTGATGGAAAGCGGTTACCATCGCCTATGGACACCTGCAACACCAAAGGTGCTACAAATGCGCTGCTGTTCTCTTCAAGGAGACTGGAACCTGGTCACCAATGCCGGACACAACACAAGGTTGTTATGGTAACATACTCTAGACCAGGGGTGGTCGCCATCCAGTCTGGCAAATGCCCTACCATCTGGCTGTGGGTTGTTTTGTCGCCTCTTACGACAGGCCGCCCGGCCGCAGGAAATTGTATTCTTTCTCTGGTCCTGCAAGGAGGAAACTACTTAATAATCGAGATACTATATGTATGGGCTGATGTTATTATAGTTTAATTCGCAAATAGAATACTTAATTTATTTTGGAAATTTTAATGTGCCTACTTTGGTAATTTTTTAATAACGTGGCCTTATATGAAACGGACTTGAACTTACAGGGAAATTAGAACCTATGACATATAGTACAGACATTCAAGACTTAATTGATTCAAGCTACAATAATGACGAATTGGCTCTTAAATTTACCGACCGCTATTACCACAGTACTACATGTACCCGCGCCAATAATTAAATATCAAATTGTGCTTGTCATTTGACCACACCTCATTTGGACGCAATTACTGTTTACCCATTGACTGATTTGATTGATTGGGGGTAAAATAACACGTTGTAAACATTAGTTTATAGATTTAATTAATAATAGAATAATTTTCATCATTTTCATATGGAATAAAATGAGGTCAGTTTAATTAATGTATGGAAAATAGAACATTTTGTTCAAAAACAACCCTTTTCTTTGGTTTGCGTTTAATATTCATTCACTCCTCTGACCTCTCCCCGGGAACCCTTATACCCGACGCTTACTGCGAATATTTAGCTCGCTTGGCTAGCAACTAAGCGTCTGCTTAAAAGTAGTAGCTTAGCGAGTGCGGTGCGAGCCACCAGCATGTCAATTGATCAAGTATACAACCAGTTTCCGAATCAAGTTATTTTATTTTGTTTGGGGGCTAACAGCTATCATTAATAATAACTGAAAATAAAATAGCTTTATATTTGATGTTATACACAAAAGAGAAGAAAAGTAAGACCAGGAATACCAGGAAGCATTCGGAAGACTCTACAACCATTTGGACTCTCATCGTGACTTTCGTGAATCTTGTAAATAGCAATATGTTTATTAGTGCAATTAGTATTGTTACATACTGACAAAGACCGCACAGCTGCATGTTGTGAAAACTAATTCTTTTATTTACTTCGTGTTTAAACTTTTAAAACATCTATTGTTATTTTATGGCTGTAATTAGTATCAAGCGAATTAATCCTTGTTTTTATTGCATTGTGTCGAAGCTTGCCAGATTTCTGTGAACCCTTTTTCGGTGTTATACAGTTTAGTATAAAACAATGCCCGAATGGAGGAGTAGGGCAGTCAAACGACGACTATGATATGATTAAGACGTGTAGTACTTTCGATTAGCAACATTTTATGGACGGACTTTGCGCGTGTTAATTTGCACTGAATCGTGCAGTGTGAACTGGTTGCATCCAGTTTTATTTTGTACTTGTACGAACGGCATTTATTTTAATTCTAGTCCTGTAGCTCGTAACAGTATTGATCGCTGACGTCGATACAATTAGTGATATCAGTGTTCAGAGGAACATCTGGGTTCTAGTGCTAACTTGTGTTGATTGACTTGAACATACTGTTTAGTACAGTGCTAATCACACCTATTACTGTTGTAAGCGCCTGTAATAAATACAGTCCATATTTAAGGGGTGTTTAATTGAGTACACCATCTGCACCGTACAAATACGGAACGTGCAATTTTTTTTCAAAATCAGCCAATTAAATTAATGACAAGACAATATCACTTTAGCTTTCGTCACAATCGGCCTCGAGACTCCTTTTAGTGTTTTTCGCTTTTTTTGCATAATTTAGGATTTGGAAATTCCACTTGAAAATTCATTATATATAAACATTAAATTTAAACGCTAAAAATAAACTGTGTACCGTTGTGTTTATATACTACTCAGAAAACAAAATAGTAAAAGCGTACAAAGTTGGCCATTATGATGTTTTGCAGTCCCGACAAGTTAGTTTTTAAACGATCATTTTTTCACTTTAAAAAACCCTAGCTTCTGCCAGCGACTTCGTCCGCGTAACGATATTATACAGCCTATTACTAGGGTTATTGCCTTCCTCGACAAATGGGCTATATAACCCTGAAATATTTTTTCAAATCAGACTAGTAGTTCCTGAGATTAGCGCGATCAAGCAAACACACAAACAAAGTCTTCTGCTTTATTTATCCACTATACTAATATTATAAAGAGGCAAAGATTGTGAGCTTGTGCACTTGTGACGTTGTAGGGGGTAATCTCTGGATCTACTAACCCGATTTAAAAAAGTCTTTTACTGTTAGAAAGCTACATTAACAGGGAGTGTCATAGGCCATATAACATGACGCTATATATCACGGGAGCGGGACAGATTGCGGGTGAAACCGCGCCGAGCCGCTAGTGTAGTATATACAAATTCAATATTGAATATAGTATATAAGAAAGAAATGCTTGAAAAACATACAAAACCAAATTGTATGCGATTCAATACGTTTCATGTGATTTTGTTTGATATGAAAAATCGGCGAAGGGCGTATCGGTCCACACATATTTAAGAGTTCTGCAATGGTGATGAACACCCACCATTTTTACTATTTCGTTACGCATTTCGAAAAAGATATAGAAAATTTCTTTTATAAAAACCACTTCTCCTTTTTATTCGTAACAATTTTCGTTGAAAATCTTTTTCGATTTCTCTACGTCCTAAATTGTTTAGAAATTATCCCCACACGTTTTGTTTCAAAAACTTCGACTACATAAGAAGCTTTTACGAGTATTTCATCAAAAATATATACGCCTCGCGCAGAAGGTATGCCGATGACTACTTGCTATTATTGTATGTATGTATGTGAATTTTAAAAACTTGAGAGGAAAGAAGGGGGAAGATGTTTGGCCATTTGCTAAGACACGACACCTTCTTATGCACGTTAATCCAAGGCAAAGTAGAAGCAAGCAGAGGGAAGGGAAGATCAAGGCGAGCATTTGTGGATCAAATAAAAGAAAAAGTGGGTGTCGTGTCTTACATAGAAGTAAAACAACTGCACCAGAATAGAGAAGGTTGGAAGAGGCTCCACCGACAAGAGAATGCTCTTAAATGATAGATGAAGTAGTATGTAAATTATATACAATAACTAGATAAACCCCGCGGTTTCACCAGGGTGGTGATGGAAAGTTGTTATATTTTGGACAATTTACACTATTTCTTTATAAATTATAGCCTATGTGTTATTCTTTATTGTTCTGATGTCTAAGCTATATTGTTGTAAAATTTCACCAAAATCAATTCAGTAGTTAAACGCCTTTTCGTGACAGAAAAATCCTAAGACCTCCCCGTCTATATAGAAATTTCACTTCAATAAAATACGTAGTTTAAATTATGTCTAGGTACAAAAATATGTATTTCCAAGCAGCATGTGCTTCACTGCGAAGCAGAGGCTCCGGGTTTGATTCCTGGTAAATTTGGGAAACGAATTTTCCGTTATTTACTACAGTCTGGGTATCCTATACGGCCTCAGAGTGGTCCGTTGTATATTACCCGTAACACAGTAATGACTCATTTAATTCGGGAATATGCAATATGTGTGTTAATAAATTGGATCGGCAATATCTTACGAAGCTTTAACTATTGAGAATTAGACATAATTTTGAAGAAGAGCAAAAAACACGTCTTACGTTTACATCTACATTTGGAATCTCCAATAATTTAAAATTGTCAAACTATATACACTATGATACAAAAATGGAGGATCTATTTCGAACAGTCTGTTGTCTGCCGAAAAAAATAATAATTTCTAAGTGTTCCGTTTATGCCATAGCAGCAACGGTACCCTACAACGATTTTAATACCGCAGGTGTTTCCAATATTACATCTGAGTCATCCGTTTAAATTAAAGTCGTCAAGCCCAAAACATTTTCAACATTTTTACCTGCCTCCAGTATTGTTATATAGGTCAATGCTGGCTACGAAATATTTTTAAAATAGACCTTTTAGAAAAACTATTCCGAATTTTCTGGTTCAGTTGCGGTGTAATTTAAATACTTTCTTAATTTATTTCTAACTAGCAGTCTCGACAGATGGTGTCTTCTCCTGAAAAAAAAAAAATCTAGAACCCAATCCCAGCACCACCTGCCGAGTCTAATTGTAAATCTGAACCACTCCGGGACCCAATCAAATACATAGAATATTAGAATTTCATCAAAATCGTAGAACCCGATTCCAGCGCCAAGTATTTTGTTTAGATTAGTGGGTTACATTATTGAAGTTTTAGCGAGGATCCCTAAATTTATATAGCCTTTGTTAATCAAGGATAATATAGCATTCGAACGGTGAAAGAACTTTGGAGATCAGTCCAGTGTTTGACTTTATTAGTTACAAACATACAAACCTTTCTTTATAATATCTATAATAGGTGAAGCAAAAATTTTGTACACACATGAAATTTCGCATACTTATAGTTAATATAAAGAAGAAACGACGAATGCCTATATTTAAAAAAAAACATTAAATCACTTAAAAAAACATTACATCCATTACCATGTACTTGACACATATGTACGCATATATACTCTTTTGTTTATTGTTAACGTCAAATTAACAGTGCAGACTTGGCGAAATCTGTGATTATAGAAGTATAGTCTTTGACAACAGAACCTTAATAATGTTCAAACTTATTATTTAAATTAATTATCATGGTCGAATTTCGACCACGGGCGACCACTAGTATACATAAAATTATGCCTTCAAGTATCATTCTATCTAATAAATATTCAAGGTACGTCGCAATAAAAGATGTTGGTCCACAAAAACTCGAGGTCTATAGTGTCTGGAACATATCCAGAATATCAACCGGACTTTTATCTAGTCGACGAGAATATAGCAGGAATTTTAAAGCCGGTACATTCTAAAAACTTTTCAGGGTGAAATAAAAGTTTTGTACTCTGTTGGAGGAATTCCATCGCAGCCAGCCTTTGAGTTTCAAATGGCAATTTTATTTATATCCACTTTTTGCAGTTTTTTAGAGCTATATGTGTACAAAAATGCCAAAATTCTCCGTTGCAGGACGGGAAAAGGATATTAATTTCTTTTAATAAGGATTTAAGAAGTGTTTGGTTTCCCTGTCGCAAGACAAAGCAACTCACAGCCAGGTGGTAAGGTGTTTGCCCGACTGCATGGCTAGTCTAGAGTATGCCGCTATAACAACTTTATCTAAATCTTTAGGAACTTGTGTTGTCTGTCTGTCTGTCTTTAATAATACATAATCGACAGACAAATACACACATATATATACAAACTAAATAAGTTACACTTGTGTTATGAAGTTTATAGTATGAACCGCTCTGAGGCTAATCTCAGACACCCAGACCATAGTAAAGCTAAACGTGTTTCATGTGATGAGCAAAAGTTCCTCCCTCCCCCTATTCCAATCTCATCCTATCTATCCCATTCTTCCTGTCCGATCTCTACATCCCCTATCTTATCTTAAAGGCTTGGAATACATTAGTTTCTTCCCTAGTGTTGCAAATGTCTATAGACGACAGCAACCACTTTCCATGAGCTGATCCGTGTGCCTGTTTGCTAATAAAACATCCCATTTCTGGAAGCAGCATATGGATCCATAAATCACTTTAATGCAGCAATCCTCTGATTTACACAACACTTGCACAGTACTTAGCGACCTCACACTTGACTGTCACAGAATCACACTGAATTGTGTGCGCCACTCTCGCCAAGTTTTATACTATAAGATCGATTTTTTATCTAATTATCGATTATGCCCGGTTTCTGAGGTTACCAGTTATGAGTTCAATTATGATTCATTCCATAAAGTTATCTAATAGTTAAACTTTTATCCGTGCAGGAACGGAGAAAGAATACAAATTCCTGCGGCCCGGCGGCCTGTCGTAAGAGGCGACAAAACAACCCACAGCCAGGTGGTAGGGCATTTGCCCGACTGGATGGCTACCACCCCTGGTCTAGAGTATGTCGCCATAACAACCTTGTGTTGTGTTCCGGCATTAGTGATCAGGTTCCAGGCTCCCTAAAGAGAGCAGCAGCGCATTTGTAGCATCTTTGGTGTTGCAAATGTTCATAGGCGATGGTAACCGCTCTCCATCAAGTGGGCCGTCTGCCTGTCTGCTGACCTCCTGCAATAAAAAAAAATAAAAAAAACTTGCACAGAACTTAGCGACCTCACACTTGACTGTCACAGAATCACACTGAATTGTGTGCGCCACTCTCGCCAAGTTTTATACTATAAGATCGATTTATTATCTAATTATCGATTATTCCCGGTTTCTGAGGTTACCAGTTATGAGTTCAATTATGATGCATTCCATAAAGTTATTTAATAGATAAACTTACCTTATCTGTTAACCTACAACTAGTACCAAAATTCGCCACTGATGGATCTATTTAAGAAGGAATATCATAATTTATTTACATCAAACAAAAACGTCCAACAAAGGATATGGAATAGATAAACGCTTTATTAGGCGTTGGTAAGTTAAGTTTAACTGTCGTACTGTCACGAGCTACACTCGAATTAAAATGCCGTTGGAATTACTATGGAATTTGTTAGAACTATACAAACACGTATAACACAAGTACAAATACAACTGAATACAACCAGTACAAACTGCACGATTCAATGACACGCGCAAAGTCCGTCACTATATCGCTTATCGAAATGACTACACACGCCTTGTTCGTATCGTAATCGTTGCTTGACTGCCGAACTCTCCGTGGGGCCATTGCTGCACCGATACAATATAGCTGCCAGCCCGCATAGATCGGATTTCAAAGAATCATTTCGACACACCTGCCTTATGACTGCCATAAAACAAATACAATAACAATATAATGTTTTTGTATTACAATTTTTAAACAGAAAGTAAACAAAAGAAGTCCAAATGCGGGAAAGGTAATTAACCAGGTTATGTGCATTCACTTTTTGTCGGCATGTAACAGTACGATGGTGTGTTCAGAAACACAATTTTATAAGTTATTGAACCGATAGCACTAACGTATAGATAAACTACAGTTAAAAGTACCCCAGAAACCGGGCATAAAAGACCGGTTATAACTGATTAATTTTAAACCGGTTCCAAGTCTAGTTTTCTTATCTCTACGGAACCTTTTATAGTTCATAGATTGCTTCGCACTATGTTGATTTTAAATATATCAAGCAAATAATATATATGTCGGAGGGAAGCTAATCGGATGGATTATTGTTTGAATGTATAACGCACAATATTATTTGTTTACATTTTAATTGCTTCTAAAATTGTTAATTTAATTTGGTTTGATGTCTTAAATGTTTCTATAACTAAAAGATCATTCTAACCTAATAAAAGTTATGAATATTGTAATTTAATAAACGACCAATGAGAGCAGACCTTATGGCTCGGAGAGGGGTCAGACGCCCTCTATTAGACTTTAGTAGTATCTACTTCGGTAGACGGAGGAGTTTTTGTGACACATTCGTTTGATGGCAATAGGTCGAGTTGGACCATGGAGTATTTTAAAGAAAGTGTTAAATTAAGAAGTATGAGCGGTACCCAGAACCCGCTGCTCGGTCTAAACTATGTTAAAATGTCTTTTAAATCTAAATTAAAAGTGTATAAACCGTATCGTGTTTTATGCTCGCATTTTACCCTGATGACGCCCACTTAACCTCCAATAACTAAAGGAGATGTCGTGAGAACGAGGCGGTTCTGCGACATATATATTTAATTCTATTCACTGGTATTATATTAAACGTAGTAGGAAAGAATAGCGATTCTTCCTTTCAACCCAAGCAAGTACCATTTTCATTGTAATATATTCAAAACCGGTCATACGTGTAAAAGGAATTTTTGAGGGACAAAACTTATTCAAGACGCTGACCCGCAGCCAATGGCGTCCACAATGGGACACATCAGGTAGCGCGTCAAAATTTCGCCTTTGCAAAAGAAAAATTTATAGCATTGGGAAAGTCGTTATATTTTCATAGTAATTCAATACAAGTACATAACTTTATATTTAATTTATTTGTCATTATGTTAATACGTGAAGCAAAAACTAATCAATAATCAATTAATTTAAAAAAAACATTACTCACACTGCCACACACCCGTATACACTCTTTTGTTTATTATAATTTAACTTTAATATTAACAGTGTAGCCTTGGTGATCTCTGTGATTATAGAAGTATAGTCTTTGACAACACAACTTTAATAATATTGAAACTTACAATTTAAATTCATTATGGTTGAATTTCGACCATTGGGCGACTAGTATTAACAAATTAGTAAAAGTAGCGAGTAGACTTATAATACCACGTAAATTTACTACAATTATTTTTAACCGACTTTAAAAAGGAGTATAATTGTAATGATAAGATAATATACTTGTTCCGATTCTCAACACTATCTATCACATTTTTTTTGATAACGCAGGGGCATTGTCTTTGGACACCATCCTCGGGTCCTTCGGGGAAGGGCCGAAACGCAGGCATAAGGCCTGCATCGAGGGTATGTGGGACTCTCAGCGACCAGTTCCCCACGCTCGCTTCTAAAACGAAGCTGTCGCGAGAAATGGCCACCAAACTACCCCCTAAACCTAACCTGCGTCCAATTTATACCATATGAAAACGTCCGTAAGGTCGTTAGCCGCTTTCTATTAATTATCTGCCTACATCCAGAAAGCAATAGACAATATTTGGCTGGCGATACATATTTCACAGTCAGATTGATCGCATCGTGACATGCAAATCGTCCTATAACCCATCGTGGTTCGTATTCATATGCGAGGCACGTCCGGTGCCCCGCACACGGCGGCAGATTGGGTCCATTATACCCCACAATTGCGACTCTAAGGGAAATCAATGTCATCGCAGTTTTATCAAAAAGGCACCTACGTCATATTTTGCCCATGATAAGGGTCTTATGTGGTGGGGTATTAGAGTTATGGTATCAGTAAAGTATACCCTATTATTCGCTTTCGTAGTTATGTCCCTACGAAATTTTTAATTTCCCTTGCCATCTCTTTGGGGTCTGCAGGTTTTGGGTAAAAAACTTTACCTATAGGAAATCGTTATGTCCCATCGACTGTGTTTGTATGACAGCCATTTTTTTCCAAGTCACTAATGAAAAGAAGCAAATTGAAGCAATAGTTAGTTATGCATCCTGCCCCGGGCCGCGTTATCATTACGAGACCTGAATGCTGATACTGCCCATTCCCGGTCAAACGGATGTTATTGCCTAGAGCCCACACTGGTAGCCGGGGATGGTACGATGTCACCGCGGGAGGATGCATAGCCTGCATAGTCTGCAGCGTGCATTAGACCTGCCTAGACGCATAAATATTAAGCCTACAATAATTAGTTATAAATTGTGTATCAAGTAATTAAAATTTAATAATAAAATTTCTTAATTAAATTAATCTTTTTTTTTCAATATCGCTCACCCGATTCTGACTAGTTTGTAAAGTATAAACAGTACACAGTACTAATCGGCCAACTACTAAATACAAAGAAGCAAGTGAGGTGTGCAATAATAACCCTGAATGGCGCTCTGTTGTACGTGCCTACCCCGCAAGGGACCTGGCGTGAAGTTATGTATGTTCGTATGTACTAAATACAACTAATCGGCCGAATACCAAATAGTTAAAGAAGTGGCCAAATAGGACGAATACCGAATTACGAAAATTTTATTTTGCATTAGTTATAAAATAGTTTAAAAAAAGTCAAATAACGTAGATAGAGTTCCGAAAGTTGAGATTATATCATCGGAAACTTTCTCCTCTTTAATGAGCTTTTTTTTCAAAATTAATTGAGCATTAATATTTTTCGAGTCATTAACGAAAAAGTAAATACCATTTGTTTCATCTTATTTTGTTAGCAAAATCCTTCAAAAACTTTTTCTAGAGGTGATTCCGAATCAATCGAGCTATCGTTCATATTTTAAGAACCCTTATCTGTATTTGTCACGTTTTTAAACTTGTTGACTAGACTAGTAGAAAAACAGGATAAAACATAACGAAAACATACGAGTTCTATTTTTCAACATGACCATGGAACCCCAAAAGCAAAAAGTTTATTCATTCAAACAGACAGCAAATGGAAATCACGATGCCTTAAGGGTTTTTGCCGACGTGATTACGAAACCATGAAAAGGAGAAACATTTTCTTACAATCTTTGTAATTTAATATAATAATGGTCTATGTGAAAGTCAGCAATATAAAGATGGACGAGCGGAAAAATGAGTTGGATCACAAAGGCCTCATATTTTATACCTAGTAAGCTGAAACTGAGGGTGACGTCAAGGTTGGTCTTGAATTCAGAGGAAAGGTGCCGTATATATACTTTTTTAATATTGTCTACTTAATTATAACACCACACAAAGTCACAAACACACAACTAACAACCAAAACTTACACACATACTCACACCAACGCGCACTTCACAAACGAACCAAGACATACAAGGAGCCTAAAAACTGATAACTCATACACAGAAAGAAAGAAAGAAAGAAAGAAAAAATATTTATTATCGCGAATGAATGCACATAATACTAAAACATAAACTAAATTAACAGTATATACGTACTCATAAAACAAAGCCATTAAACTTTTATAAAATATACAGGTTTAAAATATAACATATAATATATGTACATAGCACTCACGACAATAAGGCTGGCAACTCAGCATTACGCTGTGTCAAGAACTGACACAGCGCTGATTTTCAGTACCAGCCTTCATCAATTCAGAAGTGAAAGGAAAAACAACACACATGGCACTAGTTAGGATAATATATAGGTATAGACATAAGGCACACACTGCACATGCACTTCCTCACAACACCAGCATGTAACAGATACAATCTACATTAGTATAAGTATTAAAATTAGAATAAATTAATACAATAAGTTATTCGTAAGATACACCACAACACAAATATCATTGAATAAATAACCAATAAGAGTGTATAAATTGTAAAAACATTCTTAGAAATTAAGTCGTTAAAAAGGGTACAGAACTCGAGTCCGTGGAGTTGTCAGAGAAATAAATATTGTCTACGCTAGCACGTCCACCTGTCTTTACACCTTGAACCATCACTATTATCTTAACATTGAATTTCGGTTGCGTTTGGGGCATCTGCCTAAAAGCCCATGGTCCGCTTTCCTAGTTTGTTTCTCCTTCATTCTGCGGGGTCTTCAGCATCCGTATTAGTGAGACCATTGTTACACCTACCACTTTGACCAGGATTTGACGTAGACGCCATGGATAGACATTGTCCCACGCAAGTAGCCGGTTTCCGTAAAACGTGGCCGAATAAACGTTTGCGCTCTGGCAGTTTATCCGCTATGTCACGAATATGGAGACTGCCACAGATGCGAGAGTTTCTAACGCGGTCCTTCCGGGTGACTGTATACGCACCGCAGCATATTTGGTGGATGTGTGGAGTCTTGTGTGTCTCTTTATCCCATTCATACTCTTATATGCCATCCTTCTGATCCAATCCTAAATTGGCAATAATCTGTCTTCGTTTCTGGTGTTAAAACTTCCACATGTGATGATATCTACTTAGCATTAGCTAAGCAGTTTGCCTTTTTGCCAGCTTTGCAATTATATCTTAAGACGTGTAACACGTGAATATCTAGAATTGAATTGATTTTTCAGGTTGTATAAACTAAGATTCTTTGTCTATCATTTCAATTTAATTTTCAGTTCAATAGACAGGCAAACGGCCCACCTGATGAAAAGCGGTTACATCACCTATGGACATTTGTTACACGAAAGATGCTACCAATGTGCTGCCGCTCTCTAAAGGACGACTGGAACCCGGCCACTAATGCCGCAACACGATTCAAGGTTGTTTATGGCGGTATACTCTAGATTAGTGGTAGTAATGCAGACGGGCAAATACCCCACCACCTGGCTGTGGGTTGTTTGGTTGACCCTTACGACGTAATGCCTGGCCGCAGGAAATTGTATTATTTCTCCGTTCCTGCAGAGATAAAATTACACTAAATTACTTGGACATTATATTGAAAAACTTATGGGAGTTTAGAATAAACTTTGATCATTTTTGACCTATATGACTCTACGCAGCTGGTACTTTAGCACATTTAATGTAGGTACGAACGCTAAACTCGGAAAGCAAAGTCCGGATAATATCCAGAACGATACCTATCAACGCGGCAGCCCAATATTAGGGCTGAATGCGTATCCAAAATGACAGTGGTAGCATTGCTGGTTGTTGGCCCAATAAGTAATTGTTAATTTTCCCAATCGACTTATACCCCTCTTATGTTGCCCCACCTGCTGCGAGTGTGAGTCAGTACGTCGCCCTTCGTCACGCCGCCATGACACAGGCGTAGTTAGATCCACAATTACAACCGCATTATACTATGCAATAGAAGATTTCCGCGTTCCGAAGTTAATTAGTAGGATAATCGCCTCGTCTTCTATACGCTTAATGCTAATTATGCATCACTTGCATCCCGGGGCTCGTGCAGAAGGACCTCGCCAAACCTTTATGTTCCGACAGCAATGGCAGAACCCTGAACCAACACTGCATTGGCTGGTAGCTGACTGCGAGGTATGTGCGACAGTTCTATATTCTCCGGACTCCAATTTGTGATTGGAGAATAAAGGAAGGCACATTAGGCACATAACTCCCCAAACCACGAAGATTTCTTTATTGGCCTCTTCACTGGAAATGGATAGAAGAGTGACAAGCTAACCTAGGCTGCACTAACTATGCTTGCATCACCAAGTCGTGAGCCTTGCAGCACATCTTTGTGATTGTCTTCTTGCGGCCTTGGATGTATATACATCCGCGGCGTGGTCCTCCTGCTCTTGTACAAGGCAATTGGTAGCGCAAGCGATATGCGGGTTGCCTGACAAGGATCAACAGCACACTGACTCTTAAAGCCAAGCTGTAAGTACGACAAGGATATTCGTATATGGCAGCTTGGAAAGGGCCAATTCAAACGGGTAATTAGGGTTACAATTTTAAAGGTGAAAATCGAAACTGACGGCGCAAACAGTACCCTAGAAACAAAAAAAATGTTTTATCACACACGGTATGTGGGAATTTTATTCCCAATTCGCGAATAAGAAAAATAGATAATTCTGGGGGCTTCTGTTACTTGTCAATTTGTGATCAAAGGAACCGCCCTCTGGGACGAGGCTCGAATTAGGCAATCACATATGAGATGTTTGAATTGGCACCTACGCGTCGAATATTAAGTGATTTGTGAAATCGTATTCTTAAGTTGTCTACATACCTAGATATATATTATTTGAATTACCCTACAGAAATGTCAAAAACAGCAAACCATCTTACTTCATAATGTTAATATGTCTGTTTGTTATAGCTGGTATAGCAGGAAATAATTATTTTATTTGTATGATTTAAATATAACATATAATATTAATATGTATTATTTTCTTTTTCTTTATTATATATATTGTGTAATATCTGTGTATCCTATTAATTACATGTATTTGATTAGCACACCACCGTCATACACTCTTGATTCCTTTCACACAATCCACAGCCCGGTTGTCTGGAAGAGAGCGCTCTAGCGATAAGGCCGCCCTTTGTTCCTGCCTTGACACGAAATTACTGTAAATGATTTACTTTATGTGTATGTGGTGAACAGTGAAGTATTTTCTATGTATCTATCTATCTTTATCCTTAACCTGACTTTGAAAAAATTCTGAAAATGTTTCTACAAAAGAAAGTTCTAAGAAAATTCGCTTCGGACAAAAAACGTCATGTAGTTTTTATAAAATATGATTATTATCTGCTTTATTAAGCTTTGGTAGCCAAAAATATTGTATTTATTTTTGCAGGAGTTCAGCGGACGACCAGACGGCCCATTTGATGGAAAGCGCTTACCATCGCCTATGGACGTTTGCAACACTAAAGGTGCTACAAATGCGATGCTACCTTTTAAGGGAGACTGGAACCCGGTCATTAAAGAATACATACTCAAACTCAAAACATAACACAAGGTTTTTATGGCGGCATACCTTAGACCATGGGTGGCAATAACTATAATAACTACTATTTATATACTTAATATATTTATAAATTATTGTATCAAATAATTATATATATTTATGGGTATATATATTTATGTATGTTATAAGGCATAACGTTAAGTAATAACCAAAGATTTTCTCAAGTTAAACAATTTCAATATTAAATAGTTCAACTTAGATTACTTTAAGTTATCACTTCTTTCGGGGGTCCCGAGCGAGACGCCCGTTTTTTTACTCTTTTATTTGTAAGCTATAAGTTTGTACGCTGGTACAAAATCAATGGGATTATGACATTTTGTAAGGTGTTAAGAAGTACTTATGTTAGTAGATTTAGCTGTTACATATCCTAACGTATAGAGCTAAAATCGTGTGAAAATAATCCTCGGCTACACAGCATACAAAAATTTCTTTACATAATTTTGCTGAAGTTTCTATTTCAGTTACGTAGCATCCGCGAAACCCAACTCAAAAGGCTTTACTAGGTTGTGTAATTACGTCTCAAAGGAGGTTTTATACAGCAAGCTTGCGACCTTAACTAATGCATCCCTCCGTCGTCTACGTTGAGCTTTTTTGCATTACATCTTAAAGAAACGCAAGGATGTTGTAGAGATAATATTTAAATTATATTTGCAAATGAAGGTCCTGGGGTTTCTTAGTTGTTTTGGAAGAACAAATTCTTTTATAAAACCTCATCTATAATATTATACTATACATAATGAAACACAAAAACTACCAGATGGATGGGTAAAAATTTAAAAGTAGACCAAAAAAGATGGATGGATTGTGTGAAGGATGATATGATGATTTGTGGTGTGACCAAAAAAGATCTCTGTTAGAAAAGAGGAGTGTGGAAGGAAAATACATATTATGCCGAAAATCAATTGGGATATCTCCACATCGAAATAACCGATGTGTCAAACCTGCCAAGCCTTCTTGGACAAGCGTGGTGGGTCTACTGTTCCTTCCCCCTATACTATTATCATGGGAGGCCCAAGCCCAGTAGTGGGATATTTATGGGCTTTTATTATTTATTTTAGGTACTATATTATTATATTCTTTAATAGTTTGACACAACATTAAAAAAAATATAACAACAAGTAGGTTTGTATTACAGTGCACGCAGAACGAGCTCACACTTCTTGAGGTCTGGCAGTAGATTTTAAGTTGCAAACTACTCGTTGACACTTGATATCTTTGCATTCCGTAATCATGGCAACTGAAAAGCGGCCGAAACGTCGGAATAACAAAAATAAATTACCGCACTTATAATTGTTAAAACGCAGTTTTATTATTCATAGTAGTCGCGAAAACTTAAGAAAATATTAAATAGTTTCCAGTTCAAGAAAGGCTTCACGTCAGTTGAAGCTTCTGTTTCACCTAAATTCCATCTATACTTTTATGTCGTCTGAGCCAATGATGAATTTTTGATTTTTCTTAATATATTTCATGTTTAATGGTGCGATAAGAATGGTCAACTCTGATAGTTTTTGCTCATTAGTGTACAAGCTATTTAACAAATAAATTTCGTGCCCACAAAACCACTTTGTAAAACACTAAATTGATGTTGTTTAGGCCTTGTTAAGGGTAATGGCCACTTAACGGGCTTTTAATGGCCCTTTCACACTAACACCATTAAGTGAACTAATCTGTTTTATCATCCAACGCAACTTATTTCATGTAATTTAGCTTTAGCAATATTTTAAGTCTTGTACCAACGCCAACGGCCTTGAAGATTTATCGGTACGTATTTTTCTGCCGATAGTAGGGATTCCATACCCGAGGTCGTTTATCAAATGCATTATTATTTTATCTGTATATATAAAAATAAATATTAGGGTGGTCGTTAAAAATTAAACTTCTTGCGACACCCCCTAAAAACCTTCCTTTTAATAAAAAAACACTGGGATTTTTTTTATAATTTTTTCAAGTCAAGACATCACGTGCCTCAAGACGATTCAAGTTAAAACTAAAAATATAAGAAAAATTGAAAGATAAGCTTAAATCACGAAGAATTTTAAACTTTTTCTGAAACTATAATTTGAAATTCATCACTGAGAATGACAATACGGAAGGTATTTCATTGTTAAAACTTTTCCAATCCTAAAATATTTATTACTTCTAAGTATGAAGAAGTTTCCTGAAAAAACATGATATTACCCAAAAAATTAACTTGAATCGTCTTGTGGCACGTGTTGTCTTGACTTGAAAAAAATATAAAAAAGTCCCAGTGTTTTTTCATTAAAAGGAAGTTTTTTAGGGGGCGTCGCAAGAAATTTAATTTTTAACGACCACCCTAATAAATATATCAATTTGAAACTTTTCCGGGCAGGACGACGTCTGCCGGGACAGCTATTTATATATAAAAATGAATATTTGTCTGTATGTCCTTTAAAGAATCGTAAACTATACATTTCATCATGTGATGATCTTTAGCGAAGTTGTTGTGCATGAGCCAAAGAAGGTTGCTGAGTTGGTTCACAATCGGACCCGGTAGGTGGTGGTGCTGTCGGCATATCGATTGAAGCTTTTCCATGCAGGACGACGTCTGACAGGACAGCTAGTTGTGAATAAAATAAAATAGTATTTAAAAAAATATATTTTATGAATATGTAAATATTTATTTATCCTGTTTTGATAAAAATTGAAGTAGCAAAATCATTTCATGTCAATCATTTGGAGTAAAGTTAAACAATTTTGAAACTGATATCTTCTTCTAACATGATTCTTAAAGAAATTATAATTAGCATTATAATTGTATTTAAGTTTATAAAATACAAACTAAAATCTCCTATAAATAAATTGAACATACAAATATACACAATAGTAAAAAACTAAAATTTAGACCTATGTTAAAACCCGCCCAGCCCCACCAGACCACTGTCGCTGGACATTGCACCTAGAAGGCTGGCTGCATTACATCGCTGGATACAAAGGATAATCCTTTGAGCGAGCTAAGCTCCAGCCTTCCGGTCTCCTGTTCTATCAAATACTTAATTATCTACTTTTGTATTGTTAACCAATGCCTACATCGCTATGTTAGCCAGGACGTAAGGGTACGACTAACTAATGAGAGTTGTGTTAACTCGCTCTCATTGGTTGGAATTCAAAATGTATAAAATACACGGGTTTTGAATTTAGTTACGAGAGAGACTTTTTGTACTACTGAAAGATACTAGAGTAAAAATAAAAGCCAGTTTTAAGATTAAAGTTATATTTATTAAAGAGCCTTACGCGCACATCACGTCCAAGATCATAGCACTCTCTTAATCCTTAATATCATTTTTCATTTATTACGAACTTCCAAGCGATAAATTAATAACTTTACACAATAGAAAAATATATTTATATGAAGATATTTTCCTTGTTTTGAAATCCTATTATTTCATATAAACATGAAAACTCAACCTGAACTGAACAATATCATTTATGAAATATTGTAAACGCTAGCCTTGCTACTTTGACGTAAGTTACCATGATTTTTTCCACCTTTGATACCTGCAACCTGAAAAACCTATAAAGTATAAAATACTTATCTAGTAGCTGCCGTGTTTTTATGATGTGAACATAAATTTATGATTAAATGTTCCTTATTTACGGCATGCATGAAAAGCAATTTTTATATATACAATTTATTTTTAACCTCAAAATAATACGTTGCCTAAAAATATACCAAAAAAAGTAAATTCATTCACGTATCTCTTTTGCATATTTTTAAAAGTGTCGGCAACGTCACGCGTCCGGATATTCGAGTGTTTTCGGATTACCCGCGTTTTACACTTTTTTATATCCGGAAACCGATATAAATGGGTCATTCATTTCGCATTATGCCGTCCGGGTGTAGGCTGCGACGTCACGTCCTCAAACCGCTTTCCCGGTCCTTTGTCATGCAGTTTTAAGTGCTACCTTTTAAGGCATTTTAAGCTGCGAACATATTTTACGCCTCACTAACTTAAAAAATGCACTTTCATAGAACAGAATCGAATATACTTAATTGCACAAAAATGACACATTAATATACAAGTACAATCGACGGTCTTATCGCACGTGGTGATTTTTAATAATAATATGTGGAGATCGCTAGAGCTAAGTCTCAAGCTCCAGGGGTGGAAGTGATAAATGGCATACGTCAGTAGTAGCTTCGGTGAACCTGCAGCTCACCTCTCTACACCCCTTAGCCACTCACACCCATGTTGCCCCTACCTTTTATGGCATTTTTTGGGGCCCATGCAGGGAGTGGCGTGTCATCGTCTGCCCATTTTTCCATGTTCCCTGAATATTACGACGGGCAGACGCCATAGTCCCCATAATCCCAGATACCTAGTACCAATAGTCCGGTACTTTTTGTCCTCATTTCCCACAATAGTCCTACACTGGCCGGGGCTTGTCCTTGGGTGCATTAGTATATAGTGTAGACGGGGATAATCGTCGGTCAGTGTCATGCGACATTTCCATTAAATTTGTCAAAGGGCCTCTACGTGTTGGCCTATCCATGGCCCCGCGCAAGCCCTCCAAATGTCCGGGACATTTTCATGGCCCGTGGTCGTCAAAGACATACATAATAATAATAATCTTTATTGTCAGAAAGTCAAGTTTTCATTAATTATATTACCTACTGGTCCCAAAGTAGGTCAAGCCCAAAGTCTATGTTAATAGCCACAGTGGACAGAAGTGCGTGTTCTTATCACACTATTTAGACGGTGATATTTAGCACATTTTCAATATCGACGTAAGTTACATTGCTTCAGACAACCTTTGGATAGAGTATAGGAAGGACAACAAAAATCAGTAGTTGCTAAACTAGCACTCGTACAAAAAAAATATTTTAGTTTATTAATTAATAAATAGTAATATATGTCGGGTTCACTCCCGCTGGGAGCGAATGACACCGAGTATAATACAATAATAATCTGAAATGAGATAATCAAAGTTCATTACACTAGAATTATTACAATTACAATATTAAACACAGCACAATAATACACGAATTATTAGGACAACTCCAAGAGCTGTCTCCACGCTTGTCAGGTGTCGAGCAGCAGTATGCCGTCAAAGAATACTGCTTATCGAACAGTAATTATCGACCATAATATATTATGGGCCTTTTGTTCAACAGAGCTTCCGCTCTGTTAAACCGATGAACGTAGAATGACGGCTTTAGACCGTCGGTTGTAGACTCGTAGACTGTCCGTTTAAGACTGCCCCTGCTCTGCCTGAACACCGCGTATTTAAGCGGTCCTCATAGCGCGCCGCACTGACACCATCCGATAATGCTTTGGCGCCACTTCAGTTTCACTTCCTCCATAACACTAACTTCCGCCATCCGTCTAATTTCCAACTTCCGGTTACTTCATTTCCGATATCCGTTAGCTTGATAATAATAAGTCGTATAAACGTTGACATCCGGTTATAAGACTTCCGATTACTACATTTGATTACTACCGTCATACGGTAACTTTATAATAACAAATACTATTCCGACATATTTATAAAATAATATATATACATACAAAAGTAAACAATAACACTATAGCTTGAGGTAGTAATCTTGAACTTATCTGTTAAAAGAAGGTACTGATCGTGTCTGCTTGATGTTTAGTAGTAGTGCATTTCAGAGTTGAATGGCCTAAACGATAGAAGACTTGTAAAAACTTGTTCTGTTGACAGGTGGTTTTCAGTTTCAAATTCTCTGAAAATCTAAATAATCATGAATCATTGTAATTAAGGAACTTTTATGCTCACTAATTTTAAGGAGAGCAAGTAAATATTGCACTTCATGCAAATAAGTTTAATAATCGAAACTCTGCTAATTCACGTCTCTAGTGTCATTGGTCCGAATTCTACTTTATAAAGTGAAGTTAAGTTAAGTAATTATAATCCGCTGAGCAGGAAAATTTCATATACACAAAATTTTCAAATTAGTGATCTTATAATTAGCAGTAGTCATTATTAAAACTATGTTTTAACGCCTTAATCGATTTTATTTGGTTTTTATTATGCCACGTTTCGGCAGTCGTAATTACGGAACAAATGACGTTAAGTGTCTATGAATAATGATAATTTTTAATTAGTAATTCGATATGTCTTCAAAAATATTTTTTCTTTCTTCTTTCTTAGAGGCTATTATTATAAGCACCGCAAGTAAAATATCCAATTCTTTGAATATGGGGAGATAAGAGGGCCTGCGGCGGCCACTTTTTGAGAATTGCTTGATGACATTGAAACTTGTCTAGATATACGAGTATATGACTAGAATAAAGTTTTCATAATACCACATTAATATTACAATCGAATCTAGACAGACTAATAAGTAATTTACATATAACCTAAATAGACTAAAAGTATTTTACTAAGAAAGTGTCCATTAGCACTTTTCTTATTGTCTCTATTAAGGGGATACTCAATACTCAATACTCAATCATTTATTGCACAATTATAAACAGTTTTACACGTTCACAATAACCCTAGCAGGGTATAGCAATAGATACTGTGCGGAGCGGATCGGTCTATTTCACGTACTGAAAAATATCATTATATCTATTTTATATCATCTTGAAAAAAATCGTTTATATTGTAGTAGCATTTTATTATTAATATATTTTTAAGTTCTTTTAAAAAGATGTCGTCTTTAGTGTTTTTTAATTTAGCAGGCAATTTATTATATATTTTAATGGCCATTGCGTTCGGGCCACAGCTATGCATATTAAGTTTGGAGTTTGGTAGAATTAAATTATTTTTATAGGTAGGTCTAATTGCATAGTCGCGCATGTCATTTAATTTGATAAAATATTGATGATATTTTCTAATGAATTTACACTGTTCTAGTATGTATATAGACGTTATTGTTAGTATTTTATGTTTGATAAAGTAGGGCCTCTATTAAGACCCTTTGTTGATGTGTTAAAGAACAAATCAACAAAGTGTCTTCCCCTTATAAGAATAAGTTAGCACAGTACACTACACTTTTTGTTTACAACACTAGTTCAAACGGTTTTGTCATTTTGAGCTTTCTCATTATATCCATGTTGTTGAGGAGCTGGACCTAAATAAAGTGCTACTTTATTTTGATATTTGTCATATTCGTAATGCGAATCAGTGGAAGCTGACCTGTCGGAGCTACGGGCCAATAAATGACAAGAAACTGCGCGTGACAGAGAAAAATGGTATGCTCTTGTTTCGGAGGCCAAGATCCACTCCGGTTCGCTCAGCCAACGAAGTAAGTAATACAAATCTGAGAAAGCGGCCGCTTTATGCTATATTCCCATTATATATATATACAGGTACTTGTAAGACAGCATATAGTACCATTTTATGTTAATACTTGTCATGTTCATCATTCGAGGGATTCATAAAAAATGGGCGAACAGAAAAAATGCAGTTTTACACAAGGAACAAAATTGTGAATAAAACAAAATTAGTTGATTGTTTAAGGCTGATTACTAATTTGGATTACCCTTCTATTTAGGTACACTTGCATACTGTTAAGGCTTTTTAAATTGTAACATGCATAGATATTAGTAAACAACAAAAAATTGAAATTTTTGCATATACGCCAATTTGTTATGAAGACCTCGTATGAATCTGCGAATACGATCTCTTTAGGTCCTCGGCTACTCATATTAATAAGGTCTAAAACGGAGCATGCTTACGCGCAATATTTGATTTGGAAAGTTTTTGATGACTAAACACAAGCCTTGCCTGGAAAAATTTAGTTCTACTAAAGCTAAAGTAAGCATAAGATCCAAGTTCCCCGATGGAAAAGCGATTCTATACCCTAGTTATAAATGAACACTCGACAAAGTTTAAAATTGACCTGAAAGAGGGATTTAAGCTGGACGCCTTTAAGCACCTTTGAACATGTGATGATGTACCGCAGACGTGTAACGAGCGGTGCTCATATTCGATGGCCACTAAATAAGCGGGTAACCTCTTGTCGTTTCTATTTTTTTATTATATAGGTCTACTAGCTGTCCCGGCAGACGTCGTCCTGCCCGAAAAACTAGGGGTTGATCGTAGAGGGTTGAACATTTAGGATTGTATTTTTTAGTGCTGTATCATAAAAAAATATCTAAAAATTAAAAAAAATCGGGGTGGACTACCCTTAACATTTAGGGGGATTAAAAATAGAAATAGTTCGATTAGACCTACCCAATATGCACACAAAATTTCATGAGAATCTATCAAGCCGTTTTGGTGGAGTTTAACTACAAACACCGCGACACGAGAATTTTATACATATATTAGATACTGTAAGCCGTGGTAGCCTAGTGGTTAGCGTTGCAAATACAAAGGGCGCTTCCGAGTCCTGGCAGAAAAACATGGACCATTTAGGCAATTTTTTGCCTAATATGTATTGGTTGTGTCGAGGAACACCCTATAAATTTCTTCTCGCCATCCTAGCCACCAAGAAAAGAATAAACTTTAAATGAAGAATGCGCAAAACAAGATACATTCGTGACAGTCAGGCTGTCACCACAATATCCTACATATAACGATTATTGGTACACCATAAAGAAAAACTGTTGTAACTGAATTTAAAGCTCGAAACGACAGATTATGATGAAATTTTTTGTATGTGTTTAAATGGATCTTCGGATGGTTAAGATCTACAGTTGGAACCGGTAGATGGCGCTGGGATCGGTTCCTGGATTTTTATTTTTTCAGAGCAGAAAGGATAACATGTGGCGGAATAACTCGTTTTCAATACAAAGATAGAGAGATAGATATATAACACTTTATTGTACACCATTACTTACTAGTATTAATCTAATTGGGTACAAGGGCGGTCTTTATCGCTAAAACGCGATCTTTTCCAGACAATCCGTGGCAAGAATATTTTGATTAGGAGTGGCGATAGTGGTATACATAATTATTATACGATTACTTATAAAAGTGCAGTCACTTACAGACTACTACTACTACTACATAATCATGACTTACAAGTATACACACATACACACACACACACACACACACACACACACACACACACACACACACACACACACACGCACGCACGCACGCACGCATATTTCTTTCTTTTAAATTAATGTAACTGCAATAAATAATTTTACAATCAGGATTGTACCATTAGGAAGGAGGTCTCCGAGATACAGGTCGACCTACTTTGGGGACCAATGAGTTTCAAAAATTGTGAATTATGAAATGATTTTTGATTTGATTGATTTGATATCGTCTTCATGTTTTCAGTATCAAAACTCTTATCTCTTCATTAGTAAATCATAATGTTTTTGTCATTTTGTATTAAGTACAATAAGTAATTATGAAGTTAAAAAAATAAATATATTTGAAACATCGCTCTTTTAGTAGCCCACTTGAAACGATTTCAGAGTCTTAGTTAATTGCTATCTATATACATATAAGTTGAGAGCTTGCCCTTTGCACATGATAGTTAAATCCAACATTTATGTGTAACATTTGGCCTTATTTTTTAATTGAAGTCTTTACGTCAGCTTGCTACCATAATCATTAAGTCAGTATTCTGTAGTAATAATTCTTCCATATTATGCAATGAAAATATAATAAATCATCCCAGTTTTTAAAAGTATATACCTACATACCAAACGTCATCATTACATTCATTAGTAAACTTACTATTTATTTAATTATTTATTAACTTACAAACATCACTATCATTACAGTTGGCGTGGTACAAATATATTAAATTCAAATTAAAAAGTTTTTATTCTAAATAAGTTCAGCCGGAGAACACTTTTTGAAGGTGACACATATAGGTTAAAATTTAATTTTACTCCCTAGTCTATGTTCACCGCTTCGCAACGTGTTATTGCTGTTAAGGAGAAGAAGCGGCAAGAAACTCCCCAGCAATACGTCTAGCTTTAAAATGTTTTTCCTTATATTTCTTATTCTGTTCATATCTCAAGTTCTTTTTTTATAAGTTTTATACAGAAGTATATTACAGAATTGCTTTTCGAAGAATTAATGGAGTTGTAGCAAACAGTACAATACATTATATATACATATTCAGTCATCATAACATATTATTACAAGTTGGGCCACCTGCATACCTTTAGACAAAGCACATTTATTACCTGCCGTGCCATTTAAGCTAATAACATTGAAACTGTTTTATGACTATCTTCTTTTGTTTAAATTGTGTTTAAAATTGCTAATTAGAACACATCCTATTGTGTATTGTACTCGTTTATGGCTTTTTCTGGGAAATTGCGTCCACGCTTGCCAGGTAGAGATATTACATCGGTGCATTATAAAGCAATGGACCAATGGAGAGATAGCCAGTATAGCGAGAACTACGATCAAGGCGAAACTTATGTACATTCGGTAACCTATATAGTGACGAGCATGTTACTCAATCGCACATTACGTTTGAAACTGATTGTGTTCAGTTATATTTTTACCTGTGTTATACGTGTTTGTATAGTTCTAATAAATTCTATAGTAATTCCAACGTCATTTTTAATTCGAGTCCCGCACTCGTAACAATATAATATATAGTTCTTGTGAATTCAGTCACATTAAAAATAAAAATGACAATTTGTTGACATATTTTGTTCAATGTTCGCAAGGCCTGTGTCATCGTCGCCTTATTAAGTAAGCTGATCCTGCCGTAGTACCATACGAACATTGGTGGCTGCCTACATCTCATCACAAAATTCGCTGGAATGTTCAATTAGATTTCAGCTAACACACCTGAGTTAAACAATTTACCTATTTACAATTTAAATAATTAAGAGACCAAACCAAACTTTCGTCTAAATGCCAAATTATTATATCCAACCATTCCTAAGACAAACAAGATGGGGAACATCAAAGGATAACATGGGTAAACACCAAACTGGCATTCTTAATGCATACTTCATAATAATCCAGGATTAGAACGCATGTTGGAGTAAATCTCAGAGGCGTTAGCTGCTAAGTCAACACGCGTTTTATGAAAAAACAATCAATTACATATTTTAACCAAAAAGTAAATTGATTCAATAACTGTTTTTGAAGTGAATTTCATTACATAATGGAATAGTCTCGCCCTTATTAAGAAGTTCTTTTGATCAAAATAAAGCTAATGACTCACTCTTTATCCGACATTCATCGGACCTTAATATAATTGCCTAAAATAATTTAGGTGTGATAAATGAATGAATGAATGAATGAATGAATGAATGAATATGCTTTATTGTGTTTGAAAGATACAGTTAACAGAAATAATTTTTTACAATACAATAGGCGGTCTTATAGCTATTAGCGATTTCTTCCAGACAACCTTTGGATAGACAGAAGATTTGATAAGAACTGAGGGTATGTTGCATTATTATCACTACCGAATCAGTATCTTATAAATACATACATGATATAATATACATACATTAATAAAAATATAAATATTGTTACATGCCGACAAAAGTAAATGCACACCTGCCTGCCATAAAGCACAGTTTATTACCTTCCCACATTTGGACTTCTCTTTTGCTCACTTAGAAAAACAGCCAGTTGTGTGTTGTACCGTTTATGACCGTTCGCAGGAATAATTAAGCAGGTGTGCGGATTACGTTTTCTGGGAAATTGCGTCGACATTTGGCAGGTAGACATATTGCATCGGTGCATTAAAAAGTAATAGCCCAATGAAGGATCAGAGTCAAGCGACGATTACGATACGATCAAGACGTGTACATTCGATAAGCTATATAGTGACGGACTTTTTACGTGTTCATGAATCGTGCAGTTTGTACTGGATGTGTCCAGATATATTTGTACCTGTGTTATACGTGTTTGTATAGTTCTAATAAATGCAATAGTAATTCCAACGGCGTTTTAATTCGAGTCCCGCACTCGTAACAATATTATACTAACACGATATATATAAATAGAATCTTATAAAATACACTGACATAAATATATATAAAACTAGAAAAATATAACAATAACTGCTGCGACCTTAATTTGAGCGATTTGAGCTATAATAATCCTTCACAAATCTATTGAAAATAGGCAGATTTGGCTAGCTAATAGAATTTCATTATAACGAAAAAAATGTCTGAATATGCCCGGATTTCCAAAGAATACTTTAGGTACGTTACCGGGCATCAGAACAGTAACCGCTGGTTAACAAATAGTTCAACTTTGAGCGGTTGGTATTGTGGATTCAAACAGTAATTAATGAATACTTATAACTTCATAGCATGTAGAACATTTAAGTCTGCTAGCACTTCACATAATTACAAGTCGAATAGGTCACTGGGCCGGCCTTTGACATTATTTTTGTATATAGATATATGTATGTTCAGAAGTTTAGAGTCCTATGGTTCGTAGAGAAGTGTTTCGGCCGCTCCTACGCCGCTGAATTTGACAAATAGGCTCGGCCTAGTCTAGGTGTTAACGAAATAGCTTTGTTATTGAGGAAAGATCTATATTAAGTAAATGAATTTTATATGTAATTTCGGCGCCGAAATATATTACTATTATTATATTATTAATATATACAAATATATTCAAATATGTCAGATGCCATAGTGTATGGCAGTAACTAAAAGCAGCGTCTAACTTCAATCGACGGTAGACGCTGGTTACATACATACATAATATTATCACACCTGTTTCACCTACTCCCATGGGAAGAAACTCCCAGAAACTATCTCCACTTGTGAGGATCCTGACAAACAGCTTTCGCTTCATTTGCTTTCATTAACATCTTCATAGATGCACGTTTATTTGAGATGCTTTTTAGCTAATCTCTTTTTAACACTTCTACTCCTTGATCATGGTGTGGACGTCGCGGTCTACCGGTATCAATTCAATGACCAGGCGATTATCGCCCTTCCATATATGATATCGGACGTTCAGCTTTCATGATAATATTTTTTTGTTGCTTTTGGCAAACATATCTTCGAAGCTAGGCGAAACACTCCCTATGTCAATGGATTAAGGGAGACCACTCTAGTGTGTTTTTATAATAAGTATATGTCGGTCGCGTACAGCGTCAGCCTACAGCGTTTTTTATGACAGCCCACCGTCTTGCAGACATACCTGAAAACTTTCAAAAAACTTCTTAACTTGAAATATCTAATATTTTATTTAATAAAAATAACGTTATAGAACAGGCCTTATACGTAACTATAAATGTAATCAATTAATGTACGACCGTCTATAATTGTAATAACATTAGGTGCGCCTCAACAAGTCAATTTTGCAAAATCCAGACTTTACTAACTTAGATTACTTGTCTGAAAATTAAATAATATAATAATTAAGTAAAACTCGTATTACAACAAATTTGAAATAATATTCTAAGAATGGAACCGGTTTAAAATTAATTGGTTATAACCGGTTTTAGTCAAATATTTAATTCGAACTGTTAACCTTAACCTGCATGATGGGAAAAGAATACCTGCATTAATCCGTTTATTTTTCAAGAATTACTTTCTCTATGTGACTAATGTAAACGTAGCGGCGGACGCCCTCCAGTCCGATCGCAGCCTGCATAAGCGCGCCGGTAGATGCTAAATGACGAGATGATGAGAGTGGCGCCGACTTGGGGATGCGTACGTCTGGCAGTGGACTGCGATTGGCTGACGACGATATAACAACTTCATGTAGGCTGCCGGGTTGCGAATAATTATGTCGGCAACATACGCCCGCGCGTGTTGCCCGCCGACATGTTGGCGGCTTGCGAATGCAAGCGCTCAGTCCCAGCGACAACGCTGTAGTGACGTGCGGTATATTTTTGTTCCTCATCTCGAACCGCCGACATGCCTCCGACAAAGTTTGGTGATTTGTAATGAGTGAAGCCACCAAATAGTCCACCGAGATAAAGTCGCCGGCTGGTCGGCTTTGGTGTGTATTGCGCTTAAAAAGCGTATTTCAGTATTTCGACTCGAATCGATTTGACTATTCTATACTAGCTGTACCCGGCAGACGTTGTCCTACCTTTAAAAAATAAAAATCTAAAACCCAATTCCAGCGCCATCTACCGGGACCAAATATTAATACAAACTATTCTCAAATCAGGCCCAACGTTTAGGAGGAGTATCGCGGCGCTACCTACTGGGTCCCATTGCTAATTTAAACCATTCCGAGACAAACTTGAACACATACAACAACAACAAAAAAACACCTAAATTCTGGTACCTGTTTACAACGCCATCTACCTGGTTCTAATTTGAAACTAAATCGTCCCGATAGAAAATTATTAAAATAGTAATATATCGATTTTAAAAAATAGTGGTTAGTGTTAGAAGAAGGACAATTTTGGATTCTATGTATTTTTAATGCCGAATCATAAAAAAATATAAGTGGGTCACCCTTATCATTCAGGGGTACGAAAAATAGATGGTGGCCAATTCTCAGACCTACCCGATATGCACACAAAATTTCATATAAATCGGTGCAGCCGTTTCGGAGGAGTTTGGTAACTAATACCGCGACCCGAGAATGTTATAATATATATTTTGAATTCTCTTGTGGATCATATAGCTTTGGTTAATAATTATTTATTTATTTAAATAAATTAAAATTACAATATATGTATATATGTATGTATATATATATATATATATATATATATATATATATATATATATATATATATATATATATATATATATATATATATATATATATATATATATATATATATATATATATATATTAGGGTGGTCGTTAAAAATTAAATTTCTTGCGACGACTTTCAAGTCAAGACAACACGTGCCTCAAGACGATTCAAGTTAATTTTTTGGTAATATCATGTTTTTTCAGGAAACTTCTTCATACTTAGAAGTAATAATTATTTTAAGATTGGAAAAGTTTGAACAATGAAAAACCTTCCGTATTATCATTCTCAGTGATGAATTTCAAATTATAGTTTCAGAAAAAGTTTAAAATTCTTCGTGATTCAAGCTTATCTTTCAATTTTTCTTATATTTTTAGTTTTAACTTGAATCGTCTTGCATATATATATATATATATATATATATATATATATATATATATATATATATATATATATATATATATATATATATATATATATATATATATATATATATATATGCTGGGTACATTATTTGAGACCATAAGTTGTCGGTTTGTCCCCAAACTAGGGCTGGCATGTATTTTGGGGACAAGGACTCAGGTAAAGCCGTAATAAAGCTCTAGTCAACAACATTATTAAATTAACGAAAGGCTTTCGTTAATATTTAACATCGATAATATTTTCACCCCATAAAAGCATTTCCTTTCATTACTATTAATGTTGTTATCAAAACGGTGTTGAGTCGTGTCATAGCTGTCAAAAACCAGGTCAGCCGTTGCCCTAGATTGAATGTTAAAGCTTTTATAATGCTATGCAAGTAAGTAATAACTATTATATTTATTTCAACTAGTATTATTAAAAATAATTGAAGTAAAAAAATAACATATATAAATGAATATAAACTAAAATTAAACTACAATATGAATATAACTATACTAACAAAATACCAATCTAACAATCTTTAAGTGAAAACTAAACTCCGGGTCGCTGTCGGCGGGGAGTGTCCAAAATGCTGGCCGCATTTCCACGTTGGTAGCAACGCTGATGCGTTGCCCTAAGTGCAAGTGAGCCTTTTGGTCACGCGAGACCTCAATTAGATGCGTTGAGAGGTCTCGATAGAGGCAATTAGCTCCAGACCCCCACGGTCCCAGGTTTTCAACCCCGGAAGCCACAAATATGTACTCATTACCAATGGACACATATTTTCATTGGTTTACGGTAGCAGCCCCGGCTGTCACGGCTGTAACTGGGAGATGGGAAGCCGCCGAATTATGAACACAAGTTGCGTCCCATACTAAGGGGCGTCCCTAGCATGGGACTAGTATTATTTATTTTTATACTATTTTTGTAATTGCACGAGTTCTGCCGACAGGAAGACGGCCCACATGTTGGAAAGCGCTTACCATCGCCTATGGACACTTGTAACACCAAAGATGCTAGAAGTGCGCTACTGCTCTCTAAAAAGTGACTGGAACCTGGCCACTGATTCCGGTACACAACTCAGTGTTGCCATGGCGGCATACTCAAGACCAAGGGTGGGAGCCATCCAGACGGGCAAATACCCTACCACCTGGCTGTGGGTTGTTTTATAACCTCCTACGAAAGGCCGCCCGGCCGCAGGAAATTGTATTCTATATCTATACGTAGATATATACACAATTAGAATATTGACATGGTAGAAACAATCGCGGCCTTATCGCTTAAAGCATCCTCTTCCAGGCAATCTAACTTAGGGAACAATTTAATCTAATCTGGCTATGTAGGTGGCGCAACAATTAGGTATATCATAAATAAACATACTTAAACTACATATTTTATAAATTAACATATTCAAGAAATGAAAGGCAAGATACAAATTCTAATGACGTTGGAAGATAATCCCCCATGATTTTTTTTTTAAATACTATTTAGTAAAAGTAGTTTTTTCATTTTTTATCAAAAATGCACAGAACATTCGATCGATTTATACATACTATTGGAGACCTCGAGGGTCTGTATTAATGTTATGTCCACTGAGAAATAATTAACCAATTCTCAGTTACTTTATTGAGATTCAGTCTGTTTAACCGAAAAAATGTTGATTTTAATTCACGTCGCGTTGATGAAATATTTGCTCAGACTTTCCTTAAATTAAAAATACAATGATTGCCTTTCATAGCTTTAATATCTTTCCTTGTCTATGTGTAACAGTGGAGTACCGGCATTGTTACGCACGGGCAGCCTGTCGCTTGTCGTTCAAAACCGTCAAAAAAACAAACTTTAGGAAATAACGGGTAAACATGCCTGCCCCGGGAAAATGTCGATTGTTTAACACCATTATACTCTCGCTACCATTTTCCTATGGTTTCACTCTGATACAAAGCTTATTTTCTATCTAATACTGTTACGACCGACAAAGACCACCAATACACACCTGCAGTTTATTACCTTTCGGCATTCGGAGTTCTTTTGTTTACTTTGTGTTTAAATTTTGTAATTAAAATAATAGCCCATTGTATATTGTAATAATTTAGGGCCTATTGTTGTATTGTGATCACTGCCAGGTGTCTCGTATTCAAAATACAAGTTGATTCTAAGAAATTCTCTACGTGACCGGTCATATTACATCGGTACAGTATAAAGCAATGGCCCAACTGAAAGATGAGGCAGTCGAACGATAATCAGCCGCGAGGCAAGACTTGTGTACATTCAATTATCTATTTAGTGACGGAGTCTGTGCGTGTTATTGATTCGTGCATTACGTTTGGACTGATTGTGTACAGTTATATTTGTACCTGTGTTATACGTATTTTTATAGTTATAATAAATTCTATAGTAATTCTAACGGCATTAATTAATTCGAGTCCTGCAACTCGTAACAATACTGCCGAGATGTGGTAAATATTTGTTGTGTCGTATGTGAGGGCAAGGAAGGAAAAGGGAACTACCCGGCTTTGATCCTCGCACCTGGACCCTGCACAGTTTTGATAATTTTTTGAATACTTTTCGGTTTGAAGTTGCACGTACGTGTCGGTTGAGAGAGAGAGAATTTAAGTTGACAGCTTTGACGTTTGCAGTCGACCGCGTAAATAAATGGCGCCATCTCTTGATATCTTCAGATTTTCCTTTTTGTTTTTTTTGCCGAATTTATGGACAGGGAAGGGTTTAAAAGGGCAAAACGAATTAAGGCCATACATTTATTTATTTATATATATATTTGTGTTACTGTTAAGGTCTCAAACTGGCAAGGTGCAGGTTCGAATACTGGCCTGACAGAATGCACCACTCGCCTACCCTTTACAAGCATTTATTTTACTTTTGATAACTCGGTGACGGATCAACTAATGTTTTAATACTTTACCGACTCGATTTGTTATAAAATCGATTATAAAAAGTTTCAATCAATGTAACTTATCAAGATATATGTAGTAGCTTTCCATCAAATGGAAGACTTGCGAGGAATATTAAAATCAAACAAGGCCCAAGTCCGTCCCGAAGGGGCAGCCCAAGAAATGCTGGCTTGACGTTGTGAGGGATGACATGCGTACCAACGGTCTCAACACAAGGAATGCCGAAGATCGCGCGAAGTGGAGAAGAAAAAGTAGGAAAGCGGACCCTGGGCGTCGAAGTGATCGCTCCGAACGCAACCGGGATTTAACGCTCGGATGATGATGATGAAGGCCCAAGTCCGTCCCCATGCATGTACTGTTCCATCTCTGGGTTGGGGCACCTAAGTACCAGCTGTTCCCACTTGAGTCCCTGCAGCATCGAGCGGTCTGGATTGTCGACGATCTCAAACTTACAAACGGTTTAGAACCTTTAAGTCTCAGAAAAGACGTTGGCGCGCTTAGCTCGTTCTACCGTCTGTACAATGGGGAGTGTTCTAAGGAGCTGTTTGGTTTAGTTCGCCGTTATATCACCGCACTGCTCGCCGGTGACTGAGAGTTCATCCACACTTCCTTGACACTTGACATCTGTACACTGTACGTGGCGATCGCTCCTTTATGCCATACGTGAGTAAGCTGTGGAATGAGCTCCCTCCTGCGGTTTTCCCAAAGCGCTACAATATGGGGCTCTTCACAAAGGGTGTAAACAGATATTTAAAGTCTCAACGAAGTAGGCAACGCCTCGGCTACTTTAGTGTTGCAGATGTCCATGGGCGAGGGTAGCCACTTGCCTTCAAGTGGACCCGTCTGCCAGTTTTCCTATAAGCAAACATAAAAAAAAACAGTTCAAATATTTGAGGACTGTCTATGTCATTGTGTAATCTTGATATATAAAAATGAATGTTTGTGTGTATGTCCTTTATAGAATCGTAAACTATACATCCGATTTTGATGTTTTTTTTTTCTGTCTTTGAATGGGTCCCAGGATGGTTTACAGCCATAATTGGAACCGGTAGGTAGCGCTGAGATCGGGTTCTAGAATCCTCCTGATCACCTAGACCGATTTTGGTATTTTATTTTTGTATCATGGAACAAAGTCTTTTAGGAATTCAAAAATAGGTGGTACAAAGTTCGCTGGGTCAGATAGTTGTTTATAACAAGCACTTAAAACCGTTAAAATGTGATTTTTTTGTAGTCGCTAAAAATTACCACTTTTTGATGTGGAACGAACACACCGTGAAAAACCCCCCCACATCGAAATAACCAATGCTTAAAACTCTCTATATCCTCTGAATTCTCCATGAAGAAGAAGAAGAAAGAACTTTATTTGAGAAAAATAGCGACGTAGTTACATTCTTTAGACATTATTACACACAAAACATTATTTGAGAATTTGTACGCCGCATTTTCAGCAAACAAGGTTTCCACTCAGCATATTGTTGTGCCGGAATTATATCCGACACAACGCTGATTTTCAGTGCAAACCTTCCTTTTGGTGTAAGACCAAAACGACCCAATTTTGTTAATGTAAAAAATAAAAAGTAAATAATAATTAATAAAAGTAATCGTAATTGTGTAATACATAATTATTATAACAAATAAATAAACTTCAATAAAACTAACAACTAATATACCTTGTCACTTCAAAAACTTAAAATAAATACTGATGTTGTCAACTTGTATCGAGTTATTTATTCGAATACAATATGATAAAGTGCTTACCGAGTAAATGACATTCTACTTAAGAGCTTAAGATATGAAGTGTTTAATAAACTTTATATATCCACTCTATATACTATACAGATCATGCACAAGACTGTCTCGCATTACAGGTAGGTTGTCAGCCGATTATATATGTTTACTGTATACGAGTCTTGTTTATTTTAAATAAGATATAAATTGTAACTAACAACCATGAATAATCCTGATGGATATACTAACATTCTTCTGAAATGGTGAGGCATTTCCCAATCAGTGTGGCGTTTATGAGATATTTGAGCATTTTCCGACAACAACATAACCTTCACCCAGAGTAAAGAACAATAATAATTTACTACCAAACTTTTCAGGGAGATTTATGTGTTTTGTTAGGTATTGTAAGTAATATAAAACAAGTTTCAATGTAATTAAAATATTTTATGACATTTAGAAAATTTATGGACATTATTTTAACCTATATTTTTTTTTGAAACCTGCAAAAAGCCTATTTTTAATTACACAAGATGTCTTGCAAGTTTTTACTCGTAAATCTCATCTATTTATTACTAGTAGTATAGATATCTATACATGGAAGTGAAATTAATATTTTTTAATTATACTGCTTTGTGCAAAAATCGCAGCCAATGAAAGAGCTTTATTGAGAATGTGTTTTTGTCTCTTTAATTGAAAGGAACAATATCATATAGCACAAAATGACAGCTCTTATTCATATTGAGTTTGAGTAAGTTTGAAGGCGTTTTTAAGAATCATACAGAAGCCTTCAACCTCACTCTAACTCAATATGAATAATACTGTAAATCTTTAACACTAAGGCAGGTGCAGCCTCATCATAAATAAAACTATATTATAAATAATACTTAAATTACAAAATAACAATTCTAGAAGTAAAATATTGACTCCAAATCGCTGACAGCGGGGAGCGTTCCCAAAATGTTCGCTGCACTGTATCGTACGGTCGATGACAATGCTGATGCGTTTCCCTAAGTGCAAGTTAACCTTTTGGTCATCTTTTAAAAATAATGTTATAGCGGTCTTATTCATATTGAATTAAAGTAAATGTGAAGGCGTTTTTAAGACTCATAAAGAAGCCTTCAAACTTATTCTAACTCAATATGAATAAGACCGTAAATCTTTAACACTAAAGCAGGTGCGGCCTCATCATAAGTAAAACTATATTATAAATAATATTTAAATTACAAAATAACATAATTCTAGAAGTAAAAAAAATCACATTGGTCACCTTTTAAAAATTATATTATAAACATAAAGAACCTTAAAGAAGCCTTCTAACCTACTATAACTAAATATTATTAAGACCTTAGGAGTATATACACTTTAAATTATATATCTGTAAACTCAAATCTTTACAAAAGAACTAAAAAATATATTAACAATGAAATCAGCTGTGTAATTTCAAAAGCTGGCAACAGACATTGTTTTTTAAATGAACGTTTGTGCATTCGTTGTCTTGTTAGACATTTCAATTTTAAATTAAATTATCATAAGCTTAAAAATAATTTCCAGATATAATGTCGTTGAACTTCTTGACATTTTCTTTGTGCTGTGTTATAAAATGTTATGTAAACTAGTTTGCTAGGTTATTGAATTGCGCAACTGAAATGCCACTACACTTTACTATCCCCGCAAATTGCTATTGCGCCTGGCCGCCATTTTGGTGACGTAACTGTAGCCGAACACTAAGTACTGTTAGCATCACTGGCCGGCGAGTACGCGTACATATCGAGTTGCGGATGACGTCACGTGAATATTAATTTGACAAGGTGCCAGCGCATTAGCAATTTGCGGGGATAATAGACCATCTTTTGTCAGCCTGATCGCGATTCTAGTGGAGGCGTTTGTAACGTAAATCAAAAGTAATTAATCAAATTATTATTATAATTTTTTAGGGAATGGATTGTAAGACTTTTTATTTAACTTTTCGTATAATAAGTATTTCTTGGGTCGCTACTTAAAAATCGTTAAGAAACAATGCTTTAGGTTAAAATATACTTACAATACTATGTGGAATAGGTCAATCCGCTCGGCACAATACCCTAGTAGGGTTTTTGTGAATTTATACCGCTACTACACTCTGCCCAACCATTTATTTTACTTCTGACATGTCAACTTCACATGTGTTCACATGTCAACTTGCATTTTATGAGAGTAAATGTCACATGCTACAAATGGCACACGTCGTTCTAAGGGACGTAATAGGGACGTTCTGAGAGTCGTGTAATGTACAGACTGGAAGTTATGGCCATCATACCTAATAGTAAGTGATCCTATTCTAATGAAAACATTTAAACTAAAAGAAATTAACACGGCAACGATTTGGTACACATGTGGGTTATATAACTTATTCATTATACGATACAGTCTTTTCTTTCACTTTCTCCTCATTATCGGGGGTCGGTATGTACATGTAGTGTTATAGATGACGTGGGTTAGAATAGAGGAATATGAAAGATACAGACCTTCCATATGCCTCTATTCTAACTACGTCATATGTAACACTAGAAATCAGATAAATAAAAAGGTATGGGTATAAATACTAAATTGATTAAAATGTATTTAGAAGAAGCTAGGTGCAATTTCGGGGTCATTTGGAGAGCAAAGCGAAAATCGCTTCTAAAAAGCTTGTGGTGCTCAACAGAGCTAAGCGGTACTTCACACCGGGACATAGGCTTTTATTATATAAGGCCCAAGTCCGTCCCCATGTGGAGTACTGCTCCCATCTCTGGGTTGGGGCACCTCAATACCAGTTGCTCCCACTTGACTCCTTGCAGCGCCGAGCGGTCCGGATTGTCGACGATCCCGAACTTACAGGCGGCTTAGAACCTTTAAGTCTCAGAAGCGACGTAGGCGCTCTCGGCGCGTTCTACCGTCTGTATAATGGGGAGTGTTCTGAGGAGCTGTTTGGTTTGGTACCTACATCGCCATTTTACCACCGCACTGCTCGCCGGCGACTGGGAGTTCATCCACACTTCCTTGACACCTGGAAGTTATCCACTGTACGTGGCGCTCGCTCTTTATGCCATATCTGAGCAAGCCGTGGAATGAGCTCCCTCCTGCGGTTTTCCCAGAGCGCTACAATATGGGGCTCTTCAAAAAGGGCGTAAACAGATTTTTAAAGTCTCAACGAGGTAGGCAACGCATCGGCTCCCTTAGTGTTGCAGATGTCCATGGGCGACGGTAGCCACTTGCCATCAAGTGGACCCGTCTGCCAGTTTGCCTATACGCAAACATAAAAAAAGCTCGATTTTTTTTAGGTCATTACTAATTAATCAACGATCCAAAGTAGAAAGTAAAACAACTGGTTGGACAGCGTTTATATAGAACCTGTTGTGGAAGAAGACGGTGAGTGACTTTAAACATTTTACAGAAGAGCTATATTATAAAAGGATTTTCTTAAATGATGGTGATTAGACATAATTAAAACTAGATTTTAACGGTTTTAAGTTCGGAATTTGATTTATGTTAAATTTTTATTTGACGTTTCAGACACTTTTAAGTAACCGTGATCACGGAAGACAAAATATAAAAATTAAATAAAGTTCAAGTTAAAACGTAGTTTGAATTAAGTTTCTTTACAAATTATTTTAATACATAACTCATAATCTTTCAAGTCAGGTTGCCTGGAAGAAATCGCTTTTGTTTTATCAAGCAACTATTTTCTCGTTGTGCATTTTTTGTATTGGGTGTTTGTATTGAGTTACAGGCAGACATAGACATGTCTGCCTGTAACTCTGAATCCAGATTTTTTTTTAAATCGGTGTTAGATCATTAATTACAATTAACGAATTAGCGATCATTATTGTTTAATTTTTCTTAAATTTTCGCAACTTGTATTCATAACAAAACTACGTTTTTACCGGTTTTATGCGTGGTAATTTATTTACATCATACATACATACATAACTTCACGCCAGGTCCCTTGCGGGGTAGGCACGACCAACAGAGCGCCATTTAGGCTTATTCTTACACACCTCACTTGCTTCTTTGACATTCATAGCTCTTGTCATGCACGCTCGTCTGTTCTTGATTACATTGATTCTTTATTTACATCAGATTCGATAAACCACAAATCCTCGCGAATGAGAATCGTTTTATACTAAGAATGATGCGTGAGGCTATTGAAATCAAAAAACACCCAAATTTCAATAGAGAAGATGGTTGGCAAGTACCACCTGTTTGGGATCCGATCATCAAAACTATTAAGACCCAAACCCAGCAAAAATCAACTGCCATACCTCAAGATACTGTGAGCTCTTTCAGCGTGCAACGGAACACCAACCAACTTGATTGATATTTTTTTTTTTTCTTCCACCCATTTAAATATGTGAGAGTACAGTTTCACTTTATTTATAGTTTCATTAAAATAATAATTATATTGTTTAGCCTAAAAATAAAATACATCCTATTCTAAAAATATATATACATACACGACAAGCCATTACCATGGCTTGTCGTGCGTCAGAAGTGCCGGCAGAATACCACGCCATGCTGCACTAAATGACATTATCCGCCGGGCTCTTGTCACCACCGGGACCCCAGCCATTTTAGAGCCAAATGGACTGTGTCGCGACGATGGCAAGAGACCGGACGGGATGTCTTTGGTGCAATGGAAGATGGGACGACCATTAGTTTGGGACGCAACGTGCGTTGACACTTTGGCAGCGTCCCATCTTCCCGATACGGCTGTGGTAGCTGGTGCAGCTGCTGCCCGACAAGAGGACCTAAAACGCCGTAAATATGCATCCATTGTCAGTGGATACATATTTGCGGCTTTTGGTGTCGAAACTCTCGGGCCATGGGGTCCAGAAGCCCATCGCCTTTATCGAGACCTATCAAAACGGCTGATAGATGTCTCACGAAACCAAAACGCTGGCCTGTATTTTGGATAACGCATAAGCATTGCCATACAACGTGGTAATGCGGCCAGCGTTTTGGGAACGTTCCCAACTGACGGTGATTTGGGACCTATTTACTATTTGTAGTTTGTATTTTTTTAATTAAGTTGTATATATTTAAATATTATATAAAATTATTAGAGCTAGGCATATTTGCTGAAGAGTTTCTTGCGCCGCGTCTTCTCTCTAAGCCATAACATGTTGTGAAGCGGTGGTAAATAAGATTAGGCTCCCATAGAGTAAATAGTAACCACAAATAAAGTTAAAACTAAATAATTAAAATGAACAAATTGGCGGTAGACTAACATATGTACCTATAAAGATACATATGTATGTATGTATATATATATATATGTATGTATATATATATATATATGTATGTATATATATATGTATATATGTGTATATATATATATATATATATATATATATATATATATATATATATATATATATATATATATATATATATATATATATATACTAGCTGTACCCGGCAGACGTAAATAAATCGCACCGCTTTGCCATCAATTTGCATCAAGTCACAGACCTTTCTCTCGCGCGATTTTTATATCGCCAGTGCGGCTACTCCTATAATATTCAATGTGTTACAGAATTACGGGAAAAAAATCGTGCTGTGAAAAATCGCTGTGCGGTCAGGCTCTAACGCTCGTCTGCGATATTTCAACACGTCTACGAGTGGCGCCACCATCCATACGATTCTGCATTTCACTCTCTTCAAATAAAAAATGTACATTGAGCTATCGGTGATTTGAATCTAGCTATTTACAAGAACATTTTTCAAAATATCAAACAAAATAAATTACCGCGCTTAAAACCGTTAAAACGTAGTTTTATTAGATCATTATTGTTATTAACAACACAGTTGAAACTGAAAGATTCTTAAAATACATAAAAAACCTGGTCGCGGCCGATGATCACCCAATAGCTAAATACTGTCGCTTACGACAATTTCCATAACAGGCTCAACATGTGCGATAAGTGGTTAAGTATTTATGGATTTTTAAAGTCGACTTGTTTGCCATTTTTTATGACGCCTACTATAACTGCGTAATTCGATTCTGCTATGTCCCGAGTTTCTTCTGACGTGCAATAAATAGGATTATCTAACATTAAATCCTCATAATCGCAATATTCGTTTACTTCTGTTTCAGGTGTGCTTTGTAGAGCGGCCGGTTCGCGATTGTTCCGTGGAACACTGGACATCTGAGTGGTCACGTAGTCATTAGGCACAGATCGCGGAGTATAATTGACGAAAAAATCTCTAGCGTTCTGAAATAAGGAAAAAATAAGTTAAGAAAATGTGTGCTGGGACACATATCAGAAGTGAACCTTCAACTGACAAGTGGAAAAACGAATCGCAAAAAAAAAATTCACTTGAAGTTTTGCGGGCAGGTTTTCAAATTGGACAAGTACATCTGCCCGTAAAACTTCAAGTTATGAAAATGCGGCATACACATTCTTGAAATATTATATGCTATGTATATAACAATGTGTAAGGAATGTAATTACATCACTATTTATTCAAATAAAGTATTTTTCTTTCTTTCTGTATAAGGTTTAGTTCACAGTATGATAACGTTCACGGTTCATTCGTAGAAATTTCGAAATTAGGTCAACGAATCTTAAGTGAAATACGTTACCATACTTCCACTCTTTGACTTAAGTAGATAATGGTTTGTCGAATGTGATTAAATCGATATTTTCAATTATTTTCTTATTTTTGATGTTGTTTAACTCAATTAAAAACCGATAAATCGTGTGTGCCTAAATAATAGACCTTTTTTTTTTTGACTTGACTTTATGTTGTTGGTCCGAAGACCTCACAATTTTACCGGGGTATTTGGGGCGGGGGCAACTTGCTTGAGGGAGCTCCCTAGGGAGTTTTACCTCGGCTGGACTGTTGCCATGAGAGGGGGATGAATCTGATGATGCCCGCCAATGGGCGACACAATGAACTAATTGGGAACGGGCGACGGGTAATATAAAGCCCGAGAAGAAGGATCCCGGGGAACCGGGATCGGCGGTAAATAATATACCATCTATCACTTGAGCTACCATTGGGTTATGGTATTTCAGATGTAATAATTTTTCTGAAGTCATAGTCATTTTCTGAAGTATAATACGTAATAATACAGTAGGAAAAATCTTTTTAAAAATATGTATAATTAATATGTTTCTAGGAATAACTATGATTTGAAAACTTACCTTGTTGCGTTTATAGTAGATATAAATGATTAGAAGTGCCAATGCTATCAATAGTAAAACAACTACTGTAACAATAATACTCGTCGTCTTGGTCGTGGAAGCTGAAAATTGTACCATAATATTTACATTATTTTTGTTTAGTATATATGTGTATGAAACACCTGCGAAATGTACCGCGCGGCATCTGGAGGATCGGCGGTCATTTGTAGGCGGCGGAAATTCTGCTGATGTGTCAAGGTGATTCTAAAATCATTACGTGCGTATTTAGATGAACTTTCCGCCGCTGAACGTAGCGCAAGTGTGTCGTTAGGCTTAGAAGATTATTTCGATGAATCCTACGTATAGTGAGTCAACTAAAAGAATTGAAATTTTACAACAGAGCGTGTGAACAGAACAGAGCTATGGGTTTTTATAATTTGTTTCTACATAGTTATATGTAATTGCGTAATTGTATAAACAAGAGTTGGGTATGGAATAGAGAGCATAAAAGTAGAGTAAACGCGGTCGAGATGCGAGCACTTCGCAAAATCTGCGGAGTGACGCTCGCGGACCGCGTTCGCAATACCGAAGTAAGAAAGAGAGTTGGTCTGAAAGAGAGTGTCGGGGTGAAGGTAAGGAAAGGAATGCTCCGGTGGTTCGGGCATGTGGAAAGAATGTATGATGAAAGAATGACTAAACAGATATACAATGCAAAAGTAGATGGATGCAGAAGTCGCGGAAGGCCACGACACACCTACCATGATCAAATTGATCATGTATTAGCAGAAGGTGATGTTAGGAGCCTTAAGAACAGACGAGCGTGCATGAAAAGAGCTATGAATGTCAAAGAAGCAAGTGAGGTGTGTAAGAATGGGCCTGTGTGGCGCTCTGTTGTTCGTGCCTACCCCGCAAGGGATCTGGCGTGAAGTTATGTATGTATGTATGTATATGTAAATTATTAGTTTTACAGTAAAATCCACAGTATCCAGATTGGATTTACCATAAAACCCCATATCCGCCAAAAAACTCCCAAAACAAAATTTTCAGAAACTTTTCCTCGTATATTTATAATAAAAATTGGACAAGTGCGCACGTTGGAGGATTTCGTAGAGGCGAATTTCGTTGAGGCGACAAACTTCCTTCATCTTTTAAGCAAATTCAAGAAAACGAGGACGTTCTCAATATGTCATGTAAATATATATTTTTTAATTTGATTACAACAGTGAAAACCATTAATTGTATATAGACATGTTAGATTGAACTAAAATTAGCAATGTCATGCTATGTCGAATATTTAATGAAATTCTTAGTAAGTTTAGACCGATAAAATACTTCCCCAATTTACCCAGCGCTGAAATTTTCGGCCCCACAAATTACCAAAGAAATTCTTGTCACCAAATATTTATTCCCCAACCGAAAAATATAACCCCAAAATGAGGACAGAAAACCCCAATCTGGAAACCCTGTATGGCTGAATCACGCCCCGCTGCGCGTCCGTTGGCAAGGGTCTAACGGGAATCGCTGCATACAAACGATCTCCCAACTCCGTCTTGGAATTAATTTAAATAACAATTTTACAGTTTTAATTTGCGGGTAAACCATTGCGAGTCACCACACTATAAATAAAATATATGATAGTATATTAATTTTATTTTTACGCTTATGAAAAATACGTCGTCGGAAAGGTAAGGCTTCATCTGGGTTAGTGATAAGATATAAGGCAGTTTATCGCAGATATGACGATGGATTTAAGGCTTTATTTGAGAAACGACATTGTTAATGACGGTAAATACGGTAAACAATTAACGTATGAATATAAGTTGTAGTCGAAGATCGATATGCAATCTCTTCCCGGTATGACTAGTTTATTCTAGGTTTGACCAAGGCCTTTCGCCAAAACCCGAAATAATTTTTTTCTTTATTTCGAAGATGTTCCTGTTTTTCACCTGTCTCTAAGAACAATCAGTTCAATGGATTCTAAGTTTGGTGGCCAAGGCTTTATAAATTGCCACTGTGATAAAAATGCTCTTCGAAATTATAATATGTTAATGTAAAAGATCAAACGTATTGTGCAATTCAAAATGCCATAACTAATAATATAACTTGTCAAAACAAAGTCTAATGTTTTTTTTTATAAATTACTGTCACCAATCCCAATTCACAAGAAGAACAAAAAATGAAATTACTTTTTCTGATTTGTCATTGGATTATTATAATATTGGAACAATAAACACTAAAATTAAAAAATGTCGCTTTATTATACCTACTCTTATAAACTAACGCATACAAGTACCAAATTGAGCCTGACTAGCCAAACCCCGATTTCATGAAATTCCTCCTAAAGCTAGACAAAAATTCGTTAGTCAAAGGCAGAAAAACATCATTTATTGAGAATTTTTAACACCTTATGTCAGACCTGAGGTTTGACTGGTCAAACCTAGGAGCACCAGAGCTTTGATGTTTGACTATAACATATACACTAATATGGCGTACGTTTACGGCGTTATTTTTTCTTTAAATAAGATGCCCACAGCCTAAATCTTTGACACTAAGCAGGTGGAGCCCGAACATCAAAGAAACGCGAATGAAGTCAACTTACCATTTCCGCTGAGATTTGATGTTGTCTGTGTACAAACATTACTGTAGTCTTCTATTTCCGGATCGTATAAACAATTAACGTATTTCCAACAATTTTCATGATCTTCGTTTGATACCGGTTTTATTTGAGCTGAAAAATACGACCTTTTAAATTCATCATGGTAACATTCATTCTACTATATACTTTTCATCTATCTCTTAGAAACTAGACTGCTTGGCAGATTTATATTAGAGATGTGTCCACCAGTTGGCAACTAGTCGGTAAATTCGACTATCCGGCCATTTTTGCAGTCGGCGACTATTCGGCGAAGAGCGCTGACTATCCGGGTTCTTACCTTCTTGTAGTTTATAATCTACTAGCTGTCCCGGAAGACGACGTGCTGCCCGGAAAAGCTTCAATCAATATCCCGACAGCAGCGCCATCTACCGGGTCAAATTGTGAACCAACTCAAAAACCTTCATTGGCTTATGCACAACAACTTTGCTAAAGATCATCACATGATCAAATGTGTAGTTTACGATTCTATAAAGGACATACAGACAAATACGCATTTTTATATAACTATATAAGAAGAAAGAAGAAGATACTTCACTAATACATCCATCTACCATAATCGAGATTTCCATTTTGACATATTTATGTTGGTTATGGACCGGGATATAATACAGAAGACATTGTGGATACCAGCAGAGTTTTTTATTCCACCATATTTCTCTTGACAATCATACATTAGGACTCTACTATATTATAATATATTTAAATATAGAAGACCCTATTAAAAAGGTTCTTGTTGAAATGATGGAGGTTTATTTCAACACTTCCCCTTTAACTGAAATCATTTCAACATAATATGAACAAATCTTCGAATCAAAATATAACTCATTATACATAGTTCATTTATAACCCTATAAGAAACAATAAACACATATGTGCCATTACATAACTATATATACAAATAAAAACTAAACATAGACCTCCTAAAAATACTGTCATTCGCGTAAATAATAACCTCTCAAATTAAATATCATAATCTAGCGGATTAAGATCGGGAGTCGACGACGGCCAGTCTTCAGCTCTGATGAAGTCCGAAACTTTCGTTTCCAACCAAGACTGTGGACCGAGCTTTATGACCCAGCGCCGAGTCTTGCTGGAAGGCCCATTCTTGGTTATTGTACATGGTGTTGTTAAGAGGGTTAACGACCTTCTCAAAAGTGGTATCTTGATACACTTGTGCCGATGTTTTGATACATTTTTCACAAAAATATGGCTCAGTCACTCCTTCATAGCTAATACCCCACCAAAACATCACCGATGATGGATAATGCCCACGTTGCACTTTGTCGATTAATTGAGAAGCTCCCTTAGATCTTTGCGCATAAACACGGTCATTTTATTTGTTAAAATGTTGCTTAATTGTAAAAATTTTCTCATCCGTAAACAAATTTTTTCTGTAACCACCCTTTGCTTCAGTAGTTTTTTCGATTTTACCACCCTATACTTTTTTAAATTATGAGTTAAGAAATGACCAGTGCGTCTCTTTTAGGCTGCAACTCTAAGTCATCTTTAAAATACGCGACATGGTTCTAGGTGATATGTTCATCTCCCCAGATAAAGTCATTTGCTTTAGGACAGGATTTCTTCGATTTTTTTCCCTTAATACTTCGATCACCTTTTTGTACGAACACTACGTGGAGAGCCAGATCTTTTCCTGTCACAAACAGAGTTCTATCTCATTGTACCTATTAATAGTACACAAATATTTGACTAATACCAAGCGTATGGAGAATTTTCAAAATTGCATTTGGCTCCATACCTACTTTGTGTAATGCAATCACAGCGATTCGGTTCTCTTTATCCACCCACTCCATTTTAATATCGCAAAATGTTGTACAATGTATTGGCGCCAAAATGAGAAAACAAAATGAACAATTATATAAAAATAACAGATACCAAATTCAAATGTAATATTTTGTTTCTTTTTCATTTTAACAGTATTTATGTTTAGACTGAGTATATACTTATATATATAAACCTGTATACACTCAACAAAAATAATCGTCGCGACACCACACTGTTCAATGCGAACTGCAAAAAGTGTCGTTACTACATTTGGTGTGTCGTTACAACTTTTGTTCCTAACTTTTTCCGTGTAGCCAGCCCCCTTTCGCAACGCGCGATAAGGAACTTCGTTCCAAAAATCAAGAAACAATACAAAATAAGCAAAATAGATTCCGACACGCTCGTATGCAGTGTTTGCGACTTGCGCACGAATCAACTATCAGCTAGCGAGGCGTACCGTGACCGGCTTAGCCGACTAGTCGGCCAAAGTCATAATCGGCACATCTCTAATTTTTATTATATACTTGAGTTCACTCCGCGGCTCAACCGTGTGTCAAACCCTAGAGAGTAGCTTAATTTTACTGATATAAAAATGTAATTCTGATTTTTATATATAATAAATACAATGGGAATTGTTCACAAAAAATTACCCTCTGAGTTTATATTTTTATTACGCAAAATGGGGTATTTTAAGATACTAATTTGAATATTTTTGTATTTTAAGCGTTAGTTTTTTTATTATTCAATTTCAAATTATATCTCCGATGACGTCATAAGGGACAAGTTTACATTGATTTCTTTGCCTAGAAAACAAAAATAATAAAAGTAAGTTTTATCTATATATAATCATAGTAATCTACTATTTAAATGTCATTGTCATTACTCATTACGTATCGTGACCATTTTAGTATTTTTTGTCGCTAGGCTTATAATTGTTCGTGTTCAACCATTATTAATTTCTATAGTTATCGTAAAAAATTTTTAAACTGGTCTTTAGGGAAAATCATGTTACAGAACTTAAATCAAATAATGTACAGCTAGAATTTTTTTTTGCACCTGAAGCTGGCAAACAGGCAGACGGCCCACCTGATTGGATTTAGTAAGGTCAAATAAAGGACAAACGCATTTCTTACAAAATACAAGAAGATCGTACGTTTTTTGGAATTTTAACTAGACAGAAATGATTAGGGACACTATTCCTCGAAATGGTTTTTCAAATAGCTAGATTGAAAAAAGTGAACAAACCCAATCATTATTATAACAAAAAAATTAAGTACAAGTTTAGACAACTGCCCAACAAAAGAGAGAAGTGAGTCGAAGCCAACCTGATTATAAGTAATACAATGAATGATATTTTGTTTATGACAATGTAGGTATCCATTTGGTACAGTCGCTCCCAAATACTCCACTAAACTTGAGTTGAGTTCAGTTGGGAGAAATTGAAGTCATGAGCGAATTTTCGAAGAACTTTATATATAAATTTCTTCTTAAAATTCTTGGTAACTCTACATTTTTTTAAATTTTTGTGTATGATGGGGATTTAAATTTCACGGAAAATTATGGATAGCCTCGAATACTCTCTCTAGCTACAACGCTTAAGGTACTTCCCCTTATTGCCCCGCTGAAAGTTCCCATACTTTATAATAGAAGAAAAAGAAGAAGATAAAATAGAAGAAGAATACTAAAGCATGTCATTCGCATAGTAAAAAAAGGGTAACATGTAACAATTTGCAATCACAATCGGTCCACCAGTTTCTCAATTCGACTGTATATATATAATGTTTTCTAGATTTCTCCGTCAATTATGATCCCTTTTTTTTCTTATCTGAAAGATTATACCACTGAAGTAGTCCCACTTTCACCAAGTCAGGATATGACAAATAGATACCAGGAAAATCGAGAGCAACCCTTGTTAAGGAGCGCCGAGCGTCTGCATTCTTCGAAAGGCAAAACTTGTATACGCGTGCCAGTAATTAAATTTCTACAGATGTTTCAAATATTATTTCTAAAGGTGTTCGAAATACAGATATCGAATTAGAGAATACGCTGGTTTTCGATTGTTACACGATTCATACGAGGGTACTTATTTTATCGCCTCGAAACGAAGGTATGCCGCGAATAGCCGTGAAGAATCACGAAGTGATTGCTCTCGTGTAATATGTTTAATTGTTCCATGATACAAAATCAAAATCACCAAAATCGGTCCAGGTTATTAGGAGGATTCCAGAACGCGATCTCAGCGCCACCTACCGGTTCCAATTATGGCTGTAAACCATTCCGAGACCAACTCAAACACACAAAATTTTATGAAAACAAATATATAGCTATTATTATATATACAATTATAAAAGCTAATATATATATATATATGTATATATATATATATGTATATATATATATATATATATATATATATATATATACATTCTATAAAGGACATACAGCCAGACTTTCATTTTTATATATGAAGAAGACTTGATACTGGCCACTGAGAGTGTACGGTTCAACGTACAGCGTTTTGCTGACGCTGCGGCCTACTTTAGGCTACTTTGATATTAATAACATTAGTATAAATAACACTCACAAATACATTGTGGGCGAGTTGCTACCGAGTTGCTACTAAGTCGCTACCGAGTCGCTATTGAGCTGCGACCAGGGATCAGCATCCAAACTACTACAAGAATAAATCCCTGAAAGCGACAAGGTGTATTTTCTTCACCCTACCACAAGAAAGCACCAGCACTCCACCAACAACTGCCAGCATCCACCACCACAACCAACAACAAATGTACAAACTGTACATTTAATGGTCCTTCGAGCCGGATTTTAATTGAAGCTGTACCGTAGTCAGTAAGATCTCCGTCTCGTTAGTAGATAAATGATTGGTGCTTGGTTGTATAGAAGTAGAAGGTTGTGAATTTAAGTTATGGTTTTCTTCAGGTATACTTAATTTTTTCTTATAAAAATAATGTAACAGAGTGTGGTGACGCATGTTACAATGTTTACACCTTTTTGTGGAAGTGCATTCACCGTTGACATGGCTGTATAAGCAGTTTTTACATATACGTAATTTTGCGACTATTTTGTTGCGTTGTGCCGTATCCATTTCAATGAACTGTTGACATTGCATCAAAGTATGATTTTCGTTGCAATGAGGGCATTGTCCATATGTAGTATGATATGTCTTTGTAAATAGTTTTCTTTGTTCGTAATTATGTTTCTTTATAGGATAGTTTTTGTTACTTATGTTTGTTGAATTATGTTTCTGAGAGTTTATAATTTCTCTCTTTGCAGTTTTCATGCTTTCGTAAGCCATGAACTTGGTCTCAAGAAAGAATAAAAATTCGTTTAGACGTGGTAGTTCCCTATGGTCTTGTAGTTCTTTCATGTATTCCGTGTATGTAGAGGTGTCGAGTTTCTGTGACATTAAATGCACTATAAGCGGGTCCCAAGTTGACGTTTCTATGCCGATGTTATTTAGTCCATTCAGACATTCTCTCATGACGTCATGTATTTTCTTTATGTTGAAACTATCTGGATGTTGTATGACAGGTAAGTTAAGCATCGTATTTACGAACGATGTGAATTGAAGTCGCCGATTGTCGTAACGCTGAGTTAGTATTTCCCAGCATGAGTTGTAGTGTTCTGCGCTAATGCTGAGATGTTGTACAAGACGTTCAGCCTCTCCTCTCAGTTTAGTCTTGAGATGTTGCATTTTCTGTGCATTGTTAATCATTGGGTTGTTGTGAATGGTTTCCAAAAAGAGATCTTTGAAAGAAATCCATTGAGTGTAATTGCCTGAAAATTCTGGGACCTCTATCTTCGGTGCTGACTTCTCATAGTGCGATGTTGACCATATTTTGCTGTTCAGTTCACGTCTTAGTTCATCGTATTTGCCTTCCATGGCAATAAATGTGTTGTAGTATTGGAGGTTGGAACCTTGAAGTAATGCTTCCAATTCCCAGTGTTGTTTGTCGATTATATCCCATTTCGACTTCAAAATAGCAAGATGATCTTCCATCTCCCATTTTTCTGTTATAATTAATATGTCTACTTTAGACATAGCGCGATCAAGAGCCTTAAAGTTACACTCTTGTTTACATAGCAGAACTTTCGTGCTGCTATCAGTATAGTCTTCCTGCATCCCCGTTAAATCGAAAGCTGTGTATGTGTTCTCTTGCAGTTGGAGAAGTAAATCTTCCATATGCTGTTTAGTAGTTTGGTACAGCTACAATTAAAATCTGCAAACGGGACTTACATCACATTTCGGGCGCTACTAGATCAGGGTTCGCAGGTGAACTTGATAACTGAAAACGCCGCTCAAGCATTAGGACTACCCCGAAAGCGATTCAACGCAACTGTATCGGGCATAGGAGCTGTGTCCGGAAACTGTAAGGGACATCTTCAAATAACGTGCAAGTCTATCCACTCTGACTTCACTTTCGAAACTCAAGCACTTATAATGAGTAAACTAACTAATAATTTACCAAATTCGTCGTTTAAGAAGGCTAACTGGCGTCACTTGGAAAACTTTGAGCTCGCTGATCCTCAGTTCAACGTGTCACGCCCTGTGGACTTACTACTCGGGGCCGACATATACTCGGACATTATCCTTAACGGAGTCCTGAAGGGAGGTCAGCAAGCTCCAACTGCTCAACAAACTCACTTAGGATGGATCCTATGTGGCAAGCTACAAACTTTTAGTTGCCATGTAACTATGGTCGACATGAACCAGATAACTAAATTCTGGGAAAATGAAGACATCACGCAAAGTAATCAAAACTTATCCCAGGACGAACACTGTAAGGAACAGACCACGAAGACGATACATACAGTATATGATGAAAAATATGTTGCAAAAATGCCTTTCAAACCTAACTATACAGAGAAGATAGGCATTGGAACGCATCCTGGAGCTGCATCCCAGTACGGACGGACTCGAACAAATTCCAACAAAGACACAAACTGTTGGCGCTTTTAAACACCCCATCCTCTGTCGCCCCTGCCGCTCTTGGAATATGAAACACAAACGATACCAAGATTAAATTAATCTACGAAATAAAAGTAAACATACATTACAAAACAAACTTCAAATATGTTTACGATAGAAACAAACAGCTGCATGCGGATATCATATTGCAGCGGTCAACGACAGGATAGGAGTCATTAACTTATACAAAACGCTGACTGGCGAAGTCGGGGACTACAACACACACGAGGAATGCAGCAACGGCGAAAACTACGATGTTTCACCAGGAAGATGCTTTTCTTATATTTTTCTATTTTTTACTATTTTACTTACTACTTTTTATATTTTGCATTTTTTTGTAACTTGTAACTTTTTATTGTTTTACAACATATGTCTTACATTGGATGCTTATCCCACTTTTTCCGTCGGGAGCATGTACGGTTCAACGTACAGCGTTTTGCTGACGCTGCGGCCTACTTTAGGCTACTTTGATATTAATAACATTAGTATAAATAACACTCACAAATACATTGTGGGCGAGTTGCTACCGAGTTGCTACTAAGTCGCTACCGAGTCGCTATTGAGCTGCGACCAGGGATCAGCATCCAAACTACTACAAGAATAAATCCCTGAAAGCGACAAGGTGTATTTTCTTCACCCTACCACAAGAAAGCACCAGCACTCCACCAACAACTGCCAGCATCCACCACCACAACCAATAACAAATGTACAAACTGTACAGAGAGGAACACTATAGTAGCGATGATAAGTTAATATACTCAGTGAGCAAGTGGTTGTATTTAAAATGGTCAAGGCGTGGATGCATTTAGACAGACATTTTATCCATCCACCGTAGTAGTCCTTGGTAAAACCCGCAAGAGTTAACTTGAGACTTCGCTCAAATGATGTAAACGCGAGGTACTGACCCCTCGATTGCGAGAGCGGTAAGAAGACGGGTGTCGGGAGGGGAGTGCGCATTTCGATCAGGTTTCAAGTTAACTCTTGCGGATAATAGCATTAGTTTAGTAGGATATTTAATATAATTCTTCTCAAGGGGCGCCCTTCCCTTAAGATACTGAGGGATTAGTGTTCCCCGCTTATTCCTGTTCCCACCTTGGGTTTATGCTGTCGGGTTACCGATTTCGCCGTGTATGGTACAAAAGCTATTCAAGCAACTGTCAAAACTGTACACTGACAAATAAATATTTTCAGCAACATCTTGAAAGGTGTTGTTGAAAATACTTATTTATTGATTTTAAGTAGAAAGTCAGTTTTGTTTTAGTTATAAAACAAATATATAATCGCATTCAATGAATTTATTTAGCCGTGCTAAATAAATTCTTTAAATAGTTATTTATAACAGTTATTGTTTTTTTAAATCAAGATTAATTCATAAATGTAAACGTGTAATCATATTTAACGATTTGTTATTAATAAATAGTCCTTAATGATAGATGTATGCGTGCAAAATAAATAGGGTTCCATACAAACAATACTTACCATATTCCAAATGTTTATTCCCTATAGAACCAGTCTCACTGTGAACTAAAAAAATCCGAAGGATTGTGAAATCTTCAGTATATTGTACATTGTGTTTATTAAAGTAAAGATATCTCGGGATGCAGTCAAGGTAGGTCCCGTCTTCTTCTGGACTGATCTTAGCGGTGTAATAACTGTTTTCAGTCCTAGTCGATCCTGGATAACTTAATCCACCTGAAATCACACCCCCAAAAACTCTATTTTTTTCATATAAATAAAAATACATTAGTTTATAATAAATATAAAAAGTCAATCGCCGCCGGCAGCAGAGCCTAGAGTCTAAGCTACCAGTGGCTAAGGTGACTGTGGCAATCTAGTTGCTTTCAGAAGTTTTAGAAAAAGGTAGAAGATTCTGGAAGGAAAATAAAAGGACAGATACATTTTAGAAAGGGTAACACGATGAACGAAAGTTCTAGAACTGAAGGTTCGGGAAGAAAAAGACAGATAGAGAGATAGATAGATGTTTAGACAGGGATAGATAGTAAATAATAAACTAACGAAAAGAAGATCGAAATTATGGGTTCCAGAATATTCTTCCGGGTATATAAGCAGCGTAAGACGCGCCTACCGAGCAGTTGAGTTCAGTTAAAAACAGCGAAGCAAGAAGTGCGATTCAAAATAGTTGGAAGAGAAGTTAAATAGAAGACAGTGACGAGTTTACTGGTGAATTTAGTGAGAAGTTTAGGGGACAGTCCTGTGAAAGAGGATTGTAGTATAGCTTAAAAGAAGATACAGAAGCGAGCTATACGCGGTAAATTCGGAGATAAGCACTGCAGTAGCAGGAGGTGGTCTACACAATATCGGTGACGGTATTGTAATTGAGACAACTTATCGGCGGGACAGTACATCGTTAATCGTGCGTGTAAGGGCGACCCTGTGGAGAGGAATCACGTGCGGCTGTGTAAGTTGATAAAAGAGTTTAGTTAAAACTGGTATTTCCTTCCAATCCTAAGTGCGTAACCCCGGTCACACTCTACAATATATAGGAACCTCCTCATAATACGAGCCGTGTCCAACAGAGATGCTATCTTCTGCATCCGACCTTTCATCCGTATACCAAGCCAGAGCCTTACGAGATGACATATAATATCGTACCGAACGACCGAATTTATTACATTGCCCAGCTATAAGTAGGGATATATTTATAAACTCCAGTAGAAGTGATAAATTCAAGTCATTTCAAACGTTGATTTTTTAAGTGGTCTGGATGGTATATTAATATGGGCCGGTTAAACTCATAATGATGGGTCCATATTAATAATGCCCGGTTAATAAAATTGCCCGTAACATATGTATATTATCTAATGTTTATAAAGTTTTTCGGATATTTAAACGTTGGGGGGTAGGGTTGAAAACCTTTTTCTCTCATATTGAAACTTTTATGTTACTGGTATATAATAAGAGACTTGTTATTAGTTGTTAGTGGGGTGTTTCTATAATAAAACGGTACAAAAAATAATGAAAAATGACTGACGAACTTAGCACCCCCTTTTTCTTATACAGGGAAATCCGTTTGAGGACTGTGAAATGCTCGAGGGGAGAGGTCGTAGCCCGTGTGTGGGATTCGTCAGGTCGTGATGGCACTAGCACCTCACGTGTGAGATGCTATTGCCACGCCGCGGTTAGGGCCGGCCTTTGTGTGCGGGTGGGTCCAGTTTCCCCGCCGGTCGCCTACATTGCTGTAGCCTACAGCGGCTGAAGGTTGTCGTGGAAAACTCTCCGTTGCCGCTGCTGGCTCTGGCGGGAGGGGAGCGTGGTGACCTCGCAGAAAGAGGCGGCTAAGTCCCACGCGTCGACGCTCCGGACCATGGCCTTCAACACGGCCGGGAGGAACAGATCCGCCCCGATGGCCACTATGAGATCCCAGCGCTGCTTGTCCCAGGCTGAATACCTGGAACTTAGCACCACCGGCCAACCGTAGATATGGAAATTTATCTAGGGTCATTTTTAGAGATACTGTTTTACTGGGAGTATTAAGGTCATTAGTATTTTTTTACATAATTGCACTTACCGGTGATAAATGAAATCTCTCTTAAGGGTAAGCCTCCGGTGTAATGGCAGGTCAGGTTTATTAATATGTTGCCATTGTATACAAAACACGCAAAAGCGTCAAAATCTTTTATTCCGTTAGCTGCTACTTGTGTATGCATTGATGTTACATTCACATACATATAAGAAACGTCATGGACAAAAACTGTAACTAATACAATTAATACTATTAAGGCACTTACGGTCACCAGCATGTAATAAAAAGAAGTCTTTTTTTGATGCATTTCATTATTTATATGATCAAAAAGGATTGGCTTTCTTACTTTTTTAAAGGCTTGGCGAGTTGTTGCAATGAAACAAGCCGTACATTTAAAATATATAAAATTTACATGGCCGACTTAAATAATATTTATCGAAAATTGTGATTACCCCGTTTCTGGAATTATAAATATATAAAATAAAGTTATAAATATAGTTACGGGCCCCATAGGCCAATTACTATATTTATCATACTCTTATAAAACTGCGTTTTAAATCAATGGTTTCGAATAAAATACCTATTAATACGCGGTCTATTTAATTACCATGTATTTTAGAACTTCGTAGATAGTTATTAGCCTAGGCCAATTACTGTGTTATTCGTAATAATAACTAATACATAAAGTAGGCCAATTACTGTAAGATGTTTTAATTTATTTTTAACAAAGACACACTCTAACGTTTCATTCTTTTCTATCAAGTTCATGCAGAAAAATGCCAAAGATACCCCAGTATATAAAAGACGCCCTTGACGAGGCACTAGAAAAAATAAATGATAAAACAATGTCTTTGCAAGCGGTTGCAAAGAAATATAATATCCCTAGAGCAACTTTACAGTTTAAACTAAAAAATCCTACTTCTAGATCTCAATTTGGGCCGACACCATATTTAACAGAGGAAGAAGAAGACACTATCGAAGACTGGTTAGTTAGAATGGCTCGCAGAGGCTTTCCAAGAAAGTCAGATGATGTTCTCGACACGGTACAAAAGTTTCTGTCTGATAATCCACGCGATACTCCTTTTGTCCATAATACACCTGGTCAGGGGTGGTTAAAAGCTTTTTTAAAACGTCACCCCAACTTAGCTCAAAGAACCAGCGAGGGAGTCACTAAAGCCAGTGCCTGTATTTCTGAAAATGACATAAAGAAATGGTTTCTTGAAATCAGGAATTACTTAACCAGTGAAAACCTGTTAGAGACAATTCGTGATCCACAACGTGTTTTTAACGCTGATGAGATCGGATTTCAGCTTTGTCCTTCTACTGGTCGGGTGCTTGCCGCTAAAGGAGATAAGAATGTTTATGCCGTGGAACAAGGAAACTCCAAGGAAAATGTAACGGTCTTATTTACATTTTTTGCTGATGGCAAGATACGTCCTCTTCTGATGGTATTTCCGTACAAAAGACTGCCGGAAAAAATTGCGACATCGGTTCCGCCTGAATGGGATATCGGACGCAGTGATATGGGGTGGATGACGGCAAATGTTTTTAGCCAGTTTATCACTGAAAATTTATTTTTTTAGTATGGCTAATAACTGTGTGATCTCGTGGCCAATAACTGTAATAAAATGGCCAATTACTGTTAATTTTAAATTTTTATTTTTGTGTTAATTTTATGCAGATAATATATTACAAAAGTTAATGTAAACAATACGAATAAATAAATACATTAATAAAGCAGCATATAGCATAATTTTTATTCATGTTTTACTATATAAATTATTTTTAATTCAATAATTAAGTTTTCGGGTCGCTTAAGTGGCCAATAACTATACCGGTTCCCCTATGGCCCCAAATTGAAAAATTGTTAGTAAAACTAACTTGACCCTCCTCGGGGCACCTGTCTTCGAAGAATCTTTTAACTCTTTCTTTGACGACAAAATTCAAAATTTTACACACAAAGTAGACAACTTAAAAATAATAAGTAAACACAGTGCATATTTTATTATTCGGCATTGCTTATTTGTTCCAAATTTTATGTACGTCCTACGGTGCTCTCCCCTGTGGAGGCACCCGAATATTCTAAATGTTTTGGATTCCACCATTAGACAATCGCTCACTTCCATTTTAAATTTACCACTCGATTTTGAAGACCGCACGTGGACCCAAGCTACCCTGCCAATTAGGCTAGGCGGTTTGGGAATACGCAAAATCTCAGACGTAGCTTTACCTGCTTTTCTCTCCTCAGTTTATAGCACTGTGGACCTCATTGGCAAAATTATAAATCCGTCACCAAGTGACTTTGAGGTCCCATACTTGGCTGAGGCCAGAAACGCATGGTCACCAGTATGCCCGAGCCAAAATTATCCAATAGAGCCAAAATCACAGAAGCTTTGGGACGGGCCGCTCAGAAAGTTGGTGTATAAAAATCTTTTATCTTCTAGTGCCAACGAAGCTGAGCGAGCCCGCCTCTTAGCAGTCTCAACATGGGAGTCAGGCTTGTGGCTTCAGGCGCTGCCCTCATCAAATTTAGGCACATTCCTAGATGACACTACATTTAGGATTGCTGCCTCTATTCGACTGGGGGCACCGGCTGTAGTCCCTCATCACTGTCAATGCGGAGATAAAGTCGGTGGTTCAGGTTACCACGGCTTGTCGTGCGTCAGAAGTGCCGGCAGAATACCACGCCATGCTGCACTAAATGACATTATCCGCCGGGCTCTTGTCACCACCGGGACCCCAGCCATTTTAGAGCCAAATGGACTGTGTCGCGACGATGGCAAGAGACCGGACGGGATGTCTTTGGTGCCATGGAAGATGGGACGACCATTTGTTTGGGACGCAACGTGCGTTGACACTTTGGCAGCGTCCCATCTTCCCGATACGGCTGTGGTAGCTGGTGCAGCTGCCGCCCGACAAGAGGCCCTAAAACGCCGTAAATATGCATCCATTGTCAGTGGATACATATTTGCGGCTTTTGGTGTCGAAACTCTCGGGCCATGGGGTCCAGAAGCCCATCGCCTTTATGGAGACCTATCAAAACGGCTGATAGATGTCTCACGAAACCAAAACGCTGGCCTGTATTTTGGACAACGCATAAGCATTGCCATACAACGTGGTAATGCGGCCAGCGTTTTGGGAACGTTCCCAACTGACGGTGATTTGGGACCTATTTACTATTTGTAGTTTGTATTTTTTTAATTAAGTTGTATATATATATTTAGAATAGGATGTATTTCATATTGATTAATTACAAACAAAAAAGGAATTCAAAATACACCGTCACAATATTTATCGAATATGGATTTAAATATATATTTTCCGTGTCGACTCTGATATCTGTGTGTCAACCATTATATCATAATATCCAACCTAATGGCCAGTGGCCGAAAGGAAGGCTCCATTCCTATGAACCAAACCATTCGCCACAGATTTGAAAATTTCTAATGCCGCGGCTTCATCTGCAGTGTTAAAGATTTGACTGTGACCGAATGCGTTTTATTTAATAATAACGCCGTTAGGGTAAAGCCACATAATTGTATATACATATATGTTTTCTGTTAATATTTGACGTCATTAGTAATGTCACATCTCAAATAACGTATTAAACCTGTGGAACATGTTATCCTTGTCCGTAAAAAAATACCCATAAATTGTATTCCTACACGAGGTCCCTGGGTGGTGCTAATTAGACGACACTGGTGGTGGGATAGGATAGGAAGATATGTCTCGACCGAGAGCGACATATCTTTACTATCCATCGGCCAAAGTCATGCCGCCATAGCAGTGTAGCCATATTCCGGTACGATGGTCGATGAAGCTTAATGGGAGACGGGTCAAAAAAGCTGCAATTTAATTAGATTACCGACCAGGAAAAAGTAACACCACTACATTTTGAGATTAGTCGAGGAGGGTAGCGGGATCCGAGGCACTGTTAACTGCTGGCCGACCGCAGTCAGTAATGTTATAGCCTAACATGAAAAGATGCTCCACCAAGTGTTCATAGGTGACGGTTACCGCTTTCCAACAGGTGGGCCGATTGATGAAATTGGGCAATGAAAACATGGTTTAAAAAAATGTAACCCAAAGATTAAAATTCTATTTCTTGTTATTAATTTGAATTTTTATTTTTAGTTTTTAACTAAGTATAGGACGTGCCTCGACATGCTGGGGATCCGATGTGATGTTAATTAGCTCTTGAGCTGGAATTATTAAGAAAAACGTACGTACCTGGAAACGTATTAGGTGTAACAGTCTGCTGAACTGCACCTTCTGTTCTTTTGTTGCCCCTTCTGTTGTGTTCCACGGTATTGTAACTAACTGTAACTTTATAGGAGCAGGAATAAAAGTTTCTTTAAAATTTCCAACTAATTATCAGAATTTGGTAGTTGTTGATTTTTATGCCAATGTGATCTAGTGCCTGCAATTAGCTTTCCAATTTGTTCTGGAGTGCCAACCCATCTTTTGCTATCTTAACAATATCACCATTAATAAACCCGCAGGGGGGCTTTGTGGCGAAGCCTTAGGTGAGTAGCGACACCTCTTACCTGACTCCGGGGGCCAAAACAAGGCCCCCGCCTCCGTGCTTGCCTTAACAAGCCGGCACGGGGTGGAGATCGCTAGAGCTAAGACTCAAGCTCCATGGGTGGAAGTGATAAATGGCCTAACGTCGGAAGTAGCTTCGGTGAACCTGCAGCCCACCTCTCTACACCCCTTAGCCACTCACACCCATGTTGCCCCTGCCTTTTACGGCATTTTTAGGGGCCCATGCAGGGAGTGGCGAGTCACCGTCTGCCCATTTTTCCATGTTCCCTGAACATTGCGACGGGCAGACGCCATAGTCCCCATATTCCCAGACCGCCAATACCACTAACAGTTCCCCCAATAGCCCGGTACTTTTTGTCCTCATTTCCCACAATAGTCCTACACGGGCCGGGGCTTGTCCTTGGGTACATTATTTTATGGTGTAGACAGGGATAATCGCTGATCAGTGTCACGCCACATATTTACTTTAAATTTGTCAACGTGTTGGCCTCCCCATGGCCCCACGCAAGCCCTCCAAAAGTCCGGGCTATTTTTATGGCCCGTGGTCTTGAAAAACTCATTAATAAAATACAAGCACCGCTGTGCCTCATCTTGTACTTCTGCGGTCAGAGCATTCATAACCAGCAGGAATAGACAGGGACGCAAGGTTAAGCCCTGCTGCAAGATTGCCTTCACAAAAAACTTACTTAGGATTAAATACGAAAATGAGGCTTTTTTACCTATCGTATACTCTTATTTTAATGACATTACAGTTGTTTATTTTCTAGATATTCAACCAGTTTGAAGGGATGGTTATTATAGATTTGCATTTACATATTAAAAAGGGTATACTCACTCGACGGTCTGATATGGAACCTAACATTTTTCATAAGAAAGTTCCGTTCATTTTTATGAAACCAAAATTGCCATTCCCTTTTCATTTCATTATATATTGAGTCTATCTGAAGCTATTAAAAAAAATTGGTAGATTAATACACACGTTACATATTTCCAAGTTAGTTGTGCTTTTGTTATTGGTGCCCAGGCTGGAGTAAATAACAGAATATTCCTATACACTGCTTTATAATTTACTTGCGGCCACCGGCAACTTTGACCGCATTTGTGTTGAAAATTCGCAATATAGAGACAATCCTCCCGCGTCAGCTCTGCTTCGGGTTGCGCACACGGAAATGACGCATGATATTCGTATACTCTACGCCTAGCCGCACTCAACCCATATATTATTATATGCTAACCGTAGTAAGAATATTATATATAAAGATGATGTTGACATAGACCAACAGACAGTCGGATAATTGGCCTGACATGACGAGTTGAGAAATGATTTGAAGCCTAGCAAGTTCTCATCAAGGATCGTTACTCTGTGTTATCGTTGGTGCTGGTAGACCGCGACTTACTTACCACGATCAAATCAGACCTCTTAAACAAGAGTCAGGGAAAGCAATATAATAAACGCGTATGTATGAAGAGATTAATAAATTAAGATAAAACAAACGGGTCAAGATCGTAGCAAGTATTCGTGCCAGAACGGAGAAAGAAAACTGATTCCTGTGGCCGGGCGGCCTATTGCATGAGACGACAAAACAACCCACGCGCAGGTAGTAGGGCATTTGCCCGATTGGATGGCTACCACCTCGGGTCTAAAGTATGTCGCCATAACAACCGGGAGTTGTGTTCCGACATTAGCGACCAGGCCAGTCTGCCTTAAGAGAGCAGTAGCGCATTTGCAGCACCTTTGGTGTCGCAAATATCCATAGGCGTTGGTAACCGCTTTCTATCAAGTGAGCCGTCTGCCTGTCTGTTGAACTCCTGCAATAAAAAAAAAGTGGAAATCCATCGTTTCTACCTACCCTTGGGGTAAACAAGCATGATAATATACGTAGGTTATTATTGTTTAAGACCTATTTAACTATACTATTGATCGAAATTTTATTGCAGGTTTGCCAAAAAGAGACATAATAATAGGGGCGCATTTTTATCAAAACTTTAACGGTGATCCAAACGTCTAAAATCCATTAAAAATAAGTACATATTAATCTTGTCTGTTAGTTTGTATGGATTGTCAATAGTATGTTAGCAATATGACTGTAACAGACAAGCAAGCCCATTTATAAGAGTTATCTCTTTGTCATTTGGTACGGCACCTTATAGATAAGACTAAATACAAACAAATACATAACACATACCTCAGCAGAGCAGTGTCCTTCTTCACATTTGAAATATGTTGTGCTTATAGTGTTTGCAAATGTCCTGCCACACCTATATAGGGTAGCAAATAATTTATTATTTTTGAAGTGAAACTTCTATATAGACGGAGTCTTACGATTTTTCGCTCACGAAAAAGCGTCACGGCCATGTGGTTTAATACTTACATTTTTAAACTCGTGATATCATTCGAATGGAATGTCCGAATTGAATAATTAAAAAAGTTATATAAAGATATTGAAGCAGTCTTGAATATGAAGTAATTTATTTTGATAAGGATTAATACCAATATACAAATTAAGAGCCTTTTCTAGCGGCGGCATTTTAATTAAATTTTTCAAATAAAATAACACTCATTGTGGCTTAACTATATAGTTAAATATATAGTGTCGCGACACTTTTTGTACATAATGCTGTGTTCTGCAAAGTTGTAGTACATTATTTTATTCTATCATCAATAGTTTTCGAAGTGCACGCGATTTTAGGTATTTTTTTACACCTTGGGTTACATTATTGGAGTTTTAGTAAGGATCCTTAATTTTTTGTAAAAAAATTATAGCCCATGTCACCCGGGGCAGTGTGTTACCGGGTCACACTACCCGGGTGACTCACCCAGGGCGTGTAGTGTAGTTTGCCAACAGTGAAAGAATTTTTACAAATCGGTTGAGTAGTTTCGGATCCTATTCAATGCAAACAAACAATCTACTCTTTCCTCTTTATAATATTAGTATAGATATTCATATATATTTATTATAACATTAATTAGATATTTGCATAATTATTATAAAAAGCGCAAGATGTTTAATAAAATTGGGAGCTTGATTGCCCTAAAAAGCGCTATATCTAGCTCCGAAAGCGCTAAATTGGCAACCCTGGTGAGCCGAGCGCCGGCCAAGTCTCGTAAACGAGAGAGCGAGCGAGGTTATACCGCGTCCTCCGACGACTTCGTCCCTCTAATACCTAAAATCGTGTTCTGCGCATCGGAGAGCGCGATGTTCCGAGCCGCTATTAATGGAGGCAAACTTAAATTTGCATCGAACTATACCTCTGCTCTCCACGTGGCAGAGCATCACTGCCTGTATTTGTAGTCTGTGTAAAGAAATATTAGTAAATAAATAGAGTTTGTTAAGGAAACAAATTAACAACAAGAAAACTTTGCCAATGGTTCAATTTTTCGAAAGTCACAACAAAAGTAAACGACAATGAGCGACAAAAATATTGATGACAAAAATATTGATGACAAAAATAGTCGGTGCGTGTGTAGCGTATTACACCATTAAAATGTACCTAACCTAACCAAATCATAATTTGCAGCAAACCTGCGAAACATCGAAATGCGTGCTGGGACACATATTAGAAGTGAAACTTCAACGGGCAAGTGGAAAAACTGGTGGTCTGTTGGGATTCGTTTTTTCACTGATCAGTTTTTTATGAAATTAGCTATATATTCTTTATTCACAAAACAATTAAAAAATTAAATATTGTTTCGAACTACACAGGACTGAAATTAAAATGCCGTTGGAATTACTATGGAATTGATTAGAACAAACACGTATAAAACAGGTACAAATATAACTAGACACTGTATAAACTGCACGATTCAATAACACGCGCAAAGTCCGTCTCTATATCTTTAATCAAAAGTCCTACACACAGTCTTGCTAGTATCATAATCGTCGCTTGACTGCCCCACCCCTCTGTTCGGGCATTGTTTTATACTTAACTGTATAATAGAACAAAATACCGCGTTCACTGAGTTAATCCGCACACCTGGCAAGCTTCGACGCAATGCAATAACAACAAGCATTAGTTCTTTTTTTTGTTGCCTGAAGCAGGCAAACAGGCGGACGGCCCACTTGATGGAAGGTGTTTACCGTCGCCTATGGACGTTTGCAACACCAGGGTCGTTGCCAACGCGTTGTCAGTGTCTAAGAAATTTTATAACGCCCTTCTTAAACGACCCCATCTCGTAGCGCAGAGGGTGGAGAAAACCTCGGCGGGAAGTTCTCTCCAGATCATTGTTGTACGCGGTATAAACGTTCTGGAGAACCGTTGCGTAGTTGAGCGTGGCCCACACTCTCCGTTGTACAGGCGGTAGAATACACAGAGTACACGTAAAGTCTCGCCGAAGGCTAAGCGATTCTAAGCCGCCTGTTAGTATGGGATCGTCGACTATACGAACGGCGTGACGCTGGATGGAGTCAAGAGGGTCGGTCTGGTAAGCGGATGGCCTAGCCCATAGGTATGAGCAGTATTCCATATGCGGCCTAACTTGTGCTTTGTAGTTCGACACTAATGACGGCCATAAAACAAGTTCAATAACAATAGCATGTTTTTCTTAATTACGAATTCTAAACACAAAGAAAACAAAATAAGTCCTATGTCCTAGAAGGCAATAAACTGCATTTTACAACAGGCAGGTGTGCGCATTTCTTCGTCGGTATGTAAGAATATAATCGAATACAATGTAGGAAAACTTAAGTATACTATACTATAAGTAGAAAAGTATATATAGGTGATGTGAAATAATTATTCAATAAAAAATTTATTCTTTTCTTCTTCTATAATATTCATTATAAAATTAAAAAAAATACCGTGTAGATCTAAAAAATACTATATAGTTATAAACGATGCTGAACACGTGTCGTTTTTTTTTTAGATTTATTGTTTCAATATCCCTATTATATACCCTATTATTAAATATAAATTTTGTTATAAATCCTATCCTATCCAATATCCCTATCTTATCCTAGGCTGGCAAGGCAATGGCTTCATCCGTAGTTGCTGCAAACGTTTATAGGTGATGGTAACCATTTTTCATTAGATGGGCCCCTTCTAATGTATTACAAGTATTTGAAATGTGGTGTTGGAGACGAATGGAGAGGATAACTTGACACAGATAGACGGACGGAAGCACGCAACGACGTTTTTGCCAAAATGACAACAGAACTCAAAACAATAGAGAAGGAAAATCTACGGCACCATCCACTTAAGTAAAATTTAGAAGATTGCAAATTTAGGCTTTGTACTGGACTATTGTCATTCTTCTTGCGTGTCTTAAAGCCGTCTTTAAATAAGACCTTATTAAAATTATAAATTGAAAACTTACTTCACATACTCAAGTCCGCTACTTGTAGAAGTATTGTAATAAACTCTTATTGTTACTGTCTGTCCTTCCAATACTAAAAACGTGTCTTCATTTAGCTCTGGCTGTGTATACATTGCATTAAGCGGTAAAAGGCCCCAGTAATTCAGTTCATAATCCTCAAGTTTATAAGTAATTTGAGGCACAGTCTCTAAAATGTTAAAGGAAAATGTTAACTGGTTAACTATTTTTATGCCCTCTCTCTGGTCTGATGATCGTCAGCCAATCAATGTCAACTACACGACGTGGTCATTATTTATTATTAATGATTATGAAAACCCTTTCTTTTACTTTTTATCACGTATAACTATGATGAATAGTGTTATAAGTTTCAATCAAATAAATAGTTTGATTAAGTAAAGAAATTAGACCCACTGCTCACAAAAGTTGTGATGTTTTTATACATGGAGGATAGAGACAAGGACGACAACCTTAACAGGGGGACAACTGAGAAAGTGTTCGGTGAGCACACAGTTGAAAATATACAATTTGCGCACTGTAGCTATTCTTTAACGGCATTATTTATAAAGCTATAAATAAGACGCATTAGGCCACAGTCAATATTACATTAGCCTAGGTGAGGCCCGAGCATTAAAAATAATGTCGTTTGCTACGCTCCTGGCGTTGTAAACGTCTACAGCCGATAGTAATGACTTTCCATCTGGTGCGCCGTCTGCCTGTTTGCCACTTTCGCAATTCGAAATAAACAATATCAGTCAGTGGAATGAGAGACGGCTGCAATAATAACTAAGCCATTAGGTTTCACAATATGAGTTTGGGTAAAGGTGTCCCTTAACATCGCTGTCATCACAAAAATGACTAACCACTGTTATGAAACATCAAATAATGAACATTACTCTGTAATTTTCCTTGTTTAACGCTTTTATCTATCATACAATTTAAAACTTCATATTTTGCAGTATAACATTTTAGTATGTCATGTCATTATTATAAATATAATGATATTTTTCTTTCCTTTTATTGTATCTCTGTCCTACTAAATATGTATGCACTGTTTGCTACAAATTTATAAATTATTCTAAAAGTAATTGTGTTACATATTTCTGAATTTTTTTTTTATTAAAAAATGTTTGGGCTAGATAAATAAGCAGAAATACAATCTTTAGCTAGACGTGTTGCTATGGAGTTTGTTGCCGCTTCTGCTCCTTAACAGCAATAACGTGTTGCGAAGCGGTGTAACATAGATTAGGAAGTAAAATTGAATTTTAACTTATGTGTATTACCTTCAGAAGGTGTTCTACAGTGGAACTTATTTGAATGAAAACTCTTGAATTTGAATAAAAAAGTTTATAATTAATTTATTAATTTAAATTAAATTAATTTTAAAAAGAAAAAATCAAATTTGACTTACATCAAACTCATCATTTCGTTACCTACAATTCAATATATTTTACTAAAGCTTGTCGCAACATCTCTTATACACAGAAATGTCTTCGCGTTATGTATATGAATCAAAATTATTTCTATGAAATATTCGTAATGTTATTGTTGAGATTCATACTGAACAGATGTGTCTTAAGTAAATTCAGTTAAAATATATCTTGAAAAATATGGGAGAGGCATAGGCAAGACGACCTCCATATAGGTAGTCCATTAAACGATGTTAGAAGAATATGGACTCACCTGTACATTCCGAAATATAGTAAATGGCAAAAAATATAACGAGATATTTCAACGCCATCCCGCTGCATTGACAACTCGTGCGATCACTTGGAGATCTGCAAAACACAAAACTAGACAATTTCTTTTTGATTCTTAAATTTGGGCGCTTTTGTAGGATGAATAAATACAGTCGCGGTTAGAACAAGGCATGTTTTTTAAAAAATAAACATACATTTTAATGTAAAATGTTTTGAATTGAATTTCAGTAACCAGTAGAGCGCAGTGTTCGTAGACTCGCGTCTTCACGCATTGTGGAATAGTCGATGATAAGGCTTGATGAAATTGCTCACTACACTCACTTAGGGTAAAATCGGGTAATGCCGTCAGGAGATAATAATGATCATTATAATTACTCCCATATTACTGCGTTTCTGCAGAGGCCCGCGTGCAAAGTAGGTGGCTAGACCATACCCCGGGCTGATGCATTGATCCCAACACATTTCCTAGCCGACAGGTATAAGGTACACGGACGTCAAAGTAGTCAGTAAAAAGGGTAGTTAACAATCAGTTCAAAAGATATACTTATCATATACAAATCACGGCAGCGACGACGACAAAACCCAGCACGATTTTGTACGAGAATAGTATTTATTTGTGCAGGAACGGAGAAAGTATACAAACTACTGCGGCCGCGAGGCCTATTGTAAGAGGCGACAAGACAATCCACAGCCAGGGTATTTACCCGTCTGGATGGCTACGACCCCTGGTCTAGAGTATGCTACCGTTATAACCTTGAGTGGTGTCCCGGCATTGTAGTGGCTTGGTCCCAATCTCCTTTTAGAGAGCGACATCACTTTGGTAGCACGTTTGTTGTTACAAATATCCACAGGTGATGGTAACCGCTTTCCATCAAGTTGGTCGTCTGCCTGTCTGCTGAACTCATGAAATAGAATAGTAAGATATGACGTCAGAACTTAAACAAGTTATTTAGCGTATAATTAATGTTATAAAATTTATTACAATTATTCAACTTTAAAAGGAAAATGATACGGTACTTTTAGACACAGTCTATTGTATTATCAACATGGTTTTATGATTGACTGTAATATGTGCCATCTAAACTGTCAAACAAAAGAAGTCCCGCAGACGGAGCGCCACGGTCGTGCATCGGAATGTTTTGAAAGAGAAAATAATATTAGAAACATTCCGATTTATGACTATTAGCAAATATAAGAATACCATTACATTTACATTAAAACACTTAATTAAAATAGCATAAGAACGTGTTTGGACTCTTCTCATGTTATAATTAGTTCAACTTTTTTCCGCGGGACTTTTATTGTCAGACGCACTTTTGTACCCAATTTTCTTTGTTTGACATTTACGTACATAACTACTGGAGACGACCACAAAACTATATTGAACTGAATATTAGACAGATGTCATAGCACTATTACTTGATAAACTAATCTTTTAACAGACACATACTTGTTCACTGAATTCACTTGTTCAACTAAAACAACTACGTCTCTCATCATCACTTTGGCAAAGTCAACTATAACAGGAAATTAATGTATTTTCCTGATTTCAAATAACTCATTGTTTCCATATTTTATACTTCATATATATGTATGTTTGTATGCTATATACTATTATAACAAAGTTAGCAAAATAATGTTATATTATATGTATTTTCGGCTGAGTATGAATTTCAAAACTTGAGCTCAATTGAACACCTTTTACGTCATGGAATAGTGTATTACGAAATAAATATATGTATGTCTTTGTAAATCTATTGGAATTCCGAAAATAGGCTATTCAAAATTTACATTCAGGGTTCTGTTTTTCAGAGGACGCAATTTTATTTTTTGATGTATAGGGGGTTAGTATAAGCTTAAATTCAAGTTTGTGGGGTCGTCACACTAATCGGCCGCCAGCTTGGGAAAAGGGGTACAAGAGTTTTCGCGCTGTATCTCGTAAACTAGCAACCCGACAGAAATATTTATAAGACATTATTCATATCAAATTAAATTGTTTACTACTTTATTCTTATTACTTTTTATCATAGAATTAAGAATAAAAAAGTTATAAACAAAAATAACTGAAATTTTTTATCGGATTTTTTACTAAACTGCTGCTAAACCCCTGGACCGATTTTGATGAAATTTTTATGTGTTTGACTGGGTCCCCGAATAGATTAGATTTACAATTTGAACTGGTAGGTGTCGCTGAAATTAGGTTCTAGGATCCTCTTAAACCCTAAGAATGATTTTGACGAAATTTTCGTGTGTTGAGTGGGTCCGCGAATGATTTAGGCATACAATTACAACCGATAGGTGTAATAATTTGTGTTACTAAGTACATACATAATATGAAAAGTTACTTTGAATCGATTTCCTAACTACTTGGCTCGTTCCGTCTTCGCTCGAATAAAAAAGCTTGCGGACGGAACGACGAGACAGTCTAACTCCGACATTAGTCGGTTGCATATTCTCACTGCGGCTTTGGTCCGATGCACATGTCATATATTTTTTTTATTGCATAAGTTTAGTAAACAGGCAGACGGCCCACCTGAATATATACTAAATTAGAACAATAAATAGTACATTTTGCATTATTGTTGTTTTTTATGGTTTCCTTGGCACCGTTTTCATATTGTAGAAAATATTAATGTATTAGTTATGTGAGATGGCCGTCAGAGGAAGTTTAAAGAAACTAATATAAATATAATAGTCGAATTTTAATTAAATCAATAATTACTTATAATCAATGATCACGATGATCAGTTATGGCCGTATGCTACCATGGTTGGAGCCAAGCTGACCCATCTATCTGTCGGCATTTTTTCACGCGCAAGCCCGAGTCCCCCACAGGTGGCATATATGAAGTGTTTCCTTTGAAATTTGTAAAGCAGCTGTGTGAGAAGGAACAGGGTTTCCTTGTATGTATGGTAAACCATGGGGTTACCACAGATAATATATTGCTTTTCACTTTGAAGTCGGTCTTGCGAAAACAGAATATTTCGATATATAACAAATAGATTGGAAATCTAATTTATGTTTATTATTTATATATCATACACTCTATTTATTTGCTTACGAAGTACTAATCACTAAGCTACATCATTTATGAAAAAAAAGTACGACGCTCAAAGCGACGGCAGATTACAGAGGCAGCGTACTCAGTTTGTGGATGGGCTTGTCTGCAAGGCAGCGTTTAAGACTCGGAGCTGCAGAGCTTTCTGGTTATAAAGATTAAGTTTCCATGTCAGATGGCAGGTTAAAAGAGTTAAGAGCTGTTTGTAAACGGAAAGAGAACTCATAAATGCGAAAGTTTTTCTGTGTTCTGTTCGGATTTCACGGAAAAACTACTGGACCGATTTGGCTGAAATTCGGTATATAATATGTAAATTTTATACCAAGATTGGACAAGGAATACTTTTCATCTCAGATTATATGACCTGTACAATATAACCTGTATTAACTAACGCCTTCTCTTTAAGCAAGAGGCACGCACTAGAGGTCGTCTCGCGGCGCAGCTACGGGGTAAACTACCAGAGTATAAAATTCGTATTTTCCACAAAATGAAGCAATAAATTAAAGGAATATCAAGTTCATATTAATCAGAAAATTCAGGGCTGTGTTCCTATACCCGACTTACAAAGTTCAGAGAAGTTAAGTTTTTAAAAACAAACATTAGACTAATACTAGGTACAAAATGAAACCAACAGATGAAAACAAAAAGGCCTTTGTCAGTAATTTATTTAATAATTTGGAAAACATACAATCTTTATAATTCTTACATCACAATATAATCACACATAAATTAATACACAAAACTAAGTTTCCAATACGCTACTATACTATAAGGAAATGATAATTAATACATTTGATACAATATTGGAAAATATATGAAGTATTTATTTATATATTTCTATACACCTTTTTACATGTCATATTTACCTATTCTAAAAATATATGTACGAACTTAATTTATAAAAGATAAAAACTACAAATAATAAATAGGTCCCAAATCACCGTCAGTCGGGAACGTCCCCAGAACGCTGGCCGCATTACCACGTTGTATGGCAACGCTTATGCGTTGTCCAAAATATAGGCCAGCGTTTTGGTTTTGTGAGACATCTATCAACCTTTTTGACAGGTCTCGATAAAGGCGATGGGCTTCTGGACCCCCTGGCCCGAGAGTTTCGACACCAAAAGCAGCAAATATAAATCCACTACCAATGGATGCATATTTGAGGCGTTTAAGGCACCAGCTACTACAGCAGTATCGGAAATATGGGACGCTGCCAAAGTGTCAACGCACGTTGAGTCCCAAACTAATGGTCTTCCCATCTTCCATGGCACCAAAGACATCCCGTCCGGTCTCTTGCCATCGTCGCGACACAATCCATTTGGCTCTAAAACGGCTGGGGTCCCGGTGGTGACAAGAGCCCGGCGGTTAATGTCATTTAGTGCAGCATGGCGTGGTATTCTGCATTTCTGACGCACGACAAGCCATGGTGACCTGAACCACCGACTTTATCTCCGCACTGACAGTGGTGAGGGACTACAGCCGGTGCCCCCAGTCGAATAGAGGCAGCAATCCTAAATGAAGTGTCATCTAGGAGTGTGCCTAAATTTGATGAGGGCAGCGCCTAAAGCCACAAGCCTGACTCCCATGTTGACACTAGAAGATAAAAGATTTTTATACACCAACTTTCTGAGCGGCCCGTCCCAAAGCTTCTGTGATTTTGGCTCTATTGGATAATTTTGGCTCGGGCATGCTAGTGACCATACGTTTCTGGCCTCAACCAAGTATGGGACCTCAAAGTTACTCAGTGACGGATTTATTAGTTTGCCGATGAGTTCCACAGTACTATAAACTGAGGACAGAAAAGCAGGTAAAGCTACGTCTGAGATTTTGCGTATTCCCAAGCCTGGCCTAATTGGCAGGGTAGCTTGGGTCCACGTGCGGTCTTCAAAATCGAATGGTAAATTTAAGACGGAAGTGAGTGATTGTCTAATGGTGGAATCCAAAACATTTAGGATATTCGGATGCCTCCACAGGGGAGAGCAACGTAGGACGTAAGTAAAATTTGGAAATTAGATTTAAAATAAAAAAAAGGAATTAAATAATAAAATACCACAGAAAATAAAAAGAAACTACAACATGTCTATTAATCTATATCATTCTTAAGTCATAATCATGTCATAAAAAAATTGTGATACATTTGTTAAACATAAATAGAAAGAAAGAAAGAAAAATATTTATTTCTAAAAATGCGACACTTTAACAATGATTTATATTAAATAATAATAATAACATTATATTAAAAAAATGAAATCAAAGTCAAAAGAAAAAATATAGGAGTACTAGCTGTCCCAGCAGACGTCGTCCTGCCCGGTAAAAATAAAATAAAAAAATTTAGGGGTGGACTACCCCTAACATTTAGGGGGATGAAAAATAGATGTTGGCCGATTCTCATAGATACCGGATAAGAACCAAAAATTTCATCAAAATCGGTCAAGCCGTTTCGGAGGAGTATGGCAACGAAAACTGTGACACGAGAATTTCAAATATTATGCATATATATATATATATATATATATATATATATATATATATTATTTCATATAATATATGAAATTAGTAGAGTATCATTAATTTTGTTTTATTTTTACTTTGAGTCTAAACTTACATAATTTTCCTATAAAAGGATCGACATCGTTGTATAAAGCACTGTTTTGCTGGCAGGCACGGTACAAAAATGTGTTATTAGTATATTTGGTTTTTATAAATGGTAATCGCTGCAATAGGATGTGGTGGGATGCTCATCGCCTTTATATCCATGAATCAATTGAAAATGATAATCCAGCCAAAGTGTGGAAGATCTTTCGTACTCCGAGAGTTGGCGAACAAGCATACATAGATACATACATAACTTCACGCCAGGTCCCTTGCGGAGTAGGCACGAACAACAGACCGCCATACAGGTTTATTCTTACATACCTCACTTGCTTCTTTCACATTCATAGCTCTTGTCATGCACGCTGTTCTGTTCTTAAGGCTCCTGACATCACCTTCTGCTAATACACGATCAATTTGATCATGGAAGGTGTGTAGTGGCCTTCCGCAACTTCTGCATTCATCCACTTTTGCGTTGTATATCTGTTTAGTCATTCTTTCATCATACATTCTTTCCACATGCCTGAACCACCGGAGCATTCCTTACCTTACCTTCACCCCGACACTCTCTTTCAGGAAAAATCTCTTTTTTACTTCGGTATTACGATCAAGCAACTTGTCCTATACTTCTAACTTTAACGTATTAACTAAGCCTGACACTTTAAAAACATGACTTCTATGCCAACATTCAAACATTCTCCTTTTCTTTGAAAGGTCTTACCTATACCGGATGTCATTAATATAATATAAATAACTGAGTTATTAGTCGACTCTTAACAATCGTTTTGCATATATAAAATCTTACAGGATTTTTATCATCCTGTTTATGTTTTTGATTGTAAAGCACTCAAAATGTCAATACGATCAGCATATGCGTACGAATATTCGTTTTCAGCTTCCTCTATTTCATAATAGTAATTTTCTTCCGCTGATATTTCACCTGAGTTGTTCTTTATGTCAGACACTACGTGGTTTTCATTTGGATAATTGGTACTTCTTTCACCATTGTCACTTCTTTTACAAGGACGAGCCGGTTTTATGCTCGAATTAGGTATACTTTTTGGACAGGGTAAACTGCTAGCATCAATATAAACATAAAGATGATCCGAGCTGTCACTTTGTCTGTTTTGGTTCTGATTTGATGAGTTTATGTAAGAAACAGGACTTAATGTCGAATTCTGAAAATAAAATAAATAATAATTTTTATTTATAGAACAATAGCAAATATTGTGTCAATTCTTATAGTAACCAAAGTTATCCTCAAAATGTATTCACTACTCCCAGAGCTTGAGACCAATATAAAAAATTACGACTTCACAAGTTGAATTTAATAAACGCGAACCTATTAATGATTACAAAAGAGGCCGTATACGACTCGGACTTTCACATGAAGGATAATATTTATACAGATCATGGGGCTGCTGCTTACCTCGAACACATCAGTATCATATACAGGCAACCCAGCGATGTAATATAGCTAGCCTTCTGGAAACCATATCATTTGACTTCGGTGACCTAGGCTCAGTATTCTGCTTATAGTCTTAAGGGATTATAGGTAGAATAAAATATATTATGTAAAGTTTTATTCGTCATTCTAGTTTATAATTTAGTATCTTTCTTCCAATCAGAATTACTTTTCGTTGAGAAAAAAAAACACTATAAATATAAAATTTAAAATATTTGGCTCTTTACGCACAAACAAACAAAACTACTTATTTTTATAAAATTAGGTATTTTTTTAGATATGAAGTGCTTTGATTACATACTTTCTCAGGATCATAGATAATACATAATATATACACCAGCCTTAGTCTGGTGTGCACCAAGATTTAACCAATGGTTAAAATGAAATAATCGCTAAAAATATATGGCTATACATTGATTATTTTATTTTAACCACCGGTTAAATGTCGGTGCACACCAGCCTTAAATGTGAACGTAGTAGATATTTTTACCAAGTGTATAAGTATACCGACACGCCTGCGGAAAGCTCCGCGCGGAAAGTTTGTTGACTGACGGATCGGCGCTAGTCTGTAAACGTCGGCAATTTCGCTGATGTATCATACGTTATTTAAAAATCATTGCAACCGTATTTAGCCGAAGTTTGTCGTTCGGCTTAGAGTATAAACTTACGGACCTCAGACTAGAAGTCTGCTGTCTTAAAATAAGCCATTATCTGTTTCAGAAACCAGAAATTTGCAATTAACTTCCTCACCTTATTACGCTTCAAGCACAGTTTATTATTTCTTATACATAACATAAGAACTAGTAGCATTGCTACTGTTCCAACAACTGCAGCAACAGGAATTATTACCTTATTCGAGTCTGAAAAAGTTATGTTTTATTATTATTTGATATTGTACAAGTCTCTGGTACCTTAAATGTTGGTGATAAATAATATTAGAGCATTTTTTTGGTGTCCAATTGGAATTATCTAATTGTTTCCAAACTTTGCCTTTTAAATAACCATTTTAATGAATGATCGTTGTTTCTATCGATTTAAATTTTTATAATTTTAATAATACTTTAATTTTATGACGAAATACTTATTATTTACTTCTTTTAGAAACAAAATCGTTTGTTAATGATGCCATCATATTTTAAAATAAAAAAGGAGTACGCCCTGCTAGAATTATATTATTACTGCATACGCACAAACACCGCGCGCACGCACGCACGCAGCCACGGTGTTGGATTACCGTGTTTCGAGTTCCAGTGGACCACTTTCTCCTCGCGTCGGTATCGTTCCCTCTAGGACAGCATAGAGATCGTATTAGGATAGCTATCAGCTATCAGTTCTAGGGTAGCTGGTAACAAGTGGGCAAGCCTGTAGTGTTGCAAATATCCATAGCACGATGGTAAGCACTTTCCAACAGGTAGGCTGTCTGTGTTTGCTCGCATCAGGCAAAAAAAAATAGCAACTGATTCAAGGTCAATGTGACAAAAATAGTTTCGTTCGGCCGCGAGAATGCATACGAAACAAGCGACGCGGGGTGTGAATCATTATCTTGAAGTCTAAATATTGTATGACAATCATAATTTATTTTTAAATTCGGCACAATAAGGCTTTTTGGACAACCAGATTTAGTATCTAGAATAACATTAACATTTCTTTGCGAAGGATTGATGCTACGAACATAATTATTAAGCTTCGTTATGATTCATGAACATGTCTTTTAGCTCGCAATCCTTCTACTTGATTCCATACATAAACCGCAACGCATTAATTCCCGTAATAAGCAACTCTTGCTTGTGCCAGCTAAGTACAATTCCTGCTTCATTGTTATACAAAACAAATATAGACCCAATGGTAGATTATATAAACCTGTATTTTCAACTTCAATACCAGAACATTATGCACATTAATCGAAGATAATGTGGAAGCAAGGAGAGGGTGGGGAGACCAAGGCGAGAATCATGGATAAAATTAAGAAAAAGTTGGTATCGTATGGCACAAAGAAGTAAAGCAGCTGGACCATAACAAAGAATATTGGAGAAGGTTCCACCGTCAAGAGCACGGTTCTTAAATGTTAGATAGATAGAATTTTAGCTTGACAATCATTTTGGGGTCCAAAATGAGAAATGTCACCTCGTATGCCAAGCTGCTGCGATAAAAGACTTGACGTAACAATTGATGTATCTGGACGTGTGAATTACTGATCCAAAGTATTCCAACAGGTCTATGTCCGCGATCGTATTTTCGTGTATGCGTTCGATCCTGGGATCTATAGTGTTGCTGGCCAAGTACTCCATCAATTAGTTCGACTGCAGTTCTCAAGAGACTCTCTAAGCAATCACACGTTTATAGATTAGTAAAGTCAGTCAGTTATCCAGAAGAGATCGTTTAATAGCAATAAGGCTAATTTTTTTCTACTTCTGTTTGTCTATGCTTCGATGTACAATAAAGTGTTATTTCTATTAAGGAATTCATATAATATTTACACTTTTGTTTTATCACACCAGGGTCATACAAGTAAATTACATACTTTACGCATTCCTCCCTCGCTGTCGTCATCAGAAATTGGCTTTATTGCAATAAAAGATTATTGGTGTAAATACAGTGTATTAAAAGCGACTTATATGACGTGAATAGTCATCGATTTTACATATTCCTCATATTTTTTTGCGCCCTAAAAATGCGGACACTTGTCGTATTTTTCTAGCGAGAGATTTACTATAAATGTAACAGTTTATGATTCGCTTTTTTTCTAGGATGAAAACTCATGTCAGAATTCAAACATCGCCTGATTCGATAAAAAAAAAAACTACTTGAAACAAAAGAAAAATTAAAAATGCTATAAATTCGCCCGACGAGAAGGAAAATAATACAGATGATACTAGTAAATAGCAACTTTTTCGTGATTTTTCGATTTAATTATTTCTTTCAATAATGTTTTTTACATAACTTCGTACAGACTAATGAAATTATTTAACTGTACGTAGTGGACTATGTAGGTGATTTTCGTTTGCTTTACCCAGAAACTTTAATAAACTAGTTTTTTTTTACTGCTTATCTTAACATTGGATTTAATAGTACTATCATAAGTATGTATTTCATGTACCTATTTCAACTTGTAATTATTAATTACACTTTATATATTTTTTAAAGTAAAAGTACATTTGTGGATTTTGTTTTAGTTCAAAAAAAAAAATGAAATGGAAACACCTGGACCGTCGTCGTCAACAGAGAAAGAAGATACTTCAAGCGGAGAAAATGTTAAGGATCAACACACTGACAAAGTCCCTAGACGGTTGTCGGTAAAAGAGGAAGAAAATTCTTCAACAGTTGAGAGTTCTTCTTGAAATCCGTTTTGTCGTATTTGCCAAAAAGAGAGTTCAGGTGCACATACGTGTTTATATTGTAAACAGATCGTGCATATTGTATTCGATGACAACATGCTTAAGACAGACGATAAAGGCTTCGAAAGTAAAGTTAGATGCATGCTTTTTGCACAAACAGAAATTATACAATAAGTTTTATATATAATTATATAATTATAAAAGTCCATTGAAGTTCTTCAAGCTCCGGCTATTGTTATGAAATAATTAACTAAACGAAAAATTCCGCCTATTGCGAATGGAAAAACTGTAACCATACCTAGTCCCAGCTTCGATAGAGCCAAAGGAGATGCTTGAAATATTTTGGGTATCATACAAGATAAAAAAAGTTGATGTTTTATACAGAGTAGGGACTAAACACGTAATAATAAACACATTTTTTTCTAGGAATGAGATACAAGAATGCAAAGAGAAATTTCTTAATTTCAAAGATGTGCTTGTCGTTCAGCTGTCTCTAACAGAAATTAGTTCAAAAGATTTCAAGTTTGGTGGCCAAGGCTTTATAGAAAGCCACTGTAATAAAAATGCTCTTCGAAGATATGTTAATGTTATAGATCAAACGTTTGAAATTCAAAATGCCATAACCGATCACCTTGTCAAAATAAAGAACAATGTTAATTGTTTAAATTACGGTCATCAATCCTAATTCAATATAAGAACAAAAAATTTAATTACTTTTACGGATTTATCAATTGATTACTACAGTATTGAAACAATAAACATTAAAACTAAAAAATGCACTTTACCATACCTCATCTTATACACGAATACATTTCAATACCTAATTGAGGCTGACTGGTGAAACCCCGATTTCATGAAATTGAGTTTCGGCGTTTTACTCTATAAATTAGTCTTTCCTAGGTTAGATAAAAATTCGTTAGGTAGCCAAACTTCATTAATGGACTTTTTAGATTATGTCAAACCTGAGGTTTGACTATAACATATACACTAATGTGGCTACATGTTAACGGCGTCATTGTTTAATGCTTTAAATAAGACTCCTTCGCTCACAGCCTAAATCTTTAACACTAACATAGGTGGAGCCCCAACATCAAGGAAACGCGAACTACTCAACTTACCATTTCCACTGATATTTGATGTTGTCTGTTTACAAAAACTACTGTGGTTTTTTGTTTCCGGATCGTATAAACAACTAACATATTGCAAACAATTTTCATGATCTTCATTTGATACCGGCTTTATTTGAGCTGAAAAATACGACCTTTTAAATTCATCATGGTAACATTCATTCTACTATATACTTTTCATCTATCTCTTAGAAACTAGACTGCTTGGCAGATTTATATTAGAGATGTGTCCACCAGTTGGCAACTAGTCGGTAAATTCGACTATCCGGCCATTTTTGCAGTCGGCGACTATTCGGCGAAGAGCGCTGACTATCCGGATTCTTACCTTCTTGTAGTTTATAATCTACTAGCTGACGTCCTGCCTGGAAAAGATTCAATCGATATATATAAGAAGCAGCCGACAGCAGTGCCACCTACTGGGTCCAATCGTGAACCAGCTCAGAAACCTTCTCTGGCTCATGCACAACAACTTTGCTAAAGATCATCACATGATCAAATATGTAGTTTACGATTCTATAAAGTACGTACAGACAAACATTCATTTTTATATATAAGAAGAAAGAAGAAGACGAAGATACTTTACTAATACATTGTAATCCATAAAAGAGATTTCCGGCTTGACATGATTAAATTTTAGTTGAGCTCTTTCACTTTAATCTTATATATAAAAATGAATCGCAAAATATGTTGGTAAGCGCATAACTTATTTACTTATTTATTATGATCCATCAACAGGAGATATATCAAAAACATCTGACTTAAATCTAAACAATGCTAATACTAAATACACTCCCTATTAAAGGTGGTCACATCGTTCATTATGTCATATTTTACAAAATGTCAAATAAATAGTTAAATTTGGATAATTAACATATTATAAGATATTAATTAAAGGATAAAATAATAACATAAAAAAGCATAAGTAAAAAATAGCAATAATAAAACATACTTAATCTGTTTGATATATTATTTTAAAGAATGTATGAGGACTGTCATTAAATATATCGATGTTTTTAGATTTTTCAACATATATATTGTACAGACGTGATATCCTTGCTATGGGTGAATATTTTCCAAGATTAGTTTTAAAACGTGTTGTCTTAAATGTTGGACAAGGGTGACGAGGAGGCCTGTGAGGAACATTAAAATCAAATCGTTCTAATAGTCGAGGACTGTCTATGTCATTGTGTAATAGTTTATAAAGAAATTTAATATCAAGGACAGATCTTCTAAACTTGAAATTGAAAAAGCATTTGGTTTGCATTTGAAAAAGCTTAAGCTTATTCATATAAAATTTACAGTTCATAGGCGCTCTGAAACGAAATGCTAAGTGGCGAACAAGTCTCCTTTGAATATTTTCAATTCTGCTCTCATGAACCTCATAATGAGGTGTCCACACCTGACAACAACATTCAAGTTTACTTCTGACATAAGAGTTGTAAATGAGTTTTAAATTCTTTCCCCCTTCTCAAAATTGAACCTAATGACTTATACGCAGCACTTATAATAATTAATATTATTTATGTGTCGATTGAAACGTAGTTCACTATCAATCTGAATTCCAAGGTCTCGCACATCATCCACTTGACGTAATGTGTTTCCTAAGATAGTGTAACTGTTTGGGCCACTTCGTAATTCTCCCCTATTCATGGAAAGGTGGACAAACGTGCGCCGGTATGTTCTCACCCCCCGCCCCACACCGCGGTCGCCCGCACGCACAGGTTAAGCGCATATTGCACCCCGCAACGAGTTCAGTGGCATTTTTAACCTTCCCGCAAAAACCAGTGTCGTGTGCGCAGCCCTAATTCACACAAACTTCGTTCGCGAGTGGTATCCAGCACCTTCGTATCATCATACCAGGCGTGGTAAAGGCAACGTGGCGACGAGACAACCGTGAGTACTGTTTTGCTCTGCTAATTTTTGAATCGTGGACAATAACGAAGTGGCTACACTCTTTCACCGCCATTCCGCATTCTTTATTCAGGGCCTTTGGCCTCTTCGCCCCCTCAGTAACTATTCGGCTGTTTTATTCGTTTCCTGGTAAACTGAATATAGTGAATAGTGAAATTTAGTTGTATTTAATGACATACGATTATTATTACACCATAATTCTAATTTTTTTAAGTCGTGCTGAAGTAGCTCTACGTCAGACGGAGATTTTGTAATTTTAAGATCATCAGCAAAAAGATAAACTCGAGAGTGGCAAAATGACTTTGATAAATCATTTATAAATAAGTTAAAAAGAGTGGCCCAAGGTTTTGGACCCCTAGGGAACACTGGAAGTGGAAATTATGGGATCAGACTGAGAGCCATCTACAACTACCTTAAACAGTCTATCGCTTAAATAGGACTTGCACCATTCCAAGAGTGAGCCAGATATTCCGAAAGAGTTCAATTTAGCCAGGAGAATTCTGTGGTTTACTTTGTAAAAGGCCTTGGAAAAATCTGTATATATTGCATCCACAGGAATATTACTATCCACTGATTCAATTAGGTCGGAAACGTAATTTAACATATTAGTATTAGTAGATCGTTTAGTCATAAATCCATGTTGACATGCAGAAATAAGCCGATATACATGATAATATATGAATTTGTGAACTAACGATTCAAAGACTTTTAACAAAGTAGATAGGATTGAGATAGGGCGGTAGTTTCCAATCGATTCTTTATCACCACTTTTCAAAAAAGGCACTTGAAACTTGAGAACGACATTACCGATTTTGTTGAAATTTCGTGTGTGTGTTTGAGTGGGTTCCCGGGTGGTTTAGATTCGCAATTAGAACCAGTAGGTGGCGCTGAGATCGGGTTCTAGAATCTTCCTAATGACCGGGAGCGATTATGATGATTTTGTTTTTGTGTGTTTGAGTGGGTTCCCGCGTGGCTTAAATTCGCAATTAGAACCGGTAGGTGGCGCTGAGATCGAGTTCTAGAATCCTTCTAATCACCTGGACCGATTACGGTGATTTTTTTTTGTGTCATGAAAAAAGTCTTTTAGGAATTCAGAAAATATGGCGGTACGAAGTTCGCCGGGTATATATATGTTATATATATGTTTTCGATGCCGAGAATGAACATAGGATACTTTTTATCCCGAAAAATGCGATATTTTCCGGGATAAAAATATATTTGTCTTTCTGTTTGTAATGCTTTTACGGAAGTACTAATGGGCCGATTTGGCTGAAATTCGATACGTATGTAAATTAAATACCGAGGGTGGACAAGGGTTACTTTTCATTTTGACCTTTTCGGTAATTTTGGCTTTTTGGGCATTTTGGCTATTTTAGCCTTTTTACTCATTTTGGCCAAGTCGGTCACTTTGGCCTTTTCGGTCATTTTGGCCATGTTGGTTATTTTGGCCTTTTTGGTCATTTTGTTCATTTTGGCCTTTTTGGTCATTTTTACAATGTCGGTCACTGTGGCCTTTTTGTTCATTTTGGCCATGTCGGTCATTTTGGCCTTTTAGGTCATTTTGACCATGTCGGTCACGTGGCCTTTTTGGTCATTTTGGCCTTTTTAGTCATTTTGACCATTTTGATCATTTTGGCCTTTTTGGTCATTTTTGCCTATTCCGTCATTTTAGCCATGTCGGTTACTGTGGCCGTTTTGGTCATTTTGCCTATGTCGGTCATTTTGGTCTTTTTGGTCATTTTGTCCATATTGATTATTTTGGCCTTTTTGGTAGTTTTTTCCTATTCCGTCATTTTGGCCACGTCGGTCACTGTGGCCTTTTTGGTAATTTTGGCCTTTTTGGTCATTTTGACCATTTTGATCATTTTGGCCTTTTTGGTCATTTTTGCCTATTCCGTCATTTTAGCCATGTCGGTCACTGTGGCCTTTTTGGTAATTTTGGCCTTTTTGGTCATTTTGACCATTTTGATCATTTTGGCCTTTTTGGTAATTTTTGCCTATACCGTCATTTTAGCCATGTCGGTCACTGTGGCCGTTTTGGTCATTTTGGCCTTTTTGGTCATTTTTGCTATTTCGGTAATTTTGGCCTTTTTAGTCATTTTGAACATTCTTGCCTTTTTGGTCATTTTGTCCTTTTTGGTAGTTTTTGCCTATTCCGTCATTTTAGCCATGTCCATCATTGTGGTCTTTTGAGTAATTTTGGCCATGTCGGTCATTTAGGCCTTTTTGGTAATTTTGATTATTTTGGCCTTTTTGGTCGTTTTTGTCTATTCCGTCATTTTGGCCATGTCGGTCACTGTAGCCTTTTTGGTAATTTTGGCTATGTCAGCTATTTTGATCATTTTGGCGTTTTTGGTCATTTTTGCTATTTCAGTAATTTTGCCCTTTTTGGTCATTTTGGCCATTTTGGTCATTTTGACCAATTTGATTATTTTGACCTTTTTTGCCTTTTTGGTAGTTTTTGCCTATTCCGTCATTTTGGCCACGTCGGTCACTGTGGCCTTTTTGGTCATTTTGTCCATGTCGGTCATTTTGGCCTTTTAGGTCATTTTGATCATTTTGATCATTTTGGCCATTTTTAACCGAATTTGAAAAAGGGAGGAAGTTCTCAATTCGTCGGTTTCTTTATTTTATTTCCTTTTTTTTATGTATGTTCACCGATTATCCGTGATTTATGATCCGATTTACGTGATTCTTTTTTTGTTCGACGCGGAATAGCTTCCAATTGGCCCCCTAAAAATTTTACGTAGTTTGGCCCAGTAGTTTTCATTTTATGAACATTTTTCATTGAAATAATTATCACTCCGTTCCATATGTACACCGATTACTCTGAGATTTATGATTCGATTTACGTGATTCTTTTTCGCACCATTCGTAAGTCCACCCATACATAGCTAGACACTAAAAAGTAACAAATAAAAAATAAAAACTTCGTTTAAAAAAAACCGACTTCAAAAACTAAAATGTATAAAATAACTTATTTCTAAAGCTCTTAAACATCTTGAAGTCGGTGCAAAGTAAATCATAAAAAATTACTATAATATTTTGAAAATTACTAAGCACCGACTTTAAGATGTTTTACATACATACATAGATACATATTATCACGCCTTTTTCCCATGGGGGTAGGCAGAGACTATAGATATCCACTTGCGACGATCCTGACAAACAACTTTCGCTTTATCTATTTTCATTAACCTCTTCATACATGCACGTTTATTTGATATGCTCTTTACCTGACCTCGTTTTAACACTTCTGTTATTTGATCATGGTGTGTACGTCGTGGTCTACCGGTACCAACTCTACCATTCACAATACTGTCATACACTTGTTTTGTGATTCTATTTTCATCCATCCTCTCTACATGCCCAAACCACCTTAACATTCCTTTTTCAACTCTTGTTATTACATCTTCTTTCAATCCACAACGTTCCCTTATTACATTATTCCGAATCATATCATTCATGCTTACCTCACATATACTTTTCAAAGCTCTCATTTCAACTGCATTTATTCTACTTTCATGCTTCTTCTGCCACACCCAACTTTCACTGCCATACATTAGTGTTGGCACCAACACCCCTTGATGGACAGCCAAACGTGCCTTTAGAGACACTTTTTGGCTTTTTATAAAAGAGTTTAGCGCTCCATTCACCTTATTACCTGCAATTACTCTTCTTTCGATGTCACTTTCATGCTTTCCGTCCCTAGTAAACATGCACCCAAGATAAACAAATTCTTTGACTTGCTCTAATTTTTGGCTTCCTATGTGTATATTACAAATTGACATATTTTCGTCTCTTTCAAATACCATAACTTTCGTCTTATTCACATTAACTTTCATACCCTTTCTCTTAAAAGACTCGTTCATAATTGTTACCATCTCCTGTAACTCTACTTCAGATGATGCAAGTACGACTTGATCATCGGCGTAGAGAAGACATTTGATAAGTAACCCATTCATTGTTAACCCACTTTCGCTTTCTTTCAAATCGTCCAAGCAACTATCCAAGAATAGGTTGAACAACCACGGCGACGCTACACAACCCTGTCTAACACCTTTTTCAATGCTAAACCATTCAGTGTAGGCGCCATTGACCCTAACACAAGCACTGGAATCGCTATACAGAGACTTTAGTGACTTTTCACTTATGCATCGTAAAGTGAAGATTTGGTCCACACATCCCATTCCCTTTCGAAAACCCGCTTGTACATCCCATATTTTCTCTTCTGTTACTTTCAATACCCGTTCAATCACCACTTTCGCATATAATTTACCGACAACGCTGAGAAGGCTAATGCCCCGATAATTTTTGCAGTCCTGTTGTGATCCTTTTCCTTTGTAAAGTAGGCACAATAACGGCTATGCACCAATCTTTCGGTACGCAACCACTTTTCCAACACATGTTGAAAAGGCGATACAATATACTTGCAACCAGACCTTGCCCAGCCTTTAGAATTTCTACTGTTATCCTATCATAACCCACAGCCTTTCCTAACTTCATACTATTTAATGCTTTCACAATTTAATCCATAACTATACAATCGCTACTGTTCTCTCTATTATACTTCACATCAATCACACTGTTTTCATCTGCTTTGTCTTTCTCAAACAATCCTTCAAAATATTCTTTCCAGCGGTCTAATATACATTCTTCTGATCATTCTTAGCAGTGCATTCAATCACGTAGATTTTGATATACTTACGGAAATTCTCCGCTCTCTCAACATATCTCCATCCGCAATTGATTGGTTTCATAGTTACCTGATTGAACGCCGGCAACGTGTTCGTATCGATGATATGTTGTTATCGTGGCAAAATCTCTTTGCCGGGGTTCCTCAGGGCGGCGTTTTATCTCCTCTTCTATTTTCTATTTTTATAAATTCTATCTCGAAAAACTTATCTTCTTCCTACCATCTCTATGCAGACGATTTGCAGATTTATACTCAGGCGCCTAAAGACAACGTACATAACGCTTTTAAGCTTATTAATGATGATCTGAACCGCATATACAACTGGAGTACTTCTCATGGACTTAGAGTCAATCCCAATAAAACTCAGGCTATCATCATTGGTAGCTCGCGAGCCATAGCAAAAATAGATTTTTCACTGCTTCCCGATGTGATGTTTCATAATACGCCTATTCCTATAAGCGATCAAGTAAAGAATCTTGGCGTAATAATGGACAAGGAATTGTGTTGGCAACCCCACATTACTGAACTAAGCCGCAAGATTTTTGCATCCTATGCATCCCTTAGGAGACTGAAAAATTTCCTTCCAACTGCCACTAGGATTTCGCTTACTCAATCAATACTACTACCCATTCTCGACTACGCTGATGCTTGCTATCTTAATCTCACTCAAGAGCAACTTATTAAGCTCGAGCGTCTTCAAAATGTTTGCATAAGGTTCCTATTTGGTTTAAAAAAATATGACCACGTTTCTGAATATCGCAACAAGCTCGAGTTGTTGCCTATCTCACTTCGCCGGAATGCTCATCTTCTCAAGTTACTATATCGTATATTGTTTATACCTTACACCCCACTTATCTTAAGGAATGTTTCAAATTCCTTCATACGTCACATACACTCAGTTTGCGCTCCACTAATAATCTCCTGTTAATGGCACCTGCACACTCTTCAACATTTTATTCCAACTCCTTCGCTATGCAGGCTGTCTTCCTTTGGAACTCTTTGCCCACTGACGTCAGAAAAGCCAAGTCTTTTGCCATATTTAAAAATTTACTTTGGAATCATTATGTAAGTCTTACACAATAATGTATGTGCTATAGTTATTATACTTTTGACTGTAATCTGCTGTCCATGTATGTCATTTTTATTTTTTATTTTTTTTATTGTATTATATAATCATTATAGATAATTTAAAAATTCCTTTTAAGTCAGGTTACTGATATAAAAAAACGTCATTAGGGTTTTTACATAATTAATATAATAATTTTAATTATTATAATAACAAAGAACATAAGTACATACAGTCTAGACAACTGCCCAACAAAAGAGACAAGTGAGTCGAAGTCAACCTGATTATAAGTAATACACTGAATGATATTTTGTTCATGACAACGTAAGTGTGTAAGGTATAAGCCCCCAAAAGGACACCCTTTTGGGGGCTTATACCTTACACGGTGAGATTAAGCGACGCACGGCATGTGTGGGACTCTGGTATAGTCGCTCCCAAATACTCCACTAAACCTGAACCTGCGTCCAATGTGGCCACGCTTGAGTTGGAAGAAATTGAAGTAATGAGCGAATTTTCGAAGATCTTTATGTATAAGTATCTATATATATATACTTCTTCTGTTCATGTTAGTGGTATAAAATCCCCCGAAACGTCTAGAGCGATTTTGAGGGAATTTTTAGTGAAAATGGTCTATCCATATATTTTTCTATGACTTTAATCTCCATTCACAGATTTTAAAAATGTACAGTTATCAACAGAACGGTTCTTGCTAACTCTACATTTTTTTGAAATTGTGTATAGTATAATCGTGATATAAATTGCATAGAAAATTTAAGGTACTTCCTCTTATTGCCGCACTGAAAGCTCCCATACTTTATAAGAGAAGAAGAAGAAGATAACATGGAAGAAAAATATTAAAGAGTGTCAACCACTTAGTAACAAAAGGTAGGTAACTTGTAACAATTTGCAATCACAATCGGTACACCAGTTTCTCAATTCGACTGTATGTATATATTTTAATCTTTTCTCGATTTCTCCTTCAATGATGAACCCTTTTTTTCTTTATCTGAAACAGTATACCTCTTAGGTAGTCCCACTGTTATCAACTCAGAATCTGATGAGTAGATCCCAGGGAAATCGAGAGCAACCCTTGTTAAAGAGCGCCGAGCACCTGCATTCTTCGAAAGGCAAAACTTGTTTATGCGTGCCAGTAATTAAATTTCTACAGGCGCTGCAAATAGTATTTCTAAAGCTGTTTGAAATACAGATATCGAATTAAGAGCATACGCTGGTTTTCGATTGTTACGCGATTCATACTAGGGTACTTTTTTATCGCCTCAAAAAGACGGTATGTAACAGTGACGAACCACGAAGTGATTGCTCTCGCATAATATTTGATTTTATTAGGAACTAGCTGACCCGGCGAACTTCGTACCGCCTATTTTCTAAAATCCTAAAAGACTTTGTTCCATGATACAAAAACAAAAATCACCAAACTCGTTCCAGGTGATTATGAAGAATCTAGAACCCTTTTTTTTACATGGGGAATTGCGTTGTCGTATCGTCAGCCGCGCGGGGGATCATGCGCGGCCAGTATGTGGGGCTCCCCGACGCCAATTAATCAATACGACCGGCGCCGGTATACCCACTAAAACCCCATGGGAGCCTTCTTCCGCCTAGCGCCGGGGTCACGGTACATGCACGAGCTTAACCCGCGACCCCGGCAGCGGCTGGCCGCCTCATAAACAGAGGCGGCCTCTCCTATGTGCGAGCCGGGGAATGATGTTTCCCCAGCCCTGAGAGGGTCCCGCGGCTGCCTGTCGCGCCCTCTCGCGGCATTAGTGCAGGCGAAGGTCTATCTGGATCCCCCAGACCTCAACGCCCGCTGCCGCTCGCCCATGGCTACTGTTTTACCATGGGCGTCACTCCTTCCCGCTCCCCGCGGCGGTTTCTTCTGCCTTCACGGCTGCGATTGCGCCCGGCTCCGTCCGGCTGGCCTTGGCTTTCCTCATGGTGGGCTTCTTGGCCCCGCAGGGCTTTGAGCCCACCTGATGACTGGCCGGCCTGCCCGCGGCCTTGCACACATTGCAGTGCGGTTTCGCGGTGCAGGGGCCAGTCACCAGATGCCCAGTCTGGCCGCAGCGGTAACAAATACCGCTGCGGTCCACCTCCGTCTTGCATACCGCCGCCATATGACCAGTCTCGTGGCAGCGGTAGCAGCGCTGGGCCCTATGGGGCAGGGCCTTCACAGTAGCTGAGGCCCATCCCACCAAGAGCTTCGTCCCCGAGGAGAGGAGCAGCTTGGCGGCCGCCACCGGGCAGGCCACCACCGTCTGTCCCATCCCGTCGACGCCAGGACGGACCTTAGACGCTTTGATTGACGTCTGGGAGCATCCGGTGGACCGCGCGATGGCAGCGGCCACGTGCTCCTTGTCTGTTTGGTCATCCAGGCCCTAGTTCCGAAGACACACAGTCTTCTTGGGCCTGGAGACACGCACGTCCTCGGGGTCGAGGACGGTCCTCAGTTTTTCGGCGAGGGCGTCCGCCTGGAGGGCGCTGTCGGTTCCTGGTACGACTAGCATCCTCGCCCCAGTGCGGACCCTCTTCAGCTGAAGGCCGCCCTCAATTCCGACGTCGGCCAGCCGGATATTCGCCTTTGCCTTCGAGAAGAGGTCCCGTATATTACCCCCCAGTCCGCCGCGCCTGGCTGGAGCGTCAGGACGACGGCGGCAGACTTGGGGAAGCGCAGTCGCGGAGCCCTCCTCTTTTTCGGCTCGTCTTTCTTTTTGGGCGTTGGGGGTGGAGGAGGGGGGGGGGGGCTGCGAGGCCGGGGCCTGCGTCACATCCCCCTAATCTTTCCCCCCGCGCCCTCTCCCTCCTCGCCGCCTAGCGTGGGTGGGCTGCGCTTCGGCGGCAGTCGTGTCCGGTTGTGTGCCGAACGACGGTTGGGCTCTATTTTTGGCCCTCTGATTTCGGCTGACCGTCGTCCAGCCTTCAGCCGCAGTTGCGGCCGGGGGAGGGAGCGCCGGGCAGGTGTTTTGAGGTGGTATAGGAACCGCCGTCTCCGTTGAGACCCTCCTCGATGGAAGAGGAGGAAATTCTTCCGCCAAGCACCCTGAGATAAGCGAGGGGCTTGGCGGGGTCGTCCTCAGAGGACTGGGCCTTGGCGAACTGGCCAGACAAGGTGACAGTGCCGGCCTCGCAGGCGGGATCCGCTCCTCCAGGGCCGCAAACCTGTTCTCCATCAGGAGAATTAGTCGATCCAGGTTAGCAGCCGTCGTCTGTGATGGTGGTGTGGGCTCTGGCGGGGATGGTGGCGCGGAGCGCACGGACCCGGCGCGTGCTTTTGCAAGCTCTGTGCGGATACTCGCCAGCTCGCTGCGCAGGTCCGCGAGCTCCACCTCCATGCGTCGATTCGCCGCACGGAGCAGAGCGACCTCCTCGGTGACAGTGCGGCTTAGGAGCTCTTCCGACGCCTCCTGAACCGACACCGCTGCCTCCTTTAGGGTTTTTTGCAGGGTGCCCTTCAGACCCTTTGACACCTTGGCCACTCCGGCCACCACCGCCAACGAGTTAGCTATCTGACGTTGGAGGCCCTCCGCGTGCTTCGTGCGCGACTCGGGGGGCGCCTGGCTCACGAGGGTACCTCCGCTCCTGAACCTGGTGACTCTCGTAGAGACCATATCTTGGGCCTTTTCCACGACATTTTTTTCGCACTGGAGCTGTAACTCAGCGCGTTGGGCCTCTACTAACGCTTTTTTGGCGTTCGCCAGGCCCACGTACTCTCCCGTTGTGGGAGGACGGCCTCTGCCCCGTTTGCCGTCCGGCGCTGAAACAGCCGGTGGCTTGGGCGGGGGCTTAATGGGGGCCGTCCTCCCCTCGTCATCAGATGAGTGGTCTAACGAGGACTCCACGAGCTCTTCGAGCTCTTCTAAGGCCAGGTACCGTCGCAGCGCCTCGTTGCGTGCGACCTACCTGGCCTTGTCTCCTTTAGTGTGGGGGGGATTAGAGGAGCCCCCCGCCTCGTCCGCAGATGGAATACGGGACAAGGCCGCTGACCTACTCCGCGTGACACGGGAGACAGCCTGTGTGTTGCCTTCCCCCTCCGGTGCTTTAGCAGCCGGGGCCTTTGATGGGGCCTGGACAGGGGGGGGGGGCGTCTCGTCCTCACTCCCGGATGAAAGGGATAAGGACATGTCGACTCTGGTTGGCGGCTTCCACGGTTTGGCACCGGAGCCAGCTTGTTTGGAGCTCTGCGTTGCCTTCGGCCCAGATATCGCCGCTAGGAAGCGCGACGTGTAGCTCTTTTCCACGCCCTTCGCGGGCCCTTTCGCGTTGTTTTTGCCCTTCGCGGGCTCTCCACTAACATCAGCTCCGCCCTTCGCAGGCACTTCGTCGGGTGTGTTTGTTTTTGATTTTAAGGTCTCCATTTTTGTTCCCACGAGTGTAATCTGGTTTATCGTCTCAAAATTAGGTGGTCCGCAGTAACGGCCGGGTTTTACCCCCAGACCTCAAAGCCTCTCGCCCTGCGCCGCAGCTTAGGCATTAGGGGATTTTTTATTGAGGTGCTCATCCTCTTGGGCCAGCCGGTAAAGGCAAGCCCCACGGTCCCGTGCAGCCGCGAGACGTGATCCACGACACCGCACGGGATAACGCTCGACGTAGTGCACAGTGACGAGACCCACCACAACGTCGGGCTGGGTGCGTGGGACAGAACCACGCACCTTCTCCTCGACGGTCAGCGGAGCGGAGCTCAACGCTGACGGTCGCTTCGGAAGGGAGGGGTGTTTGGGGAGGAGTTTTGTTAAGGAGGGGAAGACATTAGGATTTGGAGGCGGAAAGGTGGGACACCACTGTCACGGACTGAAGGGGGGGAAAGTGACAGTGGCCGCTCGGGGCCCCGGGGACGCATCCCCTTGTGCCGCTTCCTGGACGGAGGGGAGTCCAGGGCGGCACCCCCTGGGGGAGAGGAATCTAGAACCCGATCTTAGCGTCACCTACCGGTTGTAACTGTGAATCGAAACCATCTGGGGACCAACTCAAACACACAAAATTTTATTAAAAACAAAAATATAGCTATTATCATATATTATATATATGTATTCTATAAAGGACATTCAGCCAGACTTTCATTATTATATATTAAGACGATTTGATACTTGCCAGTGAGTGGAACACTATAATAGTGATGATAAGTTAATATACTCAGTGAGCAAGTGGTTGTATCTAAAATGGACAAGGCGTGGATGCATTTAGACAGACATTTTATCCATCCACCGTAGTGTTTCCTTGGTAAAACCCGCCAGAGTTAACTTGAGACTTCGCTCAAATGACGTAAGCGCGAGGTACTGACCCCTCGATTGCGAGAGCGGTAAGAAGACGGGTGTCGGGAGGGGAGCGCGCATTTCGCTCAGGTTTCAAGTTAACTCTTGCGGATAATAGCATTAATTTAATAAGATATTTAATATATTTCTTCTCAAAGGGCGCCCTTCCCTTAAGATACTGAGGGATTAATGTTCCCCCTTATTCCTGTTTCCACCTTGGGCTTATGCTGTCGGGTTACCGATTTCGCCGTGTATGGTACAAAAGCTATTCAAGCAACTGTCAAAACTGTACACTAACAAATAAATATTTTCAACAACACCTTGAAAGGTGTTGTTGAAAATACTTATTTATTGATTTTAAGTAGAAAGTCAGTTTTGTTTTTGTTATAAAACAAATATATAATCGCATTCAATGAATTTATTTAGCCGTGCTAAATAAATTCTTTAAATAGTTATTTATAACAGTTATTGTTTTTTTAAATCAAGATTAATTCATAAATGTAAACGTGTAATCATATTTAACGATTTGTTATAAATAAATAATCCTTAATGATAGATGTATGCGTGCAAAATAAATAGGGTTTTATACAAACAATACTTACCATATTCCAAATGTTTATTCCCTATAGAATCAGTCTCACTGTGAACTAAAAAAATCCGAAGGATTGTGAAATCTTCAGTATATTGTACATTGTGTTTATTAAAGTAAAGATATCTCGGGATGCAGTCAAGGTAGGTCCCGTCTTCTTCTGGACTGATCTTAGCGGTGTAATAACTGTTCTCAGTCCTAGTCGATCCTGGATAACTTAATCCATCTGAAATCACACACCCAAAAACTCTATTTTTTTCATATAAATAAAAATAAATTAGTTTATAATAAATATAAAAGTCAATCTCCGCCGGCAGCAGAGCCTAGAGTCTAAGCTACCAGTGGCTAATGTGACTGTGGCAATCTAGTTACTTTCAGAAGTTTTAGAAAAAGGTAGAAGATTCTGGAAGGAAAAGACAAGGACAGATACATTTTAGAAAGGGTAACACGATGAACGAAAGTTCTAGAACAGAAGGTTCGGGAAGAAAAAGACAGATAGAGAGATAGATAGATGTTTAGACAGGGATAGACGGTGTTTTGTACTACAATTAAAATTAATTATTCATTTTCAAAATTTATTTTCACAAAGGGTAATAATATAATGTTCTTGTACTGGCAACTTCTCCATAACAAGTAAAAAAAAAAAAGTGACAGCTCTCTCCAACTTCAAGACAGCCGGGCCCGGCACGCAACTTCCATTCAACAATTGGGTGAGTTTTTGCCAGTTTTTATACAACGAAACATAATTTTGGTCCTTCGAGCCGGATTAACATTACTTTCTTTCCATATTTTGCATAAAACTTATAATTTTTCTTCGTACATACGTACTTTCTATTATTTAGTTTCAAGCCGCGTACGCCATCTTTGTAAATCACAATGCCGCTCGCCAGTGAAGCCAATCAACAAATCGATATTTCTTGTGAACAAGATATTTTTGAACGCGAAATAATTCTTGATGATTTAAAACGTACATTACAGTTTGCGACAACAGACGAACAAAAGTTTCGATCGCGAACAAAAGAACTTACAACACAACAAAGAAAATTTAGTAAACTACAAACTAAAATCGAAAAATCTCTTATCAAATCGAAATTATTCAACAAGGAGGAACAAATCAAAATTCGCAATGACTTTGATGATTCATATTATGCCATTCTTACGCATTTAAGTAAGTTAAAACTGGATGACGAGCATTGTAGGCGTATGAGTAGATCAATTGGTTTGTCAGACTCTTTTCATGGAAATTCTAGCAGTCCGAAACTGCCAAAACTTCCATTGCCTAGTTTTTCCGGTAACAGTACTGATTGGAACTCGTTTTATGATTTATATCTTTCATTAATACACAACAATAATGCCTACACGGATGCCGAAAAATTCCGTTATTTACTGCTTACATTAAAAAATGAGCCCTATGATTTAATCAAAGCGATCCCCATAACAGATGCAAATTATAATATAGCATTGCACATTTTAGTTTCTCGCTATGAGAATAAAAGGGTCATCGCGACCACACATCTTCACAAAATTCTCGATATCGAACCTTGTTCAGATAAATCTACTATTAGTTTACGTAATTTATTAAATACATATCACGAAAATATCAGACCTCTTCAAGTGATACGTTTCCCGACCAACGAATGGAGTTTTATTTTACTAACTATTTTATTACGTAAAATTCCTTTGTCCATACGGAAACGCTATGAATTGTCATTACAATCGCCATCAGATATTCCCGATATCGATACGTTAGTTAACTTTTTAGAACATGAATTGTCAGCTAATGAAATTTCAAGTTCAAATTGCAATATTAGTCACCGATTCTTTTCGAAGGAAGGTAGCAATACGAAAAATGTGTCTCTCCAGCGCAGGCCTTTGCCGCTGGGCGATCGTAGTCACACATTTGCGACAAACATTGGGTCAACAGCAAAATCGACACATAATTTTGAACCTAAATCTCAGCGCGTCAAGTCTTATAATTGCTTGTATTGTGGTGCATTACATACTTTGACAAAATGTTTAATGTTTTTAAATCTCTCACCACAAGAACGATATTCTTTTGTAAGTGGAAAAAATATTTGTTTGAATTGTTTACATGTTGGACACGAATTAAGTAATTGTAACTCGACTTTCACGTGCCGATCTTGTAATAAGCGTCATCATACACTTATTCATTTCGAAAATAATTCTTGTCTAGGCGTTTCTGAATCACAAGTTTACAATAGTGATGCCCCGTGCCAACTTACAAGCGACGAGTCGACCACTTCGATTAATCCGCAACTTGTTATGACGTCCGTCAACAGTGTGCCGCGTTATTGTAGTGTACGATCCAATGCTCCGCCGGTATGCGCTACTACGGTACTATTATCTACGGCTCTCGTCGATGTAATCGTTGATTGTGAAAGACGCGCGAGCGTGCGGTGTCTTATCGATACGGGCAGCCAGGCTTCCTTTATAAGCGAAGCGTGCGCTGAGCGTTTGCGTTTAGCCAGAAAATATATAAATATGCCACCCGTTTATGGTATTAGTGGAAACAAACCGGTGCATCCAAAGGGTCTGGTTTCGTGCTTTATTACTTCTACAAATAAAAATAAATCACTTATTCAAATAGATGCATTAATTTTACCAAAACTTATTACAAGTCAAATGCCTTCATGTCAATTGCCGTACACGGGTTGGGCTCATATTAAAAATTTGACATTGGCGGATCCTGATTTCTACACGCCCCAGCCAGTTGAAATGCTTTTGGGTGCCGATGTACTTCCACAAATACTGTTGAATAACACGATTACAGGCTTACCCGGTACACCAATTGCAATTAATAGCATTTTTGGTTATTTATTATTAGGTAAAATAAATTTAAATTCGTCTTCAAATATCTCTGCCCCAGTTCAAGTGTGTCATAGCTCTGTCAACGACGACTTTGACCTCCAACGCTTCTGGGAATTAGAATCTATTTCAGAACAAAGGTCTCTCACTTCTGAAGAACTGTTGTGCGAAAACATATTCGTTAACACGCATACGCGTACGGAGACCGGCCAATACGTGGTCGCTTTGCCTTTCAAACCTAATGCTTCACCCCTTGGTGAATCAAGGGATATCGCTCTTGCGAGATTTCGTAAATTAGAGAATAAATTAGAACGTGATTCGAAGCTTAAACAAGATTATCACGCGTGCCTCCAAGAGTACTTAGACCTCGGTCATATGGAGCCCGTTGTCGACTTTCCTTCCGCTTCTAGTTCATACTACATACCACATCATTGTGTCGTTAAAGAGTCTAGTAAAACCACGAAAACACGAGTGGTCTTCGATGCAGGCTGCAAAACCACCAATCAGAATTCTCTTAATGATGTTTTATTAATAGGACAAAAGCTACATTTAGATATCGTAGATGTTTTATTAAAATTTCGTATACATTCTATTGCCTTTACGGCTGACATAAAACAAATGTACAGAAATATTAAAGTGCGAGAATCCGATATGGACTTCCAACGTATTGTATGGCGTACTTCTCCCAATGAACCAGTACGGGATTATCGTTTGCGCACCGTCACATTCGGTGTTAGTTCATCTCCATATCTCGCACTTCGTACTATACAGCAACTTGCTATAGATGAAGCAGTCCACTTTCCTCGCGCCGCACACGTATTGAAAAATGACGTATTTGTTGATGACATAATTTCAGGTGATAAGACTGTAGACTCTGCATTGTTTCTTCAACAGGAGTTAATTGCAATATGTCAAGCCGCGGGTTTTATTCTGCATAAGTGGCATAGCAATTCTTCAGCCATTCTCGCTGCCGTACAGCCCACACATTCTCACGGTGAGCGGCACAGCAATGTGCCTTTTGCCGAATTTGAAAATGACATGAACATAAAAGTACTTGGATTGCAATGGAACCCTCAAGCAGATTCTTTTAGCTTTAGTGTCAAAATATCGTCAGTTCACTGTACCAAGCGCTCTATTCTGTCACAAATCGCTCGCATCTATGATCCTCTGGGACTTTTATCACCTGTTACGCTTTTTGCCAAGCACTTAATTCAACTTTTGTGGATAGCATCCGTAGATTGGGATGACGAACCGCCACAGGACATAGTAAATGCCTGGTTTAGTTTCGTTCACGAGCTTCCGCTCTTATCTTCAGTTACGTTTCCCCGTCACGTTTTCCCCCTTAATTGTGTTGTCCAATTACATGGGTTTTCTGATGCCTCAGAAAAGGCGTATGCCGCGTGTGTATATCTACGACTTCAAGGAATAGATAAATCAGTGACAACATCATTGTTGTTAGCTAAGACCCGCGTCGCTCCAACTAAACGTGTATCGATTCCACGCCTGGAACTGATGGCAGCCGTTTTGTTGTCAAAATTAATCAGAACAATTTTAAATAATTACAATAAATTTATAAAGTCCGATCAAATATACGCGTGGTCAGATTCATCTATAGTGTTGGCATGGTTACGTGCTTCCCCACATGAATGGAAAACTTTTGTTTCCAACCGTATTACCGAAATCGTAAACAATGTACCATCATGTCGTTGGCGTCACGTGCCATCCGGCAGCAACCCTGCAGACCCCGCCTCACGTGGTATGCTACCTGCGGTATTTCTACAGAACGATATGTGGTTTAACGGTCCAGAGTTTTTGAAAAGAGAGGAAACTTCATGGCCCTCTCTCTCCGACATGTTTTATACCGAAGAAGAAAAGAGATGCTCTGCGATCTGTGCTAATCCAACGACATCTGTTCAGGGAGCTTTTAATAATGTAGAAGTTATTTCATATTTTTCTTCCTTAGGTAAATTAGTCCGAGTTACCGCCCTTATATTTCGCTTTTATAAAAAATGTAAAAAAATACAATGTTCTTTTCCACCTAATATAACTGTGCCCGAATTTAATTGCATATTAAAACAATTGATAAAACTTGTTCAACATTCTGTATTCGAGGAAGATATTGTGAGTATTTCAAAACAAAAGCAGCCATCTAATCAGTTAAGGCGCTTAAACCCTTTTCTCGATGCAGATAATATTTTACGCGTTGGTGGTAGGATACATAAATCACTTTTATCGTATGATGCAAAACATCAGATGATTTTACCTAAAAACACCCTTTAACTTTGTTAATCATCGATGATGCCCATATATCACAACTACATTCCGGAGCTCAAAGCACCCAGTATATGCTTTTGCAAAAATATTGGATTTTGTCTGCTCGAGACGTCATTCGACAGCGAATTTACCGTTGCATCCGTTGTTTCCGAACGCGTCCCGTACGTCCCCAACCGAGCATGGCTCCACTACCTGCCGCTCGACTGCGACCTGAACGTCCTTTTCTAAAAACTTCTGTAGATTTTGGGGGTCCGTTTTATGTGCGTGCTAATAAGGTGCGAAACGCAAAAATTTTTAAATGTTACGTTTCGGTTTTTGTCTGTATGTGCACCAAGGCTATTCACCTTGAAATAGTTTCAGAACTATCTACGGAACGTTTCACGTCGCGCCGAGGATTATGTACGGATATTTATTCCGATTGCGGTAAAAACTTCATCGGCTGTGATAGATATCTCAGAGAGCTCTTTCTTTTCCTAAAAAATGATTCTGTACAAAATACCCTTCATAAAAGAACGTTACAGCAGGGTATAACATGGCACTTCCAGCCTCCTTATGCAAGTCATTTTGGGGGGCTATTTGAAGCAGGAGTTAAGAGTTTCAAACATCATCTACAGCGCGTGATAGGCACTCGCACCTTAACTTACGATGAAATGCATACATTATTATGTCAAATCGAAGCGGTCTTAAACTCCCGTCCGCTATGTGTACTCAGCTCGGATGCTAAGGATCCCTTGCCCCTAACTCCATCACATTTTTTGATTGGGGAACCACTAACTGCGATCCCGGACGTATCCCTTATCGGTGAAAATACCAGTAGGCTTCTAAGATGGCGATTGATACAACAATCGCTCCAACATTTTTGGCATAAATGGAGTCGAGAGTATCTACATGAAATTCAGCAACGGGGAAAATGGTTCAGCGATCGGGGACCTCCGGTGCGTGAAGGCATGATTGTGGTTATGTGTGATGACAATCTTCCCCCCCTGCACTGGAGACTCGCACGTATACACGCTCTTCATCCAGGTACCGATGGCATTATTCGCGTTGTAACTCTTCAGAGCGGTAATGCGTTTTTCAAGAGACCAGTAATTAAAATTTGTCCTCTTCCCGTTGAATAAGTAACTAATAAAATAACTCTCTTAGCTTAATTTCTAATTAGTTATAAATTTATTTTCTTATTACAGTTATCGCATATTGTGTCTTATATATTTTATCAAATTTAATTTTCTCTTACCTGTATTTTTCTTTCTTTAAAAGATACTACGTACTTTTAAGGTGAGCGGCATGTTTTGTACTACAATTAAAATTAATTATACATTTTCAAAATTTATTTTCACAAAGGGTAATAATATAATGTTCTTGTACTGGCAACTTCTCCATAACAAGTAAAAAAAAAAAAAAGTGACAGCTCTCTCCAACTTCAAGACAGCCGGGCCCGGCACGCAACTTCCATTCAACAATTGGGTGAGTTTTTGCCAGTTTTTATACAACGAAACAGACGGTAAATAATAAAATAACGAAAAGAAGATCGAAATTATGGGTTCCAGAATATTTTTCCGGGTATATAAGCAGCGTAAGACGCGCCTACCGAGCAGTTGAGTTCAGTTAAAAACAGCGAAGCAAGAAGTGCGATTCAAAATAGTTGGAAGAGAAGTTAAATAGAAGACAGTGACGAATTTACTGCTGAATTTAGTGAGAAGTTTAGGGGACAGTCCTGTGAAGGAGGATTGTAGCATAGCTTAAAAGAAGATACAGAAGCGAGCTATACGCGGTAAATTCGGAGATAAGCACTGCAGTAGCAGGAGGTGGTCTACACAATATCGGTGACGGTATTGTAATTGAGACAACTTATCGGCGGGACAGTACATCGTTAGTCGTGCGTGTAGGGGCGACCCTGTGGAGAGGAATCACGTGCGGCTGTGTAAGTTGATAAAAGAGTTTAGTTAAAACTGGTATTTCCTTCCAATGCTAAGTGCGTAACCCCGCTCACACTCTACAATATATAGGAATCTCCTCACAATACGAAGAGATTAAACTCATAATGATGGGTCCATATTAATACTGCCCGGTTAATAAAATTGCCCGTAACATATGTATATTATCTAATGTTAATAAGGTTTTTTGGATATTTAATGATTGGCGGGTAGGGTTGAAAACCTTTTTCTCTCATATTGAAACTTTTATGTTACTGGAACTGGTTAGATCCGGAAAGTTAAGCTTAAAATAATAAGAGACTTGTTAGTAGTTGTTAGTGGTGTGTTTCTATAATAAAACGGTACAAAAAATAATGAAAAATGACTGACGAACTTAGCACCCCCTTTTTCTTATACAGGGAAATCCGTTTGAGGACTGTGAACTGCTCGAGGGGAGAGGTCGTAGCCCGTGTGTGGGATTCGTCAGGTCGTGATGGCACTAGCACCTCACGTGTGAGATGCTATTGCCACGCCGTGGTTAGGGATACCCACTAAAACCCCTGTCCAATCCTCAAACGTCCTTCGTCCGGGCTGTGGGCTCGTTCGCGCATTCATCACCAGCGCGGACGGCCAACGGCCGGCCCCTTTGCGGGCTTGCCTCCCCATTTGTTAGCCGGAGATTTGGGTCAATTCTCCATCACATCCCTCTTCTCTGGCCTTTGTGTGCGGGCGGGTCCAGTTTCCCCGCCGGTCGCTTACATTGCTGTAGCCTACAGCGGCTGAAGGTTGTCGTGGAAAACTCTTCGTCGCCGCTGCTGGCTCTGGTGGGAGGGGAGCGTGATGGCCTCGCAGAAGGAGGCGGCTAAGTCCCACGCGTCGACGCTCCGGACCATGGCCTTCAACACGGCCGGGAGGAACAGATCCGCCCCGATGGCCACGATGAGATCGCAGCGCTGCTTGTCCCAGGCTGAACACCTGGAACTTAGCACCCCCGGCCAACCGTAGATATGGAAATTTATCTAGGGTCATTTTTAGAGATACTGTTTTACTGGGAGTATGTAGGGTCATCATTATTTTTTTACATGATTGCACTTACCGGTGAAAAATGAAATCTCTCTTAAGAGTAAGCCTCCGATGTAATGGCAGGTCAGGTTTATTAATATGTTGCCATTGTATACAAAACACGCAAAAGCGTCAAAATCTTTTATTCCGTTAGCTGCTACTTGTGTATGCATTGATGTTACATTCACATACATATAAGAAACATCATGGACAAAAACTGTAACTAATACAATTAATACTATTAACGCACTTACGGTCACCAGCATGTAATAAAAAGAAGTTTTTTTTGATGCATTTCATTATTTATATAATCAAAAAGGACTGGATTTCTTACTTTTTTAAAGGCTTGACGAGTTGTTGCAATGAAACAAGCCGTACATTTAAAATATATAAAATTTTCTCTGAGTTATTTACATGGCCGACTTAAGTAATATTTATTGAATATGGATTTAAATATATATTTTCCGTGACGACTCTGATATCTGTGTGTCAACCATTATAACATAATATCCAGCCTAATGGCCAGTGGCCGAAAGGATGGCTCCATTCCTATGAACCAAACCATTCGCCACAGATTTGAAAATTTCTAATGCTTCGGCTTCATCTGCAGTGTTAAAGATTTGACTGTGACCGAATGCGTCTTATTTAATAATAACGCCGTTAGGGTACAGCCACATAATTGTATATACATAAATGTTTTCTGTTAATATTTGACGTCATTAGTAATGTCACATCTCAAATAACGTATTAAAAAACCTGGGGAACATGTCATCCTTGTCCGTAAAAAAATACCCATAAATTGTATTCCTACACGAGGTCCCTGGGTGGTGCTAATTAGGCGACACTGGTGGTGGGTCTCGGTCGCGACATATCTTAACTATCCATCGGCCAAAGTCATGCCGCCATAGCAATGTAGCCATATTCCAGTACAATGGTCGATGAAGCTTAATGGGAGACGGGTCAAAAAAGCTGCCATTTGATTTGATTACTGACCAGGAAAAAGTAACACCACTACATTTTAAGATTAGTCGAGGAGGGTAGCGGGATCCGAGGCACTGTTAACTGCTGGCCAACCGCAGTCAGTAATGTTATAGCCTTACATGAAAAGATGCTCCGCCAAGTGTTCATAGGTGATGGTTACCGCTTTCCAACAGGTGGGCCGATTGATGAAATTGGGCAATGAAAAACATGGTTTAAAAAATGTAACCCAAAGATTAAAATTCTATTTCTTGTTATTAATTTGAATTTTTATTTTTAGTTTTTAACTAAGTATAGGACGTGCCTCGACATGCTGTGGATCCGATGTGATGTTAATTAGCTCTTGAGCTGGAATTATTAAGAAAAACGTACGTACCTGGAAACGTATAAGGTGTAACGGTCTGCTGAGGTGCACCTTCTGTTCTTTTGTTGCCCCTTCTGTTGTGTTCCACGGTATTGTAACTAACTGTAACTTCATAGGAGCAGGAATGAAAGTTTCATTAAAATTTCCAGCTAATTATCAGAATTTGGTAGTTGTTGATTTTTAAGCCAATGTGATCTAGTGCCTGCAATTAGCTTTCCAATTTGTTCTGGAGTGCCAACCCATCTTTTGCTATCATAACAATATCATTAATAAACCCGCAGGGGGGCTTTGTGGCGACGCCTTAAGTGAGTGGCGACACCTCGTACCTGACTCCGGGGGCCAAGACAAGGCCCACACCTCCGTGCTTGCCTTAACAAGCCGGCACGGGGTGAAGATCGCTAGAGCTAAGACTCAAGCTCCATGGGTGGAAGTGATAAATGGCCTAACGTTGGAAGTAGCTTCGGTGAACCTGCAGTCCACCTCTCTACACCCCTTAGCCACTCACACCCATGTTGCCCCTGCCTTTTGCGGAATTTTTAGGGGCCCATGCAGGGAGTGGCGAGTCACCGTCTGCCCATTTTTCCATGTTCCCTGAACATTGCGACGGGCAGACACCATAGTCCCCATATTCCCAGACCGCCAGTACCACTAACAGTTCACCCCAATAGCCCGGTACTTTTTATCCTCATTTCCCACAATAGTCCTACACTGGCCGGGGCTTGTCCTTGGGTACATTATTTTATGGTGTAGACAGGGATAATTGCCGATCAAGTGTCACGCCACATATTTACATTAAATTTGTCAAGGGGCCTCTACGTGTTGGCCTCCCTATGGCCCCACGCAAGCCCTCCAAAAGTCCGGGCTATTTTTATAGACCGTGGTCTTGAAAAACTCATTAATAAAATACAAGCACCGCTGTGCCTCATCTTGTACTTCTGCGGTCAGAGCATCCATAACCAGCAGGAATAGACAGGGGCGCAAGGTTAAGCCCTTCTGCAAGATTGTCTTCACAAAAAACTTACTTAGGATTAAATACGAAAATGAGGCTTTTTTACCTATCGTATACTCTTATTTTATTAATTAATTTATTTAATTTGTTTGAGAAACATACAATAATTAACATTATTAAATATAAAACACAAAATTAATACTTATATCAATTAAGTTTCCCTATAAAATAATTTATATAATGAAAATAAAAAATAAAAATGTAAAAAAATTGGCTCAAATGGTTAATCACAATAAAGAAACGAAAAGAAATACAATTATGATACGAAAATTAACTAAAATGTCTATTTAATTTACATTATGTCAAAACTTAAAAAAATAAAAGAAAATGTCAAAAAAGGAAAGTATATTAAAAAAAAAGTTTATATCATTATTCTAAGTCATTGGATCATTCTAAATTACGAATGTTCTTAATTAGGGTTTTAATATTTTAATTTTGATGTAGGTTACCTATGAAAGGATCAATACTTGTGAATAGTGCATTGTATTGCTGACAAGTGCGGTATAAGAACGTGTTTTTAGTGTAGTTTGTTTTTATTAATGGAACTGAGAATAGGGACTTATCACGTGAGCTTAAACGGGGACACTTCAGGAGTAAATTATAGATAAGAAAAGGGGAATCAACGCAATTATTCATAATTTTGTAGAGATAAACTTGGTCTCTTTCAGTTCGACGAATTGATAGTGGGGTAATGTCAGGTGGTAGTTGCTTTAAATGTGTGAATTTGTAATTTAAGTGCTTTAAAAACTTACTTTGTATTGACTCGATACTTTTAATGTAAATATGATACTGTGGATTCCTAATTGTAGACGCGTATAAGACAGATCTAACATACGAATTATAAAGTAAAGTTAGAGTAGAAGCTAACCTAAAGTCTCTTCCAACCCTTAGAATAAACCCGAGCATTTGATACGCCTTTGTCGTTATGTGATCAATGTGGGACGAAAATGTAAGTTTACAGTCTAAATACACACCCAAATCTCTCACTTCGGTCACTCGCTTGAGGGGAATATTATCCAAACTATAAACAAATGCTTCTGGCCTAGTCCTTCATGTGAATGACACGACATTACATTTATTAATATTAAGGTTTAATCCATTCTTTCTACAATAGTTACAAAGAGAATCTAAATTATTTTGGAGAAGGATACAATCATTATTTGATTGAATAATAAAATTTCATATCATCTGCATAAAGTAAAATATGAGAATTGTTGAAATTGCTTAACATGTCATTAATAAAAATATTGAATAACAAAGGTCCGAGATGAGAGCCTTGTGGCACTCCAGAAGACACTGGGATAAATGAGGAACAGTGACCTTTAATGGTCACTGCTTGACTTCGTTCTCTCAAATATGATTCGATCCACCTTAGCAAATCACCATGAATCCCAATCAAACCTAGTTTTTGTAACAGAAGAGAATGCGGAGTTTTATCAAAGCCTTAGAATAATCAGTGTAAATAACATCCATTTGACCGCCACTGTCCATTGCTCGTGCAACCCGATGTAAGAACTCACAAAAATTAGATTCGGTCGATCGTTTGTTAACAAATCCGTGTTGTTGTTCAATAATTATAGGTCTAATAATAGGAAATATTTCGTCATAAATTACTTTCTCAAATAACTTGTATTGAATTAATAATTTTAATGACATTACAGTTGTTTATTTCAGAAATATTCAACCAGTTTGAAGGGATGGTTATTATAGATTTGCATATACGTATGAAAAAGGGTATACTCACTCGACGGTCTGATATGGAACCAAACATTTTTTATAAGTACGTTCCATTCACTTTTATAAAACCAAAATTGCCATTCCCTTTTCATTTCATTATATATTGGGTCTATCTGAAGCTATTAAAAAAAATTGGTAGATTAATACACACGTTACATATTTCCAAGTTAGTTGTGCTTTTGTTATTGGTGCCCAGGCTGGAGTAAATAACAGAATATTCCTATACACTGCTTTATAATTTACTTGCGGCCACCGGCAACTTTGACCGCATTTGTGTTAAAAATTCGCAATATAGAGACAATCCTCCCGCGTCAGCTCTGCTTCGGGTTGCGCACACGGCAATGACGCAAGATATTCGTATACCCTACGCCTAGCCGCACTCGACCCATATATTATTATATACTAACAGTAGTAAGAATATTATATATAAAGATGATGTTGACATAGACCAACAGACAATCGGATAATTGGCCTGACATGACGAGTTGAGAAATGATTTGAAGCCTAGCAAGTTCTCATCAAGGATCGTTACTCTGTGTTATCGTTGGTGCTGGTAGACCGCGACTTACTTACCACGATCAAATCAGATCTCTTAAACAAGAGTCAGGGAAAGCAACATAATAAACGCGTATGTATGAAGAGATTAATAAATTAAGATGAAACAAACGGGTCAAGATCGTAGCAAGTATTCGTGCCAGAACGGAGAAAGAAAACTGATTCCTGTGGCCGGGCGGCCTATTGAATGAAACGACAAAACCACCCTCGTGCAGGTGGTAGGGCATTTGCATTTGCCCGATTGGATGGCTACCACCTGGGGTCTAAAGTATGTCGCCATAACAACCGGGAGTTGTGTTCCGGCATTAGCGACCAGGCCAGTCTGCCTTAAGAGAGCAGTAGCGCATTTGCAGCACCTTTGGTGTCGCAAATATCCATAGGCGTTGGTAACCGCTTTCTATCAAGTGGGCCGTCTGCCTGTCTGTTGAACTCCTGCAATAAAAAAAAGTGGAAATCCATCGTTTCTACCTACCCTTGTGGTAAACAAGCATGATAATATATGTAGGTTATTATTGTTTAAGACCTATCCAAAGTCACGTCATTATTTAACTATACTATTGATCGAAATTTTATTATAGGTTTGCCAAAAAGAGAAATAAAAATGCACCCCGCATGTTTATCAAAACTTTAACGGTGATCCAAACGTCTAAAATTTAAAAATAAGTACATATTAATCTTGTCTGCTAGTTTGTATGGATTGTCAATAGTATGTTAGCAAAATGACTGTAATAGAAAAGCATGCCCATTTATAAGAGTTATCTCTTTGTCATTTGGTACGGCACCTTATAGATAAGACTAAATACAAACAAATAAATAACACATACCTCAGCAGAGCAGTGTCCTTCTTCACATTTGAAATATGTTGTGCTTACAATGTTTACAAATGCCCTGCAACATCTATATAGGGTATATAGGTGTAGGATATGGAATGTCCGAATTGAATAATTCAAAAAGTTATATAAAGATATATGAAGTAATTTATTTTGATAAGGATTAATACCAATATACAAATTAAGAGCCTTTTCTAGCGGCGGCATTTTAATTAAATTTTTCAAATAAAATAACACTCATTGTGGCTTAACTATATAGTTAAATATATAGTATCGCGACACTTTTTGTACATAATGATGTGTTCTGCAAAGTTGTAGTACATTATTTTATTTTATCATCAATAGTTTTCGAAGTGCACGCGATTTTAGGTATTTTTTTACACCTTGGGTTACATTATTGGAGTTTTAGTAAGGATCCTTAATTTTTTTGTAAAAATAATATAGCCCATGTCACCCGGGGCAGTGTGTTACCGGGTCACACTACCCGTGTGACCCTACGGGCACCCTACGACTCTACACGCCCCGGGTGACTCACCCAGGGCGTGTAGTGTAGTTTGCCAACAGTGAAAGAATTTTTACAAATCGGTTGAGTAGTTTCTGAGCCTATTCAATGCAAACAAACAATCTAGTCTCTCCTCTTTATAATATTAGTATAGATATTCATAAATATTTATTATAACATTAATTAGAATAATTATTATAAAAAGCGCAAGATTTTGCTCTGGAAGTTGTTTAATAAAATTGGGAGCTTGATTGCCCTAAAAAGCGCTATATCTAGCTCCGGAAGCGCTAAATTGGCAGCCCTGGTGAGCCAAGCGCCGGCCAAGTCTCGTAAACGAGAGAGCGAGCGAGGATATACCGCGTCCTCCGACGACTTCGTCCCTCTAATACCTAAAATCGTGTCCTGCGCATCGGAAAGCGCGATGTTCCGAGCCGCTATTAATGGAGGCAAACTTAAATTTGCATCGAACTATACCTCTGCTCTCCACGTGGCAGAGCATCACTGCCTCTATTCATAGTCTGTGTAAAAAGTATTAGTAAGTAAATAGAGTTTGTTAAGGAAACTAATTAACAACAAGAAAACTTTGCCAATGGTTCAATTTTTCGAAAGTCACAACAAAAGTAAACGACAATGAACGACAAAAGTATTGACGAAAAAAATGGTCAGTGCGTGTATAGCGTATTACACCATTAAAATGTACCTAACCTAGCCAAATCATAATTTGCAGCAAACCTGCGAAACATCGAAATGCGTGCCGGGACACATATTAGAAGTGAAACTTCAACGGGTAAGTGGAAAAACGAATCGCAAAACGGACAAGTGGAAAACGACGCGCAACGGACAAGTGGAAAAGCGAATGGCAACGGATAAGTGGAAAATCTTCAACTGACAAATTGGACAAGTACATTAACAATCTGCCCGTAACTTCAAGTAAAAATTTTGTTATAATTCATTTTGTCACTTGCAGATTTTCCACTTGTGCGTTGCGATTCATTTTTCCACTGATCAGTTTTTTTATGAAATTAGCTATATATTTTTTATTCACAAAACAATTAAAAAATTAAATATTGTTTCGTACTACACAGGACTGAAATTAAAATGCCGTTGGAATTACTATGGAATTTAATAGAACTGTACAAACACGTATAAAACAGGTACAAATATAACTAGACACTGTATAAACTGCACGATTCAATAACACGCGCAAAGTCCGTCTCTATATCTTTAATCGAAAGTCCTACACACAGTCTTGCTAGTATCGTAATCGTCGCTTGACTGCCCCACCCCTCCGTTCGGGCATTGTTTTATACTTAACTGTATAATAGAACAAAGGACCGCGTTCACTGAGTTAATCCGCACACCTGGCAAGCTTCGACGCAATGCAATAACAACAAGCATTAGTTCTTTTTTTTGTTGCCTGAAGCAGGCAAACAGGCGGACGGCCCACTTGATGGAAGGTGTTTACCGTCGCCTATGGACGTTTACAACACCGGGGTCATTGCCAACGCGTTGTCAGCGTCTAAGAAATTTTATAACGCCCTTCTTAAACGACCCCATGTCGTAGCGCAGAGGGCGGAGAAAACCTCGGCGGGAAGTTCTCTCCAGATCATTGTTGTACGCGGTATAAACGTTTTGGAGAACTGTTGCGTAGTTGAGCGTGGCGCACACTCTCCGTTGTACAGGCGGTAGAATACACAGAGTACACGTAAAGTCTCTCCGAAGGCTAAGCGATTCTAAGCCGCCTGTTAGTATGGGATTGTCGACTATGCGAACGGCGTGACGCTGGATGGAGTCAAGAGGGTCGGTCTGGTAAGCGGATGGCCTAGCCCATAGGTATGAGCAGTATTCCATATGCGGCCTAACTTGTGCTTTGTAGTTCGACACTAATAACGGCCATAAAACAAGTTCAATAACAATAGCATGTTTTTCTTAATTACGAATTCTAAACACAAAGAAAACAAAATAAGTCATATGTCCTAGAAGGCAATAAACTGCATTTTACAACAGGCAGGTGTGCGCATTTCTTCGTCGGTATGTAAGAATGTAATCGAATACAATGTAGGAAAACTTAAGTATACTATACTATAAGTAGAAAAGTATATATAGGTGATGTGAAATAATTATTCAATAAAAAATTTATTCTTTTCTTCTTCTATAATATTCATTATAAAATTTAAAAAATATCGTGTTGATCTAAAAAATACTATATAGTTATAAACGATGCTGAACACGTGTCGTTTTTTTTTAGATTTTTTGTTTCAATATCCCTATTATATACCCTATTATTAAATATAAATATTGTTATAAATCCTATCCTATCCAATATCCCTATCTTATACTAGGCTGGCAAGGCAATGGCTTCATCCGTAGTTGCTGCAAACGTTTATAGGTGATGGTAAACATTTTTCATTAGATGGGCCCCTTCTAATGTATTACAAGTATTTGAAATGTGGTGTTGGAGACGAACGGAGAGGATAACTTGACACAGATAGACGGACGGAAGCACGCAACGACGTTTTTGCCAAAATGACTACAGAACTCAAAACAATAGAGAAGGAAAATCTACGGCACCATCCACTTAAGTAAAATTTAGAAGATTGCAAATTTAGGCTTTGTACTGTGGACTATCGTCATTCTTCTTGCGTGCCTTAAAGCCGTTTTTAAATAAGACCTTATTAAAATTATAAATTGAAAACTTACGTCACATACTCAAGTCCGCTACTTGTAGAAGTATTGTAATAAACACTTATTGTTACTGTCTGTCCTTGCAATACTAAAAACGTGTCTTCATTAAACTCTGGTTGTGTAAACATCGCATTAAGCGGTAAAAGGTCCCATCGATTTAGTTCATAATCCTCAAGTTTATAAGTAATTTGAGGCACATTCTCTAAAATGTTAAAGGAAAATGTTAACTGGTTAACTATTTTTATGCCCTCTCTCTCGTCTGATGATTGTCAGCCAATCAACGTCAACTACACGACGTGGTCATTATTAATTATTAATGATTATGAAAACCCTTTCTTTTACTTTTTATCACGTATGACTATGATGAATAGAGTCATAAGTTTTAATCAAATAAATATATTGATTAACTAAAGAAATTAGACCCACTGCTCACAAAATTCGTGGTGTTTTTATGCATGGAGGATAGAGACAAGGACGACAACTTAATCGGGGAGACAACTGAGAAAGTGTCCGGTAAGCATAATTACCAGTTGAAAATGTACACTTTATGCACTGTAGTTATTCTTCAACGACATCGTTTATAAAGCTTTAAATAAGACGCGTTGGGCCACAGTCAATATCTAGAACATTAGCCTAGGTGAGGCCCGAGCATTAAAAATACTGTCGTTTGCTACGCTCCTGGCGTTGCAAACGTCTACAGCTGACAGTAACGACTTTCCATCAGGTGGGCCGTCTGCCTGTTTGCCACCTTCGCAATTAGACATAAACGATATCAGTCAGTGGAATGAGAGACGGCTGCAATAACAACTAAGCCATTAGGTTTTACAATATGAGTTTGAGTAAAGGTGTCCCTTAAAATTGTTGTCGTCACAAAAATGACTAACGACTGCTATGAAACATGAAATGAACGAATTATTATTTTGTATTTTTTTCTTGTTAAACGCTTTTATCTATCACACAATTAAAAACTTCATGTTTTGCAGTATAACACTTTAGTACCTACGTCATGTAATTATTATAAATATAATAATATTTTTCTTACATTTTATTGTATCTTTGTCCTACTGAGTATGTTTGCTACAACTTCATAAATTATTCTAAAAGCAATCGTGTTATATATCTAATATATAAAATTCTCGTGTCACAGTTTTCGTTGCCATACTCCTCCGAAACGGCTTGACCGATTTTGATGAAATTTTTTTGTGCTTGTCCGGTATCTATGAGAATCGGCCAACATCTATTTTTCATCCCCCTAAATGTTAGGGGTAGTCCACCCCTAATTTTATTTATTTTATTTTTTAGACAAAATTTTTAATTTCTATTTTTTTATGATAAAACATACAAAAATACATACAACCCTAGATTTTCAACGCTCTACGATCAACCCCTATTTTTTACCGGGCCGGACGACGTCTGCCGGGACAGCTAGTATCTGTATAAAGTTTTGTAAAAAAGAGTTCAAGCTAGTTAATTAAGAAGAAATACAATTTTTAGCTAGACGTGTTGCTATGGAGTTTCTTGCCGCTTCTACTCCTTAACAGCAATAACATGCTGCGAAACGGTGTAATAGATTAGGAAGTAAAATTTTAACTTATATGTTTTACCATCAGAAAGTATTCTCCAGCGGATCTTATTTGTATGAAAACTTTTGAATTTGGATAATATAATAATAAATAAATAGTTTATAATAAAAACAACCATTCTTTTGAATAAAATTTTAGTTAAATTGCTTTTAAAAAGAAAAAATCTAATTTGACTTACATCAAACTCATCATTTCGTTACCTACAATTATCTATTTTGCTGAAACTTGTCGCAACATCTCTTTTACACAGGAAGGTCTTTACGTTATGTATATGAATCAAAATTATTTCTATGAAATATTCGTAGTATTATTGTTGGGATTCATACTGAACAGATTTGTCTTAGGTAAATGCAGTTAAAATATATCTTGAAAAATATGAGAGAGACATAGGCAAGATAGGGAACTCCATTTAGATAGGCCCTTAAATGCTGGTGGAATAATATGCACTCACCTATACCTTCCGAAATACAGTAAATGGAAAAAAATATAACGAGATATTTCAACGCCATCCCGCTGCATTGACAACTCGTACGATCACTTTAGAGATCTGTAAAACACAAAACTAGATAATTTCTTTTTGTTTTTAAAATTTGGGCGCTTTTATAAGACGAATAATATGCACTCGCGGTTAGAACAAGGCACATTTTTATTTAAAATAAACATACGTTTTGATGTAACATGTTTTAAATTGGATTTCAGTAACCAGTAGAGCGCAGTGTTCGTAGACTCGCGTCTTCACGCATTGTGCAATGTTCGACGATAAGACTTCATGAATTTGGAGACTATTAAGGTAAAATCGGCTAATGACATTAGGATAATACGGATCATTATAATTGCTCCCATATTACTGCGTTTCTGCAGAGGCCCGCGTGCAAGGTAGGTGGCTAGACCATACCCTGGGCTGATGCATTGATCCCAGCACATTTCCTAGCCGACACGTATAAGAGTAACGGACACTAAGTAGTCACTATAAAGTGGAGTTTACATTAAGTTCAAAAGATATTCTAATCATATACAAATCACCGCAGCGTGCTAGATTTTGTACGAGAATAGTATTTATTTGTGCAGGAACGGAGAAAGTTTACAATTTCCTGCGGCCGGGAGGCCTATTGTAAGAGGCGACAAGACAATCCACAGCTAGAGTATTTGCCCATCTGGATAGCTACAACCCCTGGTGTGATGCCACGATAATAAACTTGAGTTGTGTCCCGGCATTATAGTGGCTTGGTCCCAATCTCCTTTTAGAGAGCGGCAGCACTTTGGTAGCACATTTGGTGTTACAAATATCCACAGGTGATGGTGACCCCTTTCCATCAAGTTGGTCGTCTGCCTGTCTGCTGAACTCATGAAATTGAATAGTAAGATATGACTTCAGAACTTTAACAAGTTATTTAGCGTATAATTAGTGTTATAAAATTTACTAAAATTATTTTTTCTCAGTCTTTAAAAGCATGATAATACGGTATTTTTAGACCCGGTCTATTGTATTATGAACATGGTTTTATGATTGACTGTAATATGTACATACATACATCTAAACTGTCTCACAAAAGAAGTCCCGCAGACGGAGCGCCACGGTCGTGTAACGGAATATTAGAAAGATAAAAAAACTTCGTTTAAAAAAACTAAAAAGTAAAAATAATTTATCTCTAAAGCTGTTATTAATTATTATATTATAGTTTTTGAAGCCGGTTTTTTTAAACGATGTTTTTTTTATTTATTTGTTATTTTTTAGTGTCTAGAGCTATGGGTTCGCCTATGAAAGGTGCCGCGCGTTTTTAAAATATAGGTCCCAAGAAACGGGAACAAAAACCGTTCGTAAAATGAATACTACTGGGCCAAACTATGTTAATTTTTTAGAGGATCAAATGGCAGCTATTCCGCGTCGAACAAAAAAGAATCATGTAAATCGGATTATAAATCTCGGAATAATCGGTGAACATACATAAAAAAAGAGATTCCGACGAATTGAGAACCTCGTTCTTTTTTTGAAGTCAGTTAAAAATAACTTTAGAAAGATTCTGATTTATTAATATAATAATAATATTCATAAATATAATAGAGCCTTGACCGTCATTTACGGAGGCTTTCGCTGGGTAGCTGGGTGAAGAGCCAGATACAGAAGACAGCACTCTTGAACACGGCAGGAATTGTGTAAAAGTTCCTGTCTCTGGAGCCCTAACCACCGGTAGTTTGGACCCCAGGCCCCGCTAGTTGCTGTAAGATATTATATTTTTTTATTGAATATTATGTGTTTTATTTTTGATGTATTTTTATAAAAGAGTAATATTGTCTTTTTTTATATAAAAAATGACTATTTTTTTAATATAAAATTTTTGAGAATTTATAAAAATAATATAAAATAATATATCATTAACATTAAAACACTTAATAAAAATGACATAACAACGTGGCTGGACTCATCACATCTTATCATTAGTTCCATTTTTTTCCGCGGTACTTTTATTGTTAGGCGTAATTTTGTACCCAATTTTCTTTGTTTGACATTTACGTACCTAACTACTGGACACGACCACAAAACTATATTAAACTGAATAATAGACAGATGTCATAACACTATTATTTGATAAACTAAGTTTTTAACAGACACATACTTGTTCACTGAATTCACCTGTTCAACTGAAACAACTACGTCTCTCATCATCACCACTTTGAGTAGTCAGCTTTAACAGGAAATTAATGTATTTTCCTGATTTTAAATAACTCATTGTTTTAATATTTAATAATTCATATAGATCTCTGTCTATTTTCTATATTATAATTATGAAAGCAGGCAAATAATGTTTTAAAATTAGATAATGTATATTTTCGGGCAGATCCAAAACTTGAACCTAATCGAATACGCTTATGACATGGAATTGTATTATAATAAAACGCAGTTATGTTTTTAAATCTATTTGAATTCCGAATAATAATAGAAGAAGAAGAAGTACGTGACTACTGTCAAATAATCGTTTCTTTAACAAGCTTTTTAATCCATTGATATCTTACAATTTAAGGACCGAATATTGCATTTTTTAGAGGACGCAATTTTATTTTTGGTACATGTGTGATACCACGTAAAAAAACGCGCCTACGGACTCTACCTCATAGGTGGCGGGGAAAACGGGGACCTTTTCTACCTGCTTAACATTTGACAAGTTAAATTTGGTAAATTCTATGTAGAGAAAAGATTTAGTAATGAATAAAAAAATTCTCACTTTTTTGCTTATAACTTCTTTAATTTTTAATTTAGGGCAAAAAGTTGTGTAAACATATTTTTAGGCAAAACAATTTGCTACAAATTATGATTCTACAATTTTTTTGTAAGACGCATAGTTTCCGAGATATCGGAGAAAAAAGTGTTTTCACCGCTTTTTCCAAGATGACGGCCGGGGGACAAGGGTGGCGACCCCACAAACTTGAGGTTAAGCTTCTATTGACCCCCCACATATGTCCCAAAAATAAAATTGTGTCCTCTAAGAAATGCAAAGCTGATGCAAAATTTCAATGGCTATTTCTTTAACTTGCAATGGATGTATGTAAGTTCGCGTGGAATCTTGCAAGTTAAACCTTGACCAACTTACCACTTTCCGATTGAGCTGAAATTTTGCAGGAATATGTATATCGCATGACTATGCAATAATATTGTACCATAGAGCTCATCTGATAATGGAGTCGCAAGGTGGCCATAGGAACGTCTAATACGTCATCATGACAACATTACTGTACTACCTATTGTTAGTAATTTATGTTATTGAGTACATACATAATATTTTTACATACCGACAAAGGTAAACGCACTTGTCGTAAAGCGCAGTTTAATACCTCCCCCGCATTTATGAATTATTTTGTTTACTTTGTGTTTAGAATTTGTAATTAAGAAAAACATTATATTGTTATTGTATTTGTTTTATGGCCGTCATTAGTGTCAAACCAATCCTTGTTGTTATTGTATTGCGTCGAAGCTTGCCAGGTATTGATTGGTGCATTATAAAGCAATGGCCCAGGGTGAAGAGGGGCAGCCAAGTGAGGATTACGATACGAGTAAGACGTATATTCGATGAGTGATATAGTAGCTGACGGACTTTGCGCGTGTTATTGAATTTTACAATTTGAATTGGTCGTTTCCAGTTATATTTGTACCTGTTTTATACGTGTTTGTACAGTTCTAATAAACTATTATATATTAGTAATTCCAACGGCATTTTAATTCGAGACCTGTGTAGCTCGTAACAATATTACAGGGTAGTTTGTGACGGTTTCTCCACTACTTGGATCGTTCTGTCTTCGCTAGTACACAAAAGCGTGCGGACAGAACTATGAGACAGTCTAACTTCGACTTTGGTCGAGTGCATATTCTCACTTCGGCTTTGGTCCGATGAAAATGTCATATTTTTTGCATAAGTTCAGCGCCGGTCCGGTGATTACTCATCGGTCTTATTGACTCTCTAATTTGTGATTCTATAGATTTCTGTGTTAATTTCTCTTTAGTGTTGCTTTTTCGTTTCATCAAAATCAAAACTATTCTAAAGAACTTCCAATTCAAAAAATTGATAATCGGTCCACAATTGACGGAGAAATCACGTAACTAACATACAGCGATCTATGGGTAAGAATAATATTTCCTGCGGCCGGGCGGTATATAAGAGGCGACAAAACAACCCATAGCCAGGTGGTAGGGTATTTGCTCGTCCGAATGGCTACCACCCCTGGTCTGGAGTTTACCGCCATAACAACATTCAGCTGTGTTCCGGCTTTGGTGGCCGGTTTACAGTAACCCATAAGAGAGCAGCAGCGCATTTGTGTACTACTTGGGTGTCGCAAATGACCACAGGTGATGGTAAAAACTTCCCATCAGACAGGCCGTCTGGCTGTCTATTGAACGCATGCAATAAAAAAACATGCAGATCAATTGAGAACCTCCTTTTAAAAGTTGGTTAAAAAATTCTAGAAAGATCCAAGTTATTCAACGATCCGACTTTGAAATCGACCAAGCAATGTCAAATATTTTCAGTAACAATTTTTAATTACAAAATGTAATTTTATTTAGGCCGCCTTGGATTGTTAGGAATCTGCTAGAAATTCAGCCGTCGTACATTTCAGAGCAATAAGACAATGCTATTCAATTAATGAAATATTTTTGAGGTTGACATGTTTGGAGTGAAGGCACTGACATAACTAGAAGAAAAGATAAGAGATTCTCAGTTATTAGCTAGGACGTGTTATATGATACTAAAGTTCATTATATTTAAATTAAAAGATATCGAATAAAAACAACTAGTGGAAAAACGAATGGTAACGGACAAGTGCCAAAACAAATCGCACCAAAATTTTAAATTGAAATTTTACTCGTATACACATAATATTGTTACAACTCAGGTCCCGACAAAATAAATCCACCTGCATATCAGAAACAAAGCACATTTATTACCCGTGGGAATTTGAACTAATAACAACCTTTTGTGGTCATTTTCTTTTGTTTACTTATTGGCATACATCCTATTGTTGTATTGTAATAATTAGTCAGGTGTTATGAATTTTAAAGTAAAAGCTGTTTCTAGGAAACTCAATCGGCGTTGCCGGGCGCACATATTGCATTCGTACAGTATAAACAATGGCCCGGTTGAGAGAGGAGTTAGACGAGCGAGACGTGTCTAATACAATCGGGAATCTAATAAGTGCGCGTTTTATTGAATTACAATCTTCTGCATTACGTTTGGACTTGTTGTGTTCGGTTATATGTGTACCTGTCTTATACGAGTTTTTGCAAATTTCAAAGGGCATTTTAAAATTTACTCTTGCGACTCGTAACAATATGTATGTATGTATATGTGCGCGTATATATATATGTATATAGATATAGCTAGACGTGATGCTGTGGCATTTTTTGCCGCTTTTTCTCCTTAACAGCAATTACGCGTCGCGAAGCAGTGTACACAGAATTAAAAAGTAATTAAATTAAATTTTAACTTATATATAGACCTTCAAAAATGTTCTCCAATTGAACTTGCTTTGAATAAAAACTTTTTAATTGGAATTTGAATATTAATATATATTACTCATGGTTTAAGTCGTTTTATTATCATTCAACTCATTCATTTTAACGAATTAATAATTTTAAACCAATTTCAATAACAGCATGAATGATACTAATATGTCATATATGTAAAATTTAATGAGAAAAAGTATTGATTAAACACGTGGCAATATTAAAGTAAAGTGATGTGGATTCGACCTATGTATAACCAAGAAAAGACGAATGGTTAGCTGTATAAAATAAATACGATAGTAGATAACCTTGCGAAAGCAGACTCCTAGGTACAGAAGTTAATCTCGAACATTGTGGTACCTAACAAAGGCAAGACAACAACGATGAACACGGTATTTTTAAATCACAAATACTCGAACTGATTGATGAAAATATTATCTACATTGGAAACATCTAATATATAAAATTCTCGTGTCACAGTTTTCGTTGCCATACTCCTCCGAAACGGCTTGACCGATTTTGATGAAATTTTTTGTGCTTATCCGGTATCTATGAGAATCGGCCAACATCTATTTTTCATCCCCCTAAATGTTAGGGGTAGTCCACCCCTAAATTTTTTTTATTTATTTTTTAGTCAAAATATTTAATTTCTATTTTTTTATGATACAACATACAAAAATACATACAACCCTAAATTATTAACCCTCTGCGACAAACCCCTATTTTTACCGGGCAGGACGACGTCTGCCCGGACAGCTAGTTTCTAATAAAAAAATGAATTCTTTTTTATTTCGAATTTGACAAACAGCCAGACGGATCACCTAAGACCCCTCGCCCTGGCGACTGTTTGTAGCGATGCTGTCGCGCGTTTAGTAAACGTGCGACAGCATCGCTACTAATGCGTATTAGGCGCATTCGCAACGCGCTACAGTAGCGATGCTAGCTCAAATCTTAAGTCGTTCCAATTTTCTGTATTTAACCACGAACCACCATATGTATAATGAACACGAATGTTAATTTTTATTTAATACCTTGGTTTTACCATAAATATTGTATTTGAAATACAAGAAGAAATTTGTATAGGATAAATGTTCTTCAGATCTGTTGATTTAAGCTTAAGCATATGTATGCAAATTTCGTTTTATTGTATGAAAATGTTACCTTAATATCATAATTATAAATTTGTGTAAAATTGTGTGTTTTAAGGCCTTCTTCTAGGGCCGCAGCATGTTGGCAACACCAACATAAAATTGAATTTAATTTGATTACTTGCAACATTGTTGTTGCATTCATTGGTTTTTTTTCTCTTCTGCTTGAATTGTAACCGAAGGCAGACGCCTTCGTATAATAAGTGATTTTTATTACAAGTTTTCACCTAATAACAGTGTTTAACTTCCACCACTACATCGACCTTGGTATCCTAGGCCCATCACATCAGCGTGCTACAACATTTATTACTATTATATGTGCGACGAGCTTCGTCCATGTTGGTCCTTCGAGCCGGATTTGAACCAGCGACCTATGGATGCTGTTCCTGTGGTGCTTCCCATTTAACCGTGTGTGTCAAATTTGTGGTGGTTCCGACTTGGAGGGCTGAACAGGAAGAAGATTTTTTTTTCAATTTCTTTTTCAAAAATCATAAAATTAATGTCACACATAATAACACATAAACAATAAGCGTGTATAAATTCAAAAAACTCTAACAATAAAATTTGTAAAAAGGGTACGGAACTAGAGTCCGTAGATTAGTTAATTTAAAAAAAAGAAGAAAAACAGGAAGAAGAATGGCGCAATATCTATTCAGACGTGATAGAGCCATGATTCTTGAAATATTATATTGATTACAAGTTCACTGGGCCAGCTCGGTATGATATCACGCTCTCACAGAATATAGGTTAGAAACGGTTAGCTCTGAGCTAATTGTGTTTCATATAATGAGAAAAAGTACCAAAGAACCATATGATTATATCAACATATATCTAATTATATATGCATATATTGTTACGTGCGAGCGGGGGTACGCTCTTAAGGATTGGAAGAAAACACCAGTTTTTAACTAAACGCTTTTAATAACTTACACAGCCGCACGCGATACCTCTTCACAGGGTTGCCCCTTTACGCACGACCAACGATGCACAGTCCCGACGATAAGGTGTCTTGCTCTCAGTACCGTCGCCGATATTGTGTAGACCACTTCTAGTTACTGCAGTGCTCACCTCCGATATTAGCGCGTGTAGCTCGCTTCTAGTTCAGCCCTCGAACTACGCTACGCACCTTCTTCACTTAACTGTCCACTAAATTCACCACTTTACTCGCCACTGTCTTCTATTATACTTCTCTTCACACATCCGTATCGCACTTATCGTTTCGGTGTCTTGGACTGAACTCAACTCTAAACTGCCCGGTAGGCGCGCCTTACGCTGTTTATATACCCGGAAGAATTTTCTGGAACCCATAACTTCGTAATTCTTTTATTTACTACCTGTCTCTTTCTAAACATGTATTTATCTCTATCTTTTCCTTTTCGAACATTCTATTCGAGAACTTTCATTTATACATCTATCCCTTTCTAACATCTATCTCTGTCTTTTTTTTTTTTTTTTTACATGGGGAAATGCGTTGCCGCACCGTCAGCCGCGCGGGGGATCATGCGCGGCCGGTGTGTGGGGCTCCCCGACGCCGGTTCAATACGACCGGCTGCCGGTATACCCACTAAAACCCCATGGGAGCCTTCCTTCCGCCTAGCGCCGGGGTCGCGGTACATGCGTGAGCTTAACCCGCAACCCCGGCAGCGGCCGGCCGCCTCGTAAACAGAGGCGGCCTCTCCTGTGTGCGGGCCGGGGGAGATGGTGGTCCCCGGCCCTGAGAGGGACGCGCGGCTACCTCTCGCGCCCTCTCGCGGCATTAGTGCGGGCGGAGGTCTATGTTGATCCCCCAGACCTCGACGCCCGCTGCCGCCGGGAGGGGGAGGCTGCAAGGAATACTCCTGCGCCATCACCCCTCCCTCTCCTTCCTCCTCCCCCCGCCGCCTCGCGCACTCAGCAGCGTCAGCGGCGGGGGGGAGTGTCTCCGCGATGGGGGGGGAGGGGGAGGCTGCGGAGGATTTCTCCTGCGCCATCACCCCTCCCTCTCCTTTCTCCCCCTCCGCCGCCTCGCGCTCGTAGCAGCGTCAGCGGCAGGGGGGGGGGCTTCGCGGCGGGGGGAGGGGGAGGCTGCGAAGGATTGCTCCTGCGCCAACACCCCTCCCCCCTCTTCTTCCACCCCGCCCCCCCACCGCCTCGCGCAATCGGCAGCGTCAGCGGCGGGGGGGGCCTCGCGATAGGAGGGAGGGGGAGGCCGCGAAGGATTTCTCCTGCGCCATCACCCCTCCCTCTCCTTTCTCCCCCTCCGCCGCCTCGCGCTCTAAGCAGCGTCAGCGGCGGGGGGGGGCTTCGCGATGGGGGGAGGGGGAGGCTGCGAAGGATTGCTCCTGCGCCAACACCCCTCCCCCCTCTCCTTCCTCCCCTTTTCCCGTCGCCTCGCGCACACAGCAGCGTTGGCAGACGGGGTCGGGGAGGATAGGTCGCCTGTTAGGAGGGCGGTGGTGGGGTGGACATCACCACCGCCGTCCTTGACAGCCAGCGGAGAACACCTCGACGCTGGCGGTCGCATCGGAAAGGAGGGGCGTTTGGGGAGGAGGTTTGAAAAGGAGGGGGAAGGCATTAGGATTTGGAGGCGGAAAGGTGGGACACCACTGTCACGGAGTGAAGGGGGAATGTGACAGTGGCCGCTCGGGGCCCCTGGGACGCATCCCCTTGTACCGCTACCTGGTCGGAGAAGAGACCAGGGCGGCACCCCCTGGGGGAATCTCTGTCTTTCGTTCATCATCTATCAACTAACTAAATGGTTCCACCATCATTCGCCACAATAGGTATATATAGGTATATAGTACTTTATTTATATTATATTTTATTTTTTATAATAGACCACCAAAAATCTTATATTTATTTATTTTTTTAAAATCTCCTTACACACTGGGTTGCCTGGAAGAGATCGCTATAACCGATAAGGCCGCCCATTATTCTAATGGAAATGTATCCATATCAATTGTCTAGATTTAAGTTTATTTTGAACAATAAAGAGTTTTCATTCATTCATTCAAGACCCACTATCGGGGATAGTGGGTCTTGAATGAATTTTTATTGCATGAGTTCAGCAGACAGGCAGACGTAATTTGCGGATGGCCCCTGTTCGCAGTAAACGAAATCTCCCAGAAGGCTTTCAAGGCAGTTTTCGTCAATATCGCATGTTCGCACAGTTTAGTCTCAACAGTGCGTGAAATATTGCCACTCTCCAATGGTTTCCTATCAAAACATTTAGTAGCGTTTTTACTCGCAGTTTACTGATACGTAGCTAACCGTAAATTCCCTCTATATAAATAGGAGGCTCGAATCTAGCAGTGAAACGTTTATGGTCTGTTATTATTATATACATATAATAATATTGTTACGAGTGCGGGACTCGAATTAAAATGTCGTTGGAATTACTATAGAATTTATTAGAACTATACAAACACAGGTACAAATATAACTGGACACAACCAGTAAAAACTACATGCGTACTCTGCGCATGTAATCTCTGTGCGTAATTAGCACTGCAAATTCAATAACACGCCTGTCACTATATAGCTCATTGAATGTACATGTCTTGATCGTATCGTAATCGTCACTCGACTGCCTCACCGGCATCCCGTCCGACGCCTAGTTGCTAATTACACCAGCTATGGGCGTCGGCGGCATGCGGGGCGCGGAGAGTAGGTGTGCTCCGGCGGGCGGACAGTGCTCTCTGTCCGCAACATATAAGTTCGCTGGGAAATGTAGCAAATAAATCGTCATCGGACCCAAAACTTTTGGTCCTCATAAAAAATCAATTTAAACTTGTTTTGTATCACATGTGGGCCCCTTATGACAACACAAACAGCTGTTTACTGGGACTGCCTGTGTTTCTAACCTCTGAAAGATTTATGCACGATGTTTTATGTTTACCATAATTTTTGACCAGTGTTTATCAGTCTTGAATTATATTAAACTAACGTTTGCCTGCGGTTATTTCATAATCAGAGTGTGGAGGGCTAGCCGTTAATCTGGTTGTGTTAAGTTCATTCGCTTTTATAATATAAGTCATACAAGAAATTATTTTCCGCAAACAAATTAAACCTTAAACCAAAATGTATATTTATATACTAGGATATGGCCGTGAGTACGTCCGTGCTTGACACAAAATTGGCGTGGGATTCCCGAGACACAAAGTACCGCAGCTATCGTAGTAGTGAAAACTGTGTCATATAAGCTGATCGGTCAATGAAGAAATCACATTGGAATTAATAAATGGTCCCGGTTGACGACGCTGCAGTCGGTTTCTAGATTCTTATTTTTTAAGGGCAAGACAACGTCTGCCGGGTACAGCTAGTGTAGCATATTTCATACTCAATTGTGGTCATTAGTCAAATTAAATGCAAGACACAAGTTACATTCTGTCAAACTAGTAGCGTAGTTACTGGCTAATGGCCATCGAGCGACTTGGAAACTGTACTATACTTCGGTACTTGAAACTAGTCGTTCAACCATAGACTTCATGGAACTTTGTGAAAATTAATTATTTTGGATTATCTTGTCGAACTTTCGATGGCCTCGTTGTTTAAGTACTATATAATGCAGTGTTTCCTTTTTACCCTTCGAATTTTAGGTTCTAAATCATATTTTTCAAGGCCAGGTCAATGTCTGCTGGGCTTGCTGGTTAGAATATATAATTATATTAAACTACCCGAGTAAGTCTAGACGTTAAGGCTTATAGTTATAATATATTTATATATATATATTAGGGTGGGTCAAAAAAAAATTTTTTTTTAAGTGACACGGAAAAATCGGTTGCTAGACACCTTAAAAAAATTCTCACCAAGCATGAGCGCTTTATTTTAATAGGAAGATCCTCCGCATCGCAGTTATGTAAATTTTTCTCAGTCCAATAGAAAAAAAATCATACATCAACAAATCATCATAATTAAATCATACATCAAATCATCTCATTTTTTAGGAAATTTAATGCTTTACAAAAAAGGTATATTATATTTTTTCCGGAAACCTCACCATTTGAAAGATATTAAGGATTTAATTTTGATTATTTTAAGACAAATTTCATTTTTGTTTATGAATTTTATAACTCGACAATAAATGACTTTTACAAAATGCGCAATACAAATTTTTGTTGGAAATTAACTGCTCTAATAAAAATGGTTTCTTATGTTTTGGCGATGAAATTAACCGTTCAAAAGATATTCATCGTCAAACTTTCATGTTTACGGATTTTAAAAGTTTTTGATGAGATATTCGAAAAATTTCAATTTAATTTATAAATTTCATGTGAATTTCATTTCATTAATATAAGTATTATTTGAGTTTTATTCTTTTCAAAATTTTTCTTCAATTATTTTAAACATTTATTTTATTCACAAAAAAAAAATTCGAAGAAATTTTCCCTAGGTTCGTGAGTTCTAATGATTAAATTAAAATGCTTAGAATAATTGAATATTGTTTATTACTGTAAATAAGGACGATTTTAGAAACACATTACTAATTGATACGTCATCGAGTTGTCAGTAAAATAAATGCTTGGAAAGGGCAATTAATTTGCCTTCCTCCGTGAAAGATGGCCTAGAGCTCGATCTTAGAACTTATATATACACATATATACACAGACGCAGATATACACATCACAATCTACACAGACGCAGTTACGGCTAGTAAACGGTTATGCCTGGGACATGTTGGCTTGATCTTAGTACTTTTACGAGTGCCATAAAACGGCAGATGTCTTGAAAGAGTTTATTCAAATTTACCGGATTTATTGGGACCCACAGGTTTAGGGCTTGGGTTACGAGGGGATCGTAAATTTGCCCTGATTGATTGCTGTACACATTCATTACCATAATTGGGCTCTTGTTATGTATATTTATGTAGTCTGTAGACTACAAGCCCACAATTGGCAAGACGCTGCGCAGGACAGAGATAAATGACGTGCTCTCGTTTCGGAGGCCAAGACTCATTTTGGTTCGCTGAGTCAACGGAGTTAGTTAGTAATCTGCAGACTAGTTCATAAATATCCTGTGTATTGAACTTTTTTATTATTATATGAACCTTTTTAATTTTAACGAAGGTTGTTGTATGTGCACCACACATATGTGTCTGTGGAATAGAGGTAATCGACCCGGGATACCACGGTCTTTCTTGCCGCCGCAGTGCCGACAGATGGTCACGCCACGCCGCCCTGAATGATGTCTTACGGAGGGCGCTTGCCACCGCTAACGTGCCGGCTCTATTGGAGCCGAACGGTATTGCACGTGATGATGGCAGGCGCCCTGACGGAATGACTCTAATTCCCTGGCTGCGTGGCAAGCCTTTGGTGTGGGATGCGACTTGCGTAGACACGTTGGCCGCATCCCATTTACCAAACACTTCTAGATCGGCCAGTTCGGCAGCGGAAACAGCGGAATCACTCAAGCGGCGGAAATATGCAACCCTCAGTGAGAGTTATATGTTTGTGCCGTTTGCTGTCGAGACGCTTGGACCGTGGGGTCCTGAGGCCACGAGCCTCTACCAAAATTTATCAAAACGACTTATCGACTCTTCAGGTGATCAGAGGGCTGGTGCTTACCTCGGCCAACGGATCAGTATGGCGATCCAGCGAGGAAACGTAGCCAGCCTTCTGGGCACCTTACCCATAGGAGACGGTGATCTGGGCTCAGTATTCTACTTATAGTCTTGGGTAGAATACAATACAAATAAGTTAAGTTTTCTTACATTGTATGTAATTTATATTATAATATTACGTAGGTGTTATTATGATTAGGTTGTTAGATATTTTGGAGGCAACCTTGTGCTCAGCGTAGATTTGACCTTGGTCCATATTTTCAAGGTCATTTAAAGGTCTACTTTTATGCATATAATTTTATAATTAGGCACTTGTTACAGACTAGTTTATAAATATACATACAGGTTGAGCCATTTTAATTTCACCAGTTAATTATTTCAGAATGGGATTAATTTTGTATACGAAAGTTTTTAGATATTTTGAAAGCAACCTTGTGCTAATTGTAGACTTGACCTTGGTCCATATTTTCAAGGTCATTTGAATGCCTACTTTTATGCATTGAGTTTCACGATTGGGCATTTTTTCAGACTAATATATAAATATACATACAGGTTGAGCCATTTTAATTTCACCAGTTAATTGTTTCAGAACGGGGTTCATTTCGTATAAAATAAATGTTCTTTAACGAAATTTGTTGGATGTTTTGGAGGCAATATTGTGTGCAGTGTAAATTTAACTTTGATACATATTGTTACGACAGAATGCCGACAAAAGAACGTCTCACACCTGCAGTTTATTACCTTTCCGCATTTGGACTTCTTTTGTTTACTTTATGTTTAATTTTTTTAATTAGAAAAACAGGCTATTTTATATTGTGATATTTTATGGTAGTTATTAGCCAGATGTGATTCTTTGAAACTATTGTTATGCGGTCGAGTATTGTGTCGAGACATATTATAAAGTTTAGTATAAAACAATGCCCGAACGGAGAGATGAGTCAGTCAAGCGATAATCGCGACCAAGGCAAGACGTGTGTACATTCGATAAGCTATATAGTGACGGGCTTTACACGTGTTATTGAATCGTGCTGTTTATACTGGTTGTGTGCAGTTATATTTGTACCTGTGTTATGCGTCTTTGTTATAGTTCTAATAAGTTCTATAGTAATTCCAACGGCATTTAAGTCGAGTCTTATACCAATCGAATTTATAACAATATTTTCAAGGTCACACAGTAGTCTGTCACTACTGTGAATCCCTTATCTGTATATATCGACACTGACTTGCCGATTTAAAAAAAACATAATATACACATTTTCACACTTATCTTGGTAGGAAAGTATTACGTCATATAAAATTACAATTACAAAACTGAAAGAAAGTGCACAGCCACAAAGGCAAGTTTAACCCTATAAGAATTTGCTTTCAGCTGACCTAAGTCAAATAAGACAATAAAGGCATGAAACAAAAGCGAAAATCATATCACAAAAGTTACACAATATACACCGGAAAAAACTAAATTATCTTAATAAATTATCTTAATAATTATCTTACACACAACTTAAATATTATAACACTTATAAAGGAATATAAAGTCTTTAATTAAAATCAAACATACCTGAAAAATATACCCAAAATCCCACTTCAATTACGAAAATAAAATGATTCAGAAAATTATGTAACCAAAGGAAAATAAAGGCAAATGCCCATTGCGAAGCGAATGCGATACAAAGCAAGAAAACAACTATAACAAGTTAGAAAGTATTTTTGCTATATCAGCTTGTATACTACTATAGCATGTCGATTATTTGATTTAAAAAAAACTATTCTTCCTTAATTTTATTTTGTACCTTACATTAAAATGTTTATCAGTAACTGTTTTTTTATGTTAATTCATCATGGAATAAATTTTAATGTATCAGACAGCATTTTTGCTCCAGTAATAAATAGATAACATAATATCACGCCACCAATAATTAAAGCCTAACAATAACGGCGTATTTATTTTTGTCTTTGCATTAAGCAGGCCTGTTATCATTTATGGCTAAATAAAAGCTGTTTTTTTTACTAATTTGATAATTAATTATAAGACTAGTTTATTCTAAGGTATTGTCAATTTGGTTTTTTCCCAATCACGAGAAACAATAAGCAAACATCCAAACAAAGTTATTTTCACATTCATATACTAGTTTTAGTATAAATATATTAAGAATATAAAATAAAGTGGACGCTAGGTGTATTTATTTGAATTCGAACCCCGTACAAAATCATTCTAGTTTTGCTAAATATGTCTTTAAAAAGCTTAATCTCAACTGCTTTGCTATGTATAAAAACATATTTGATATTTTTATTATGGCAAGAGTACATACAGCATACAAGCATCATCGCCTTAGGACACTTGCAACACCAGAAGTGCTACAAATTCTCTGCTGCTCTATAAAGGGAGACTGCTACCTGGCCCCTTTATGCCGGAACACAACTCAAGGTTGTTATGGCGACATACTCTATACCAGGGGGTGATAGCTGTCCAGACGAGCAAATAACCTACTGTGGGTTGTTTTACCACTACTTACGACAAGCTGCCTGGCCGCAGGAAATTGTATTCTTTCTTCGTTCTTGTACGGATTGTTTTCAAATCCGCCCTTATCGTTCTTTCAGTATGATTTTTTAAAACTATCCCTTTATGTTGTAGTAAAGTTTTAATCAAATAAAACAAAGGAATAACACATTGCTGCTGTAAAAAACCTACATTTAACATAATCAAAAATTACTTATAAATTATACTATGCTATGAAATTAATTCAGGGAATCTATCGAATACGAGAGTTGGAATCGATTATTGTTGCTCCATCACGTCAGAACGGCTAAATAGATTTGAAGGAAATTTAGCACAGAGCTAGATTATAGTCTGAAATAGCAAATCCGGGATAAATAGAAATAAACAAAAAATCCGGGATTTTTTTAACGTAAATGAAGCCACAAACAAAAGTTAGTACATGCATAAAATAATAATATATGCTACTATATATTTTGAACAACGTCGATGCGATAGTCGGCGATGTAGCTTAAACTTATAGCTGGACAACGTTCTTTATCAAGTGATAAGGCTGAATTAATTGAATTATAGGAAGAGTATGTGTTCACAGAGAATTCCTGAAAGGTCTTCTTTTTGGTTAAAAAAACATTACCGGATAACATCAGCCCATCGTTAATTAAATCTTGTTACATTGTGGCTAATGAATGAAGAATATTTTTCTTTTTATTTGTTTATTTGAACTAATAAATATTTTGTTTCTAGTATCTAGGTTCACTTTCTCTTATCGAGTTTCCCAATAAAATGAATAATATTGGAACAGAGTAGAAAACACTTCATTGTTCATCAAATAAACATTTTCAGGATAAAAAATTACAACAATTTAACAGCAAAACAAAAGGCGGCCTTATAGCTAAAAGCGATTTCTTCCAGGCAATCTGCCTGAGAGGATACTTTTAAGAACTTATGCCTAGGTATAATTTAATTAAAAAGCAGTAAAAAAAGAACAATGTGGACAGTAAACAGCTAAGTTAAGAAGAATATTTTTTTTAATATGGCTAATGATATAGCTTTTCTGACGTCTATGGGTGAAGAGTTCCAAAGCCACAATATTGTATATAATATGTTATTTAAAAACATTAAATTACATCCCATCCCATATTCTTGCAAAGCTGTTTTTAATCATTTCATTTTTCGTCAAATTCTCTCGTGTAGTTTCCTAAAAAGTTATCGCCAATCTTAATATGTTATTCTATCTTATTCAAGTTTAAGTATCTGGGACACTGGGTAACCGAAGACTTAAAAGACAATTGTGATATAGATCGGGAACGTAGGTCGCTGGCTGACCGATGTAACATGCTGGCCCGCAGGTTCGCACGTTGTACACAAGAGGTAAAGAAGACGCTTTTCCGAGCATACTGTCAGTCCTTCTACACGTGCAGACTGTGGGTCAGTTATACGCAGCGGACATACAGCGGCCTATGTGTCCAGTATAATAATGGGCTGAGGGTGTTGTTGGGGCTGACGTGGCGGTGCAGTGCGTCAGGGATGTTCACAGAAGCGCGAAACGATGGCTTTGCGGCCATCATTAGAAAGAGATTGGCATCCCTGCTGGCCCGCGTTCGCGGCAGCATCAACAGCATGCTCAGGCTTTTTGTAGATCGATGGGACTTGCCACTGCTACGTAAATTGTGCACCCAGTTAAATGCATGAGTTTGTTTGTTGTCTGCCGCCTCGCGGCCCGGTGGCAGAGTCCATAATAATAGTCCTTAATTGAAATCATTTGGTTATACATGTCCCTTCGTGCCGTGGAGTAGAAACATTTATAATAATTACTGTGACGCGGCTATAATGCCCTATTATTTGTTTAATTAATTAATTGTTGTGAACTAATTTGATATTTAAAATTTGTTAACAGTGACATAATATAAAAGTGTACAATATGGAAATATTCAAATTCTGAAATAATAATAATTATTAAGTAACAAGCAATGTAAATAATACAGTGAAGTTTTCTCACCTTTTTCCAAGCGATGAGGATAATTCAAAACTACAATAAGTCAGATCTTTGAGTATAAAAGATAATAATTTAAAATTCATCAGATAAGAATTATTCACCAATTAAATTATAAACTTAACTGTTGGATTACACACGTTAAAGGATTCCGTAGAAGCGAAGAATATTCCCATATTATTAAAAAGAAGAGACAGCATGTGAATGTAAGTAAGTTTTTACTTATAGTTTTTATATTTCAAAGAGGACCTATTTGGAATTAAGTTGTAGAAGTTACCGACACGGCTTCAACGCACACTGAGAAGCTACGAAGTTAAGACCCGTGGGACAATCATTCAAAAGTTTTCATTAAGAAACTGTCTGGAAGGCGCTGTGACAAGTTATTAGTGACAACTTTATCACGAAGAAACTGCGTAGGGTTTTATTACCTCGTTAAGGTTCTGTAAGGTTTATTTTCATTTACGACTTTTATTTTATAATTTTTTTAATCAATTTGAACGAATTCCTCGATAACGGACGCTTGGCAGTTTCTCCTCCATCCTGACGAACTAAATTTGTCAGGGTCTTTTATATCTTTTGTATTTTCATTATTATGCTTTTTAACTTTTTTTTCTTTTGTCCTTTTTATGTTTTATTTATTTTGAAACTCTTAATTCTATCACAGTGTTTGCTTATTTCCTATTGTAACTACGGTGCATTACTACTTTTATATATTTACTTTTGCATATCTTGACTTATTATCTATTACATCATTTTCCCTATTATTATTTTCTCTTTATATTGTCCTTCTTCCATTGGGTCATTCTATTTCTTACTTTATTTATTACAATTATTACTTTTCTAATCTATTGCTAAGTTTATCTATTTTTCTATCTTTATTATTATAGTACTTTGGTTTATTTCTAACTGTTATCGTATCTATCAGGGATTTTTTTCCAATATTAATCGCCTACTCCTCCGTCATATTCAATTTTTTATACAACTTATTTTCTAATACATTTTTCTTAAACATCAAACAGTTACACATCTATTTAGTCTATTGTGCGTTTGTTTATTTATACTTATCTACCTATTTCTTACTTGTTTTCCTATCAATTTCGTATATTTACATTATTTTTCATTTTGTTTTCTTTTGAGGTTTTTTTTTTCATTTTTGACACTATACTACTAACACTGTGTGGATAGATATATACAATTATATATTACCGGTGTTATTTGTTAACCCCGTATCTATCTGGTGACAGTGTTACATTTCACTAATGCTAACGCAGATAAAAGTGGCTCGTTAAAGTTGCACGTTGCGAGCAAAGACCATTTTTGGCATAAACATTAGAGCACATTACTATATCCGCCAGGTAACAGATACGGCTCACAAATGAGTACACTGGTTTCGAAGATGAGCACACCTAGTCTTATTGGCACACGTGTTCCAAATTTTAACGTACCAATGACCAAAGCATGATGTCCCATTGCTTCTTTGACTTTAGATTTAATAGTAAAAAGGAGAAGTTATTTGAACTTTCAAATAACTTTAACTTCTGATGATTGACGTCGTTTCCGTGGGATAAATGAGTGTAATCAAAAAAGGTAGCGCTGAGCTCACTTTTTTTAGCACTGTCGTTGCAATTTGCTAACAAATACGTTGTCATGGCAACGTGAAGGAAGTTTCGTTGGTCAAGTAAACAAATAGGTCAAATACGCAATTTACTTCAAAATAAAACTGAAATGAAAGATTTATCCTGACAAATGCAGTTGGTACAACTTACACAGTATGCTAAATGAAGCCACGGATCCGTCTAACCGCTCCTCGAGTCAAGGATCGTTGGAGCAATGTCGGTATCCGGCACCCTTGAATTATTCAATAGGTGTAATGCCGAAAGCGATGATACGGTGATGAGAGGAACGAGTAGCGGACATAACACAGCTGACAAGTAAGTCAACTGAAATTATTATCGTACAGAACATCTAAGCCTTCTAGATTTGTACGAATATAACCAGTTTATTGTATAACTGGTGCATGTTATATCTTTTTTGATTGCCAAACTGGCAAACAGGCGAAGGCCCGCCCGTTAGTAGTTTTCATCTCTTATACTTGTTTCCTACACCAGGGCAACGGCGCTGTAGCAAATAGCGTTTAGGATAAAGATAGAGGGCATAGAATAGAAGAGATAGAAAATGGGGATGAGGTAAAGAAATGGATAGGAGGAATGACATATATAATATAAATGAAGCAAAGAAATGTTACTGGGAAGTTTGTTGTGACGCTTCTACTCCTTTAACAGTAACTAAAATTACTTTGGCAGTAGTGCTAGACTCGTAACTTTCAATAAGCAACGCATCGGTAACACCTTTAGTATTACAAATATCTATAAACGACGGTAGGTTAGTGAGCCGACAACCTGTCGTACTATTTTCGCAATAAATAATAGTAATAATAAAGTCATTTAATTTAGTTTGAATTCGAAACCGTTTCCGCTTATGCCGTAAAAGCACTACCTTATGATAAAATGCTATCAAAACTCCCACAAGTTGTAGATCCCTTTTTTATAACCCGAACTAAGAACGTTATAAAGTCCGCCATTGAAGCATTACCCAATCATTTTCAGTGTATTAGATATATTCAAGAGATGTCCAACATCTGGATTACTTCTTTATTCGGTCGTATTGGATTTGAATACAGGGTAAACCACTGTTTTCATTCTGAATGTGATGTGATCCTGATGTGGTTATTCATTTGTAGAGTTCCATAGGTATTCTGACGAAAACGGAATCCTTATACATTAGTTATCTTTGTCTGACTGTGTATGCCGCAGTCATTTTTTTCAGATTTACTGAATCAATTTATACCAGTACTACATGCCGTTCTATCTTTATGCAATCAATGTCTATTCTGGCCGTACGACTTCCCTTGAGCATACCATGCAATTTTTACTACTGACTTAGCGGTCGAAAATAAGATTCGCGTCTGCCACCACATATACTACAATACAAGATATATTGTGACAACCAAGGGCAGAACGTTTAGGCAGCGTAAGCTGGTTTCAAGACTTCCAGAAAAAGGTAGAAGGTTCTGAAAGAAAAACACAAGAACGGATACATTTCAGAAAGGAAGAGATAATGAACAAAATAATAACGAAATGAAACGGGAAATTCTGGAATAGAAGGTTCAGGAAGGAAAAGACAGAGATAGAAATTGATAGTCAGTACATAAAAGAATAACGACAAGAAGAACGAAATTATTGATTCCAGAAGATTTTTCCGGGTATATAAGTGGGGTAGAGTTCAGTTGAAGACATCGAAGCGACAAGAGCGATACGAGAGATTGGAAGAGAAGTTTAGTAGAGGCCAGTGACAAGTTTAGTAGACAATTTAGTGGAGAGTTCAGCGACCAGTTCAGTGAAAAAGGGGTTTAGTATAATTTAAGAGGAGCTCCAAAACCGAGAGGTGTGGTAAATTCGGAGGTGAGCACCGCAGTAGCAGGAGGTGGCCTAAACAACATCAGCGACGATATTGTTGGTCAGCATCTTATCGTCGGGCCAATGTCGTTAGTTGTGCGTGTAGAGGCAACCTTGCAGGTAAAACTACGTACGGCTCTTTAGACAATAAAAGCGTTTAAATTAAACTGATGTTTTCTTCAAATCCTGCACCTAACATTATTTTTGACTCTCTCTTTTCTTTCAGTTTCTCCAATTTATTTGAGGCTGGACTATATGTAATTTCCATCCATACTCCTCTATTCGAGCATACGTCCCCGTCATGCCACAAATCAGTATGTTATCATCTTTTATACAAGCCATCCATCTGTTTGAAGTTGCACCTTTACATTTATACCCATCAATCTTTCTAATTATTAGAGATTAACAGTCATTAGGAACTTTGACATGGAGGTGTATTCTATAAATCCCTACACAATGTTGAAGTAAAATTGGAAAAATATTAAAAATAGGTGTGTAGGACCACACATAGTCGAAGACGGACACTTTTAGGATACGTAGTGTGCCCCATCCTCTTTCTTTGATTTGGAATTATAAAGCGTAACATTTAAAAAGAAACTTGGGACGCGTTAAATTTTTTTCGATGATAGTTGACGGATATAAAATCCTTTGAGTAATTTTGATGTAGTTGAGATATTTTTTTAACTACTTACTTTAATCTTTTTATTGACTACTTAGGGTTCTCTCGCCAATTTACATAAAACAATGGACATTAACCCTTTAAACGGACCAATGTTAATATGGAACATTTATTTTGAAAATAAAACTAAATATAATATAAATTACATACTATTGAATACAATGTAAGAAAACTTAACTTATTTGTATTGTATTCTACCCATAGTCCCTCAAGACTATAAGTAGAATACTGAGCCCAGATCACCGTCTTCTATGGGTAATGTCAATATTATTTTTTCCACAAGCTGTCAGCTGACATCAAAATTGCGGCGCCAAAACAAAGAGAATTATCGTCTCTTTTATTTTAATACAAATTCTATGTAGTTAGAGGGAGAAAGCATCAATTCAACGTTCGTTTCAATTATCTGTATTTGACTACAAAATTGTGGTGCTTCCCAATTAGCCATGTGTGACAGTTCGGACAACAATTCTGTAGTAGTTCCATCTTAAAGGTTAAGAACCTGTGAGAATTTCTTTAGTGTATCATTATACCTTCGATTCCATAGTGCTCAAAACAGAAACATTTGTTAAAATGAAATACCTTCCAATATTTCCACGTTAAGAAATGAAAGAGGGCATTCAACAGAAAACAGTGTTATTTCACCATTTTCCTCGTGTGGTTATGTTTCTATGATAATACCACCAGGGCCTATCGTGGAATAAGTTGAATTTATGACCCCATTAGCAGCAGTACTACTGGTGCCACAACGTCGAATGTATACGTAACTTAGGTTCGTGAAGTATTTTGTAAGGCGTCCGATGAGTTATACCTTTTTAACAACATTTGCAGGTAACGTAGCTATAATTAAACTACGTTTTAACGGTTTTTTTACGCGTGGTATTTTGATTTTTATTATTCCGATATTTTCGCGACTTTTCAGTAACCGTTATCACGGAGTAATATTCATCTTAAAGTTAAAACGTAAAATCGTTGAAACAGTTTTATTACGTGCATGAGTCGTGACATTTAAAGAAAATAGTAACGTAGCCATTTTGATAAAACCAAAAGCCGAATAAAATTGTCAAACTTGTCTATCAGTCTGTTCGTGTACCAGTCTATAGTTATATAGAGAGGTAAAAAAGTAACTGTGTACCATATTTATGTATAAAACTTATTTTAAAAAACTTAAGATAGATAAATAAGAAGAAAAACAAATTTTAGTTACACGTGTTCCTGGAGGGTTTCTTGCCGCTTCTTCTCCATAACAGCAATAACATGTTGCGAAGCGGTGAACAAATGATACGAAGTAAATTTAAATTTTAACATATTTGTATGAACTTTAAAACAGTTTTCTCCAGCGAACTTATTTTGAATAAAACTTTTGAACTTGAATTTCAATATATTTCAGTCATTTTTAACGAAAACTATACAAATAGGATACGCATAGGAAACTCCCGAAGGATTCCCGGGACACAAAGCACCACAGCATTAAAAAAAGAATATAAACTATCGTTTTATAATATTTTCTTAAGTTTTCGCGACTTGTACACATAATAAAACTACGTTTTAACGGTTTTAAGCGCGGTAATTTATTTTATTTAGGTTTATCCGACGTTTCGGCCGCTTTTCAGTGGCCGTGGTCACGGAAGACAAAGATGACATTTGTCAAACGTGTATTATCAAAGATTTTATTCAGCCTACCGCCAACTTGTTCCTTTTAATTATTTAGTTTTAATTTTGTTTATGGATATTATTTACTCTATGGGAGCCTAATCTAATTTACCACCGCTTCACAACATGTTGTGGCTTGAAGAGAAGAAGCGGCGTAAGAAACTCTTCAGCAAACATGCGTAGTTCTAAAATTTTTTTATATAATATTAAAATGAGTGGAAGGAAAAAATAAAAGAAATTATCAGTCAAGTCAACTATCGTTTTAGTGAAAACTGTATCGGAATTTTATTTTTATGCACCCGAACAACTTCGAACGGCTCCCAAAAAAATTCCCGCGGTATAATATAAAAGGTAGCGCAGATTTGAGTCTAAAAGTTACTGTTGATCAGTGAAACCTTCGAAATCGGCCCAACAATTTTTAAGTGAACTCCGAATAAACAGACAAGAAATCAAAAAGAAAGCACCGTGTTTTCCATTGTTTATATAATCTATTCCAGTCGCTTTTTTTAAATAAGTTCAATGTACAGACACAACATGCTTAGAGTTTTATAATTGTACATACATACATACATAACTTCACGCTAGATCCCTTGCGGGGTAGGCACGTACAACAGAGCGCCATTCAGGCTTATTCTTACACAACACCTCACTTGCTTCTTTGACATTCATAGCTCTTGTCATGCACGCTCGTCTGTTCTTAAGGCTCCTGGCTACTTTATAATTGTAAATGATATAATTTATTATTTTAGATGTTATTGGTCACAAATCGAGATCATTCATAAATATTGTTAAAAAAAGTAGGTCGTAATATTAGGTTATATCACAGTCTTTCTTGGCGCAGTTATAATTACATTAAGTGTTTGGCAAAAAGCCAACCTAAAGATGTATCGTCTGCGTATATTTACTTAATGTTAATGACTACGACTAATTGCAAAAAACGTCTAAATTACTTAAGTAGAGATAAACATCTTGCTGCTTACTAATTACCTTTTCATCTTAAGAAATTAGACTGAGTTTGTCTACGTCTATACTCGACGTTGAGTGCTTCAAAATTGTTCAAAATTCATCTCCAAAACGAAAACTCTCCTTACCGAATTTTGTGAAATAATAACAAAATTTTACCCTAGATCCTGGGTCATATAAGGGTTGAAGTTGGTGAACGACCCCAATATTATAGGAAAGAGCAAAGCGCATTGCTGACGATGACTTCGACACGTGCAAATAATGGAGGAGGATCGTAGAGTAAAAAGAACGTTCTGGTTGGCATCCTGACCTGCAAGAACTTCAGACCAGTAATTGGCAGGAAATAACGCTGGGTAGAAAGGAGTGGCATACTCCCGTTCAGGGGTCGCCTGATTTGAGGTCGCAAAAAGTGGAAAATTCTTTATTAATTAAAATATTATTTATTTTAATTTTTAGAGTTACGTAGTCATTTTGCTTTCAAAAATACTTTCAACGAATATTATTAACAATCATATTTTTTATTGCATAAGTTCAGCAGATGGCCCACCTGACGAAACCTGGTCGCCATCGCCTATGGACATTAGTAACACCACAGATGCTACTATGATGACAAAAAAAATTAATAACAGCCCATAAATATCCCACTGCTGGGCTCGGACCTCCTTTTATTGAGAAAAAGATACCCGCCACGCTTGTCTAAGGCAGCTTGGCAGGTTTGACAAATCAAATATCTTAATATTCAGGTTGAATCACGACGTTTTCCTTCACCTTTGTTAGCACGTGGTAATTGTAACAATACACACATTAGGTTATTTGCCCTATAGGCTAAAACTAATTCTAGATGTCCCATAGGAAACGCAGACATCCAACCCGATCTATCCTTTCGTGGAGCGTGGCGTAAAACGTGAATGTAAGCGTAGAAAAATATCGCCTACCCTCTGTTTCCAAACATTCTTGCTAAGCTTTGACGATGTGTAGAGAAAATGAGTTAAGCGTTAACTTAAGTGTTTTGATTATTTACATTTTTTTTAAATAATAATTTACTTATTTAGTAAACATCAAAAGGTAACAGACTATTTAAAAAAAGTCAAGCATTGACAACTAAACTAGATAGAAACCTTCAGTATATTAGGTATAGGTGTTCTTCCAATCATCAAGTATTTAAAGTCAAATTAAGAAATACCAAGAGCCTTGCCAAATAGCAAAGGTGTCCGGGCGAACAATACTATTTTTTTTTAATCAAATAGTAACGTTTTAACAAAATTGTTTCTTTTTGTTTTTTCTTTGTATGGCTTCAACGCAAAACCCATCGATTTTGACGTTTGCTTATAAAATAAATAGATTTACCACACAGTTGTTAACATCAGTAATTTATATAAGACCTTGTTATCCATGTTTGTAATAAAAAAATATTTGATTTGGAAAAAATACACGAGATCCATTGTTTCTGTCTATTAAAATAACATTAAATATACATATATACACACACACACACACATGTATATATATATATATATATATATATATATATATATATATATATATATATATATATATATGTCGCAGAACGACCTCGTTCTCACAACATCTCCTTTAGTTATTGCAGGTTCAGTGGGCGTCATCAGGATAAAATGCGAGCATAAAACACATGGCCAACGGTTTATACACTTAGTTTAGATTCGATCAACAATTTGACATAGTTTAGACGAGCAGCGGGTTCGGGGCACCCGCTCATACTTCCAACTACAATACTTTCTTTAAAATACTCCATGGTCCAACTCGACCTATTGCCATCAACCAAATGTGTCACAAAAACTTCTCAGTCTACCCAAGTAGATACTACTCAAAGTATAGAGGGCGTCCTTGACCCCGCTCAAGTCATGCTCTGCTCTCATTGGTCATTTATTAAATCACAATATTCATAACTTTTATTAGGTTAGAACGGTCTTTTAGTTATAGAAGCATTTAAGACATCAAATTAATTAAATTAAGAATTTTAGAAGTAATTAAAATGCAAACAAATGATATTGTGCGTTATACATCCAGTCAACAATACGTCCAATTAAAGCTTCCCTCCGACATATATATAGTTATATAAGGAAATATTATTTGCCACTTAACACCTTTTAGCTAGAGACTGCAGTACACTAATTTTGCAATCGCTCCCGGCATCACAGAGACACGAATTCCCTTTTTCTGTCGTTAAATTTCATTTGCCGTATCTGTACATAACAATTCGTTCTACTAAAGGGTGATCATGATCAAATATCTTTCGACTGCTTTTAGTGAATTATCATACATATTTATATAAAAACTAGCTGTCCCGGCAGACGTCGTCCTGCCCAAAAAAAAATAGGGGTTGATCGTAGAGGGTTGTAAATTTAGGATTGTATGTATTTTTTAATGCTGTATCATAAAAAAATATCTAAAAAAAATTAAAAAAATAGGGGTGGACTACCCTTGGAGGATGAAAAATAGATGTTGTCCGATTCTCAGACCTACCCAGTATGCACACAAAAGCTGTTTCGGAGGAGTTTAACTACAAACACCACGACACGAGAATTTTATATATAAGATATTAGTCACTTTTGTCAAGTTTCTGTTCGTTTTTCACAGCCTTACAAATGGGATTACTAACATGAAATTTTGTGTACGTGTGATTTTATTTAAAAGTCGGACTAGTGATTTAACTATCAAGCTGCGCTGGACAGGGAAAAAGGACGTGTTCTTGTCTTGAAGGCCGAGACTCACTTCGGGTCGCTCAGCCAACGGGGTGGATAAATGTATATTTTATTAAAAACGTCAGCTGTTTAAAATGTTTTGTTACAAGAATATCTTAACACCCAACATTACATAAAACCATTTTTTTTACAACGATAGTCGTTCTCAGTTGGATTTTCTTACAAATTTTCCGTATAATGGTCCGCTGTGCTGAGTTAATCGCGGCCATATTCCGGTATATACCGGCGATGGGCGGTTTGGGCTGCTCTGAAGCAGTTATGTTCCAGCTAAGATTTTAAGCCGTATCATTTTACAATTTTGCAAAACTTGTTACTTTCTAAATATTTTTATTACTATTGTTACGAGTTGCAGGACTCGAATTAAAATGCCGTTGGAATTATTATAGAATTTATTAGAACTATACAAACACGTATAACACAGGTATAAAAATATAACCTGACTCAATAAGTCCAAACGTAATGCAGAAGATTGTAATTCAAATACACGCCTAAAGTCCGTCACTATATAGATTACCGAATGTACACAAGTATTGCTTTGATCGTGGTTCTCGCTTGACAGCTTCATCTCTCAATTGGTGCATTGCTGTATACTGTAAAAATGCAATTTCCCCTCGTTAAAAAATGGTTTACATAAATACACAGTTGTACCGTCACCCAGTTATACAGTTGCATAGTTACACATTTGCACAGTTACACATTTGCACATTTACACAATTTCACTGTTACATAATTACACTGTTACACAATTGCACTGTTACACAATTGCACTGTTACACAATTGCACTGTTACACAATTGCACTGTTACACAATTGCACGTTTGCACAGTTACACGTTTCCACAATTACACAGTTGCACTATTACACAGTTGCACTGTTACACAGTTGCACAGTTACACAATTGCACTGTTACACAATTGCACGGTTACACAGCTGCACAGGTGCACTGTTACACATTTACACAGTTGCACTGTTACACATTTGCACAGTTACACATCGTCTTCGATGGCTAGTCTTTTTGAAATATCGCAATGTTATACTACCTGTTATGTAATTTTGATCTCTTTCAGGAATTGAAAAGGTATTATTATTAGTATTAAGTTAAACACGAATGACCTATATTAGAAGGGCTTTTATTAATATTCTTCCTTTGAAGTAGATTGTTTACCTTTTGAACAAAAAGAGACTAATAAAATTGTCAATATTTATTTCAGAGCGAAGTGGCAACATTAAAATCTCGTCTCAAAATCCAATTTACAGGGCATTACAAAAAGATCCAATTTTCTATAGAAATTCTTAGAATTGCCATAACAACAATCTTTGGATTGCCCAAAAAGGCGGCGATAAATAATTTATGAAGAAAATTAGGTAAATATTTTGAACATTTCAAGATCGAACGATGCCATAGAGTAGGAATTTTAGTGCGTTAAGTAGCATATTAAAATATACATTTAAAGCGTGGCTTTAATTTTTTGCTTGAAATTTAAGCTCAAAATGAACGTTAAACTAAAATTCATAAATTAATCTCATAACTATAAATATAAATTATATAGAATAAGAATTCAACAGAAGCTTTTTTAACTCCCATTTCTTGAAGAAGATATTTCTTTTTGTCTCTCTGTAGTATATGCGTATCCAGGTATTTATTTTCACCTATATATTTCTATAAAATAATACACTCAATCACGCACACAAACAAATATACACACACGCAGTCACACATACACACACTCGCTCACACACAGAGACACACATACACTTGCACACATTGCACACAATCATTTACACACTAACCCACACACACAAAGGCATCTCACACGCGTTACATTCAGCAGCATATTGTACGATCAAAATTTTTGTATGTTCTTTATATACATACATACTATATACAAAAAAGTATATATTAAAAAAAATCGAAGACCGCCGGCAGCAGGGTCTAGGGTCTACGCTACCGGTGGTTAAGGCTCCAGAGACAGGAACCTCCTCACGATTATTATTATAATTACAAAATAGGATTTTAAATATCGATCTTATTAAGAATAATAATTGTTAATTCACCAACAGTACACTTTCATACATACATAACTTCAGTACACTTTCCTTAACGAACACCAAAAAAAAGCTACTTAAGTGTTTTCGATCTCGAAAGGGAATTGGAACCTGACCACTAATGCCAGAATAGAACGGAAAGTTCTTATGGTGGCATACTCCAGACCAGTGATGATAGCTGGTAGACTGAGCTTACTTGATATATTAAATCTATTTTTTCTTATTTTGTAATACTATTTTACCGAAATCATAAAAGTCATAATAATAACATTTATCTTTAAAGTATAAACATGCTATGACAGCCTTTAGTTAACCTATATAACTTGAAGTTGAACCTATTTTTTTCTCAATAACATTATAATAAAACCAGTGTATTAGTGTAAGAAGTCTAGTTGTTTTTTAATAACAAACGTGTACGTCTCGGGACGCCCGACAGAAGTGATAACTTATATAAAATCTTGGAATTGTTTAATTTGAGAAAAGCTTAGGTTATTACTTAAATTTTATATATAGTAATGTGATAATGTAAGGAAAGGTTATTTATTAATAAAATCTTGTATTGATTATAAAGCATATTTTATTCTTAGTTACAATTCTTGAATATGTACGTACATACGGCTAGCGCTGTAGGTTAGAGTGAGAGAGGAGGAGCCTGCCTACCGCTGCCGTATGCATGAGAGAAAGGGAAGCCAGACAGACTGGCGCCGTAACGCATCACGTAACGAAGCGGTTTACTCTCCCATAAGAAGTTATCACTTAAAAAATGATATTGTTTTTGTCCACTGAATACAGCGTTACTGTGCAACAAATCAAAGGTAGCCCTGTTTGCAATGATCAAGGGTCGTTCCTTGGAAATTATTCCTTGAATGTATAACGACGTAATTTGTATGCCATCTTCAATATTATTGGAAGTTTGAACAATAATAATTAATAATAACAATATATAATGATTGTGCGTGAAATCCAAGCTGATGTAACATATTGCCGCCAAGTAATACAATTGAATGTTAACAAACTATGTATGTGCAACAACAAATACGCTGTAAGGCTATAGACTGCATTACCAATCAGCATCATAAGTGCAGTCACTTATGGTAGTTTTCCAATTACAGAGCATAATGCGACTCAGTGGCGCACAATGCCGAATTATGCTGATGCTTAATTGGAACGCGAATTAGTTTTCAAATGCACCAGCAGAGTGCGACTCATAACCGTAATTATGAACAAATAAGATTGAGTTGTCTTCTTCATCTTGATAAATATGTTCTTTTCCACGAAAACATTGATGATTGCCTGCTTCATTAAATGATTCGATCAAGCCATTGCAATGTTTACAAAAGTATATTCCTGTAAACAAATTTGTTTGTAGATTCGAATTCTAAAATGAAATTGTATTCACATTTTAAATGTGAAATATAAAAAACAAGTCAATGTTTGTACCTTCATCCATACTTATATTTATTTTTTTAACACAATTTGAATTAACTTTGATTATTTCGAAAAAACTACAATGAAACGAAAGCTTTAAAAATTTTTCCAACAATTAATAATATTACTAACGATAATATATAAACAAAACATTTCGATCAATGCAGTTACGTTCTTTGGCCGTCGGAGGATGTTTTAAAAAATAAGATATATTTAATACATTTATTAATTAATTACAATTAGGTACTTAATTATAACTTAATATTAACGTCTGGACTTCTCCGCGATGGAGCACCAAAAGACGAAGAAGGTATGTCCCGAGGACCCTTTATTGGTTTGTGCAATATTACGACATCGTATGATCTTCGTGGAAGATTGATGAGTCGCATCGTGTGAAGCAAACGATGTGAGTTAAGGGTTCACCCACACGAACACGTAACATCTCCCCTCCTAGATGAGCAACTATTTGTGGAACATGAATGTTGCTCTATGCTCCTGCATATTTTCCTCAATTCTGCTTGTATTTGGTAATTCAATATCTTCTGAAGGAGTTTCTTTGTTAACATCCAACGCCCGCTTCTTTGAATATAGGTGAAAGTAAAGAAACATAGCGAGTACAGCTGCACTTGATACCAAAAGGTAGGTAGATATTGTTGTATGATATAAGCTTGAGAAATCATTTGTCGACAATTTCGTGGGACTTTCCATTTGCACCTGATGTTGAATATTGTGCAATACGTTTAAGTCAATTGTTGTCAGATTATATTGAATCGATGATTCATTTGATATTGATGGCGACATTTCTCTTGGGAACGTCATTATTTCGACAGCTTGTCCTCGAATTCTGTCGTCAGTATTGATGATAGTGAATTCCGATGTATGAATGCTGCACTTCCTTGGAATTGTTGCCAAGAAGCTTCCTTCCAATATGCGATGCTCTTCTTGTTTGCAGGAGATTTGTATTTTAGTTTTTCTAGGTAATGATATGATGTAATGTTGGCTATCCAATTCTAGTAGAGCTTCTTTTGCCAAGTTTACAGATGTTGGATGACATGATGATGTTAGTTTCTGTTCTTGTATTAGGTTGGTAATGCAGTCACGTTGGGTGTGTTTCTGATGAATAGTTTGCTCTTTGCAGACATACCAGGTTTCTACCTTCGGGCATTCTGCCTCCATGTACACAAATTCCCTGGAATTGATTGCCAGATAGGGAAAAGGAGGGATGATTGTTTCTGATCTTTTATTGGGGACGGGACACAGTCTGTAAAGATTATAAATTATAGGTGACATGATAGGAAGTTTGATTACTATAACTACTTTTTTGTCTACAAAATATGAACCTAAGCTAATTATATCATAGTAATATCTTATTTCTACATCTAAAACTGAGCCTAGTCCATAAAATTCTTTAATTTGATTGATCATTTTACTCAGATCATTAATAGTTAATAATGAATGGTGCATGGTATTTGTGCGACTAAAAGCTATCAAATTTTCTATCCTACTTATTTCTGTAGAAATCTCTTGAACATTTTCCGATATTATGTTAAGAGCTTGTGCAAATAAAATGTATTGATTAACTTGAATTTTATCAAAATTGGTTGAATTTTTGAGATTTGATATAATTTTATTTAATTTATTCTGATTGTCTGCCTATCTAGGGTATGAATTTGATGGAAATTCTAAAACTAAAAACTAAACTAATATGATTGTTAAAGTTAACTGATAATTTTTGATTATTATTTTGTAAAATTTTAAGTGCATTTTCGTATTTCAGAGCATCCTCGTTATCGAGATTGCCTGTTATGCTTATAATAATAATAATATATAATAATCTTTATTTGCCAGAATGTAGCACAAGAGTTGTTACAATGATAAGATAATGTCCTATACATTCTACCATTTTCATGGTGTGCAAAAACTAATAATAATATAATTGTAAATTAATTTAATATTTCTCGTCTATATTAATTGAAAAAAAACCGTCTTCCTTAATACAGCTATTTTTAAAATCGCTTAACGAAATTATTTATTAAAATGCTTTTACTAAAGGTTAATTATAATTAAACCACGTTTTATTCGTTTTGGTTCGAGCGATTCTAAATGCAGTAGTGATTTTTATTTAACTTCCTAAACAGATAGATAGTTTGGTGGTTGAAAGTGCCAAAGTCGGTGTTTGAGTTTTTTTTTTGCTATGTCAGTCAATTGTATAAAGATAATGTCAATTTTGCCTTGTATACTGTTAAGGTCAAATTCAATCAAAAAGGAGTGGTCACGTGAAGTAATTTTTGTGGAGCCAAGTTTGAAAGGTAAAATGCCGGGTCCGTCGTCTAGGTTATCAAGTCGGATGTTCTGAGCTGATTCCTGGTTGTGGTGAGCTTGGCCCAAACTCATTATTAAGAGAAATATTAGCCGGTAACAACGTATTGTCTTTAATTTTCTTATTTCTTATTAATCTGGTTTTGGCTACTAAGCCTCGTTTTCGGGAGGTGTATATGTAAATGGGCAGGTTTTGAACTACGTTATCATTTGTGTAACGAGCTGCTAATTTTTTCCTACTTGCCAATGCATTCTTTACGAAGACTTCATGATTTTCTTTATAAGTCATTTCAGGTTCCCTATCTATATTATGTCTAGTCACTATAGCGTCACGAGTCGAAAGGGATTCTTCATGGATATATATAATATGGTAAACAGTTTGCATTTTGCGTTTTTGTTGCTCAAGATATAGTTGTAGTAATCTTTCTAACAAATTTATGTCTGTGGGATTCCGTGGGTCCAAGTGTCCGGTAATTACGACAAAGGGTCTGCATTTAGTAAGACTTTGTATATACATAGTAAATAATTATATAATTATTATAGGCGATTAATGCGTAAGGAACTAAATCCCGTATTAGTTCATTTGGGGATTTAATTTTTAATAATCGTAGATGGTAGATGTTCTAATAGTGTACTGTGAAATCTTTCGATGCCATTTTCGTTGAGTGGAAAATCTTTTCGGTTTTATTATAACTATCTAAAATAAATTATTTCTATTTTTTCCAACAAATATAGCTTAAAATCCTAAAATTAATATTAATTTTTACCTAACCTTTCGATCAAGGATAATTTAAATTTAATTTATAAAGGGGTTGGATTTGGCAACCAATAGGAATTATTAGTGTACTTATAACTATTACTCACAATTGCATGGTAGTCTGCAAATGACGAATTACGTGACTCATCGATATCCGGATGATCTCTTGAAGGCGATTCTTCAACAGCAATTCGGTGGTTCCGACAGCCAAGCGTAGGTTTATTCTAGGATAGCCGACGCGCCGTCGATTCGGCTATTGCGCGGTCTCGATATTAGAAATCGCGCACCGTTACAGCTATCCTACCGACTGCGCCAGTTACGTTCTTTGGCCGTCGGAGGATGTTTTAAAAAATAAGATATATTTAATACATTTATTAATTAATTACAATTAGGTACTTAATTATAACTTAATATTAACGTCTGGACTTCTCCGCGATGGAGCACCAAAAGACGAAGAAGGTATGTCCCGAGGACCCTTTATTGGTTTGTGCAATATTACGACATCGTATGATCTTCGTGGAAGATTGATGAGTCGCATCGTGTGAAGCAAACGATGTGAGTTAAGGGTTCACCCACACGAACACGTAACAATGCCAACTTAAAGGGGAAAACACTTGTTAATTTTCTGTCACTGAGTTGGCATCGATTGCACGCATCACGCGACATTACTTTTAAGAGTGCTCGATTGTGCGAAGCGTTGCTGTAGTTGAAACATTCAACGTTAAGCATTATGCCGCATAATGCGCTCTAGTGCTGTAATTGGAAAACTACCTGTAACTCGTGCGAATTAACATGGCACCTGGCTCAAATAAATTACTTTTAAATTACTTAGTGCAATAAAAATTGAATGTTATTTTAGTTCTTTGAACATCGTCATTTAACTACAGAGCTCCCTAAAGAGAGCAGCAGCGCATTCGTAGCACCTTTGGTGTTGCAAATGTCCATAGGCGATGGTAACCGCTGTCCATCAAGTGGGCCGTCTGCCTGTCTGCTGATCTCCTGCAATAAAAAAAAAAAAAAAAAAAACTACAACAGTGATGCTCACGCTACTGGTCTCGCACGACGCGTGGAGGGCCCCACGTGGGGCAGCGGGAAAAGGGTTGTTTTCGAGCCAGGTGCCATGTTAACGCGCACGGGTTATACATCTTTTAATAAAATCCTCAAAGATCACTATCTAAATTTGTAAACGTTATTTATGTATGTCTATGTAACTCTAGGTATATATATTTGTATACAAATATGTACGTGTATTTATTTATTTTTACTTACTAGTAATATATGTATATTTATGATTGTATATATTTTTAAAAATATGCGCACTAAATATCGACCCATTGAGAAAGAAGAGAAGAAATGAAAAATTATCTCCAGAAGGTTGTCTGGAAAACAGACCACCGATTGTTCTAGTTATAAGATTGTTAATTCATGTGTATTATTATTTTCTTGTGTGCAATAAAGAATATTCTATTCTATTCTAAGTATTAATAAAATTTACAAATTATACATATTGTTACAAGTTTAGCGGGACTGGAATTTCAAATGCCGTTGGAACTACTATAGAGTTAATTAGCACTATACAAACACGTATAACACAGGTACAAATATAATAGAACACAATAAGTCCAAACGAAATGTAAAAGATCGTAATTCAATAACATGCGCAAAGTCCGTCACTTAATAGATTCCCTATTGTAGTACACACGTTTCGCCTCGCTCGTGGTTCTCGCTCGAATAACTCCTCCGTCAATCGGGCCGTTGCTTTATACTGCACAGATGCAATATGTCCGCCCGGCTGCGTGGGCCGAATTCCCTAGAATCAACTTGTACTTTAAATCCGTAACACCTGGCTAATGATTACGATACAACAACAGTATACCAATAAGTAAACAAAAGAAGGTGACCATAAAAATAATTTCAATGTTATTTGTGCCGATGCGTAATAAATGCTTTGTTTCAGATATGCAGGTGAATTTTATGTTTGTCGGGATATGAGTTCTAACAATATTTAAAATAAATAACAGAAACTTATTTTAAAATTCGCTCACATATGATTATGTTAGTCTTTCGCAATAATGTATGTGCTAGTTTACAATACTTTAGACGGTAATCTACTGTTCATGTAGGTCATTTTTATTTATATTTTTTCTTTGTTGCATAATAATTACCGATAATTTTATAATTTCCTTTGAGTCAGGTTGCCCGGAAGAGATCGCTTTTAGCTATAAGGGCGCCTTTTGTTTTATTAAGTAACTTTGGTCTTGTTGTGTAATCTTTATATATTCAATGTATACTTTGGTTATGTATTTTTATAATTTTTGTTTAGGTGAACAATAAAGTGTTGTCTATGTAATGTCATGTCAAACGTCATTGTGTCCAAAGTCAATAACAAGACAAGTGACAAATCCTGCAAGAAAACCATTTTTCCATAAATGCAACACCAAAGGTGCTACAGATGCGCTGCTAATCCCCTGGGAGACTGGAACCACTAAGTTCCAGTTCCAGGCAAAAGTGACCACACTTGTGCCGGAACAGAACTCAAAGTTGTTATGGCGACATACTTCAAACCAGTGGTGGTCCATCCAGTCGGGCAAATGCCCTACCACCTGGCTGTAGGTTGTTTTGTCGCCTCTTACGACAGGCAGCTCGGCCGCAGGAAATTTTATTCTTTCTCCGTTTCTGCGCGGATAAGTATAGTAGTAGTACCAATCGCTGATAGTTTTATAAATTTGTGGTTAATACGATGTCCGGTCATTAACCAAGCGAGATTCACTCGTTAACCAAGCGATATTCACTGGGATACTCGTTGACCAAGCTATATTCACTGGGATATCCGTTGACCAAGTGATATTCACCGGGATACCCTTTGACCAAGCGATATTCACTGGGATACCCGTTGACCAAGCGACGTTCACGATACCCGTTGACCAAGCGATATTTACTGGGATACAACGCGGAGTCTACTTGAGGAAGGCGATTTTTGTCAGATACCGGGTAGTTCTGATGACCCATAAAAGTTCGTATTTACCTTAAGACATTACTCGAATCTTAAAAACGTCTTCATATGAATATCCTATAAAGGGCTGGCGGGTCTTGAGCGTTTTCTGTTTGGCTTACGCCTTAAGGAGCTCGTGATCAAATTCAATTTGCTAAATCCTCTCAGCTTAAATGCTTCCGTCACGCCATGCACTCAGCCAAATGAGCAAATGCCCGACACGCCAACTTATACGAAACCTTGGAACATTTATTTGATGCTAGAATTTGTCTTTTTCGTGTTCTGTTAGCTGCAACTCCATTAATTCAAGGCAAAGAGCTTGTATAATATATGAGTATTTATTATCCTTCGTAGGCATTTTGATGAAAATTTTGATGACAAAATCTGACATACTTACTTGTAAAACATTTTTTTTCTTTTTTATAATTAACATACCGTTGGAATTACTATAGAAAATATAATAGAACTGAACAAACACGTATAAAACAGGTACAAATATAACTGAACACAACCAGTAAAAACTGCAAGATCCAATAACACGCGCAAAGTCCGTCACTATATCGCTTATCGTATGTATTCGTATTACAAACGTCTTGCTAGTATCGTAATCGTCGCTTAACTGCCCCACCCCTCCGTTCGGGAATTGTTTTATACTAACTATACAGTACAAAAAATCGACCCCGTGCACTGGGGTTTCCGAGAAACAATAATATGCACACCTGGTTAATTATTCCTGCGAACAGCCAACAAAGTCGAAAACAATAACAATAGGCTATTGTCTTATTGCAAAATTTAAATACAAAGTAAACAAAAGAACTCTTAATGCGGGGAGGGTAATAAACCAAGTGCGCGTTTCTTTGTCGGTATGTAACAATATTGTATGTATGTGATATAAACATTTCTATATACATATTTACATACATTTTTTTGAAATTCTATATTTGGTGAGCAATAAAGTGTTATCTATCTATATACAACTAGCTGTCCCGGCAGACGTCGTCCTGCCCGGTGAAAAATAGGGGTTGATCGTAGAGGGTTGAAAATTTAGGGTTGTATGTATCTTTTAATGCTGTATCATAAAAAAATAAAAATTAAAAATTTAGTCTAAAAAATAAATAAAAAAATTTAGGGGTGGACTACCCCTAACATTTAGGGGGATGAAAAATAGATGTTGGCCGATTATCATAGATACTGGATAAGTACAAAAAATTTCATCAAAATAGGTCAAGCCGTTTCGGAGGAGTATGGCAACGAAAACTGTGACACGAGAATTATTAAAATATATCTAATATATAATTAGATATATTTTGAAAACCCATTTCATTTATTTAGCATTTAGCACTGTTTATTATATTAGTTGTTTTTTGACTCATTTTTGTTATACATGTAAGTTATTATTACACTGTTTTAAAATTACCTATATGAAGGTAAACAGTAGGTTGTTTGGATTGGTTCTGATTGGATGGAGGCTGGAACTGAAAATCAGCGCTCTGTTAGGTCCTAACATAATATAATGCTGAGATTCCAGCCTCATTAAAATGAATTTTATGTACATACATTTCTGAAACTATCTATTTGTTAGTAAAAATCCTTGTATTATATGTGTGCATTTATTTGTAAGAATAAGTATTTTTCTTTCTTTCAACTATTTACTTATACAACATATGTATAATTCGAGCGCACGATACAAAAGGTGAAGCGAGAAAGGGTACGATTTCCTATACAGGATGTTAAAGGGCAAATAATGGCCTTTGGAGAGGACACCTTTACACATCAACTGACAAGACTGACTCGATGAAAGGGACGAGAATGCCCCACAAAAGAAAGTAACGTGACCGAAAACGAGGTAGGAAATACTAATATCCGGGACAAGCTGAGTACTATCGTGAGAGCGAAGTAAAAAAAGTGCGATAAACAGTAGCTATATACCATTAATGTCAATGATATATCATTTTATGCAAGACATTGAGAGATATTGTGTGGTTTTTTGTAGACATAAGATTAAACTCGTATCTGTAGAGCTTTTTTTATTTTTATTGCAAGAGTTCAGCAGAAAGGCAGACGGCCCACTTGATGGGAAGCGGTTACCATCGCCTATGGACATTTGCAACACCAAAGGTGGTACAAATGCGCTGCTGCTCTCTTAAGGGAGACTGGGACGTGGTCACTAATGCCGGAACACAACTCAAGGTTGTTATGGCGACATACTTTAGACTAGGGGTGGTAGCCATCCAGTCGGGCAAATGCTCTACCACCTGGCTGTGGGTTATTTTGTCGCCTCTTACGACAGGCCGCCCGGACGCAGGAAGTTGTATTCTTACTCCGTTGCTGCACGGATAAAACGTTCCTGGTCGGAACGAAGTATCGACGACCTTCAAAGATCGACGTTATGATTGAATTCGTTCGAATCCGTCTGCATACAACTAGCTCTTATGGGAAATCCTTCACAGTCCAAGCAGTTCGTCTTTGTAACGCGCTGCCTGTTAATATAAAGCTAGCCAAATCACTGCCCATTTTCAATAGACTTGTGAAGGATTATTGTACCTCAAATAGCTCAAATTAAAGATGCAGCAGTCATTGTCATATTTTTCTTGTCTTATATTTATTTATGTAAGTGCATTTTATAATATTTTATTTACATATATCGTATTAGAATAACATTTATGTTTTTATTAATGTATGTATATTATATCATGTATGTATTTATAAGATACTGATTCGATAGTGAGAATAATGCAACATGCCCCTGTTCTTATCAAATTTTTTGTCCATCCAAAGGTTGTCTGGAAGACATCGCTATAAGCGATAAATATTGTTTGAATGGAAATGAATACATTTCCATTGTCTAGGTTTAAGTTATTATGAATAGTAAAGAGTTTTCATTCATTCATTCAATTATTAAAGACCTTCGAAAAGTAAATTAAAATTAAACCGACTTCCAAGATGAGGAGGTTCTCTATTTGATCGGTATGTTTTTTGGTTGCTTTTTTCATGTGTGTACACCGATTACTCGAAGATTTATGATCCGATTTACGTGATTCTTCTTTAGTTTGATGCGGAATAGTTGCCATTTAGTCCCCTAAAAATTTTACATACTTTGGCCTGGTGGTTTTCATTTTATGAACCTTTATTATGAAAAACTTTTCTACTCCGTTCCATATGTACACCGATTACGCTGATATGTATAATCCGATTTACGTGATTCTTCTTTAGTTTGATGCGGAATAGTTGCTATTAGGTCCCCTAAAAATTTAACATAGTGTGGCCCAGTAGTTTTCATTTTATGAAATTGTTTCCATTCCCGTTTCTTGGGACCTATATTTTTTAAAGCGCCCGGCACTTTTCGCAGGTCTACCCATAGCTAGACACTAAAAGTAACAATTTAAAAAAAAACTTCGTTTAAAAAACCGACTTTAAAAAGTATAAAATAACTTATTTCTAAAGCTATTTTTAATTATAATAATCTTATATTTTATATATATATATATATATATATATATATATATATATATATATCGTCGTCGTCGTCGTCAGCCATTCACAGTCCACTGCTGGACGTAGGCCTCCCCAAGACGGCGCCACTCATACCTATCTGCTGCCTTTCTCATCCAGCGCCTACCGGCGACCTTGCGTAGGTCGTCGGTCCATCGGGCTGGAGGGCGTCCGACACTACGTTTACCGAGACGCGGTCTCCACTCCAGGACTCGTCTGCTCCAACGGCCATCGGTCCTGCGACAGACGTGACCGGCCCACTGCCACTTCAACTTGCTAATTTTGCGAGCTATGTCGGTTACTTTGGTTCTCTTACGGATATCCTCATTTCTAATTTTATCCATAAGAGAAACACCCAACATAGCTCGCTCCATAGCCCGTTGAGTGACTTGGAACTTGTGGACCAATCCTGCCGTCAGTGTCCACGTCTCGGCCCCGTAGGTCAGGACGAGGAGGACGCACTGCTCGAAGACTTTTGTCTTCAAGCATTGCGGAATGGTCAACGAGAACATAACACATATATATATATATATATATATATATATATATATATATATATATATATATATATATATATATATATATATATATATATATATATATAATCTAAAACATCTTAAAGTCGGTGCTTAGTAAAACATAAGAATTACTCTATATTTTGAAAGTTACTAAGCACCGACTTTAAGATGTTTTAGATAATATATATTAAAAATAATATTATCATAACTAAAAATAGCTGTAGAAATAAATTGTTTTATACTTTTTAGTTTTTGAAGTCGGATTTATTAGACGAAGTATTTTTTACTTATTTTTACGCTATGTCAACTTGAATCTTTCTAATACAAATCATGGTTCCACAGTTACAGACAATTATTATTTTTTATCGGCTCCATTTGCCAAATGGCTACGAAAGGTGACATATTGAATTAAATAATAATATGTTAGATTTACAAAGTATGCTTTTTTGAGTGCGTTATAATAAAAATGTCTTCACTTTGAACACTTAAGTGAAGTGACTTAGGTCTGGTGATAGCGCCGACAAATATAATTTGGGATACAAATTGCTGCATTAGTACAAACATTTGTAAAACAGCCCTTCAGAGCTACAATTTCTTAGCGTGCACAAAATAAATGTTATTTCTCTTAACGCGTTCTCGTTATGCAAAAATAAATAAATAATATTATTACATACCGACAAAGAAACGTGCACCTGGTTTTCTTTTGTTTACTTTGTGTTAAAAATTTGCAATTAGACAATAGCCTATTGTCATTGTTTTCGACTTTGTTGGCCGTTGGCAAGAATAATTAACCAGGTGTGCAGATTACTTTTTCTTGGAAGAACTCAGCCCACGCAGCCGATTGTTATATTATACAGTATACTATAAAGCAATACCTGAACAGAGGGGCGAGGCAGTCAAGCGAGTATTACGATACTAGCAAGACATGTGCAGTACATTCGATAAGCGATATAGTGACGGACTTTGCGCATGTTAGTGGATCGTGCAGTTTGTACTGGTTGTACCCAGTTATATTTGTACCTGATTTATACGTATTTGTACAGCTCTAACAAACTCTATAGTAATTCCAACGGCATTTTAATTCGAGTCCTGCGTAACTCGTAACAATATCTATTCAGAAACTCGTACTATAATACTGCTACTATAACACCTATCACTTATTTAAAATGGTAGAATTAAAATTCATTTTTTTTATTCAAAATAAGTTCCACTGGAGAATACTTGGTGAAAGTCATACATATAAGTTAAAAGATATTTGTTTCCTAATCTATGTACACCGCTTCGCAACGTGTTAGTGATGTTAAGGAGAAGAAGCGGCAAGAAACTCCCCAGGAAATTCAGAGTTCTTTAAAATGATAATATACACACAATATTGTCAGGGCTGTTTCACATTGGGATAGGCAGAAACGACGGACCTCTTGCAAACAATTTCACTTCATCAACTATCATTAATCTCTTCATAATCCTTTTATTTAAAGTGTTTTTACCCGTTTTTAAAATGATATTAATATCATAAACGAGAAAGTTTGAAAAGGTGGTTGTTACTCTTTCACGAATAAACTCATCATCATCATGAAATTCTATAGTAATATAACATATACATCAGACTTTATTAACGCCTCTGCTTAAACACAGGCTGTAATTTATGAATATATTATTTAAATTGGCCAAAATATAAAAATAACTATCATAAACAAAAAATCCCCACTTGTATTTAGATTTTAATACAAAATTTTCTACTTAGTTTCTTATCTATATATTGTTACGAGATATAGGACTTGAATCAAAATAAATGTCGTTGGAATTACTATAGAGTTCATTAAAACTGTACAAACACGTATAAAACAAGTACAAAATAAAACTGGATGCAACCAGTTCACACTGCACGATTCAATGCTATTCAACACGCGCAAAGTCCGTCACTATGTTGCTAATCGAAAGTACTACACGTCTTAATCGTATTGTAATCGTCGATTGACTGCCCCACCCCTCCCTTTGGGCATTGTTTTATAGTAACTATACAGTACAAAATAAATCGACTGCGTGCCAGTGCACCGCTCGCCACTCGAAAACACCAGTGAATTTCCGAGAAATAGTAATTTGGACATCTGGCAAGCTTCGGCGCAATGCAATAAAAACAAGGATTAAGTCGTTCGATACTAATTATAGCCATAAAATAAGTACGATATTAATAGATGTTTTAAAAGTCTAAACACGAAGTAGATAAAAGAATTCGTTTCTACAACATGCAGCTGTTCGGTGTTTGTCTGTATGTAACAATATCATTATATTAGTATGTATAGTATGTATGTATTCTTATTTTCATGTCATAATTATTAAAGCCTGGTCAAGATTACGAATCTACGTTACTAGCAACAAAATATAGTGAATAAGGATGCATTAGTAACTTTATAAAGATTTATTTTGTAGCTTTCTCATCCTCGTATCGCGCTGCTACTTAGGTTTGATAAATTTCTTGCGGTAACAGCAGTTTTATTCTTGTTTTGGTCTACATGGTTTACTTGATAATATAGCTAGTTACCCCATCAGCTTTGCTAGAATGAAGTTATTAATTTTAGAATGATTTTGTTTGTTACTTCTACGTGATTTTGTTTTTTTTTTAAATAGATAATGTTTTCAGATTTGTTAACCTGGAAATTTAGAGTATATAAAATACTAGCTGTCCCGGCAGACGTAGTCCTGCCCAGTAAAAATAGGTGTTTGTCGCAGAGGGTTGATAAATTAGGGTTGTATGTATTTTTGTATGTTGTATCATAAAAAATTTTTGTCTAAAAAATAAAAATAAAAATTTAGGGGTGGACTACCCTTAACATTTAGGGGGATGAAAAATAAATGATGGCCGATTCTCAGACCTACCCGATATGCATACAAAATTTCATGAGAATCGGTCAAACCGTTTCGGAGGAGTATGGCAACGAAAACTGTGACACGAGAATTTTATATATTAGATTTAAAGTAAAAGATAGGCCTGGTAAAGTGTACCAGGTGGATCCTAACCTTAGTTTGTGACTTTTATATATATGAGGAAACATGGAAGCATGTTAAATAGTGTATTTAAGTTTAAAAGAAATGTAAGTAATTATGAGTAAATCTTTAAAAAATGGAGTGATTATTGCGCGATGTGCAGATTGAATGAATGCCTGGCTCGATAAAATTCCTAAACGGATGAATATTCCGCAGGCATTATTAGATGCTACCAGGATTTTAAAAGTCATACATATATTTTCTTACCTATATAATACTTATACGACTGACTGACTGACTGATGGACATTTATTAATTTTTATTAGACATGTACATACATCTTATAACATACATTGTGTGGTTGTATTTTACTTTTTTTATTGTGCTTTATTGATTTTTTTTAATGTGTTTGTTTCACTTGTACATACATAACTTCACGCCAGGTCCCTTGCGGAGTAGGCACGAACAACAGAGTGCCATACAGGCTTATTCTTACACACCTCACTTGCTTCTTTGACATTCATAGCTCTTGTCATGCACGCTCGTCTGTTCTTAAGGCTCCTGACATCACCTTCTGCTAATACACGATCGATTTGATCATGGAAGGTGTGTCGTGGCCTTCCGCGACTTCTGCATCCATCCACTTTTGCATTGTATATCTGTTTAGTCATTCTTTCACTTGTATATATCTTAAAAATAAACCTGTCTTCTTTCTTGCTTATTGTAATTTAATAATAACAATGTATAAAAATTGTCGTAATTATGGATCTTTGCGTCTGAAATATATAAATAATAATAATTATTATTATATTTCATTTCTGTAAAGACCAATGGCCATAGAAATGCTCCGAACTTGTAGAGGGCTTGCGTGGGGCCATGGGGAGGCCATCACGTAGAGGCCCCTTGACAAATTTAATCTAAATGTGGCGTGACAGTGACCGGCGATTATTCTTGTCTACACCATATAATAATGCACCCAAGGTCAACCCCCGGCCAGTGTAGGACTGTTATAGGAAATGAGGACAAAAGTACGTATTTTTTTAAAATTATTAATTAATCACATACTGGACTGAAATTTTTTAGGCAACCCATATGCAATATATTTATTGACACATTAAATTACATATAAAATAGGTTTCATCAAATAAGCATCTCGGGGAGGTCGATGTATAGCGAGATCCTATACTATAAATAATAATAGCTTCAGAAATAAGTTATTTTATACATTTTAGTTTTTGAAATCGGTTTTTTTACGAGATTACAGTCATGTGGGATACTTATATCAACAAGCATCGTACGTCTCGCAGATCGATCTATTATCACAATGTCAGGCTTATTGACAACAATAGTCCTGTCTGTGATAATAGATCGATCCCAGTAGAGCGTGCTATGACCATTTTCGAGAATTAGCTCAGGGTTATATTTATAATAAGGTACCTCAGTCGCTATCAGAGCGTATCGAAGAGCAAGTTGCTGGTGGATGATCCTGGCAACTGGGTTGTGCCTGTGCAAGTACTCGCTTTAGTACCGAACAAGTCGTTAAATCAGTATCAGTATTACCATCTAGTATCTGTTGGCTAATGTTATAATTCTATTATGTACAATAAAATTTGTCGATCCTTTTTTTTATTGCAGGAGTTCAGCATACAGGCAGACGGCCCACCTGATGCAAAAAGCGGTTACCATCGCCTATGGACATTTACAACACCAAAGGTGCAATGCGTTGCTGCTTTCTTAAAGGAAACTGGAACTTGGTCACTAAAACCGAAACACAACTCTAGGTTGATATGTCCGTATACTCTAGACCAGGGGTGGTAGCCATCCAGTCGGGCAAATACCCTACCACCTGGCTGTGGGTTGTTTTGTCGCCTCTTATGACAGGCCGCCCGGCCGCAGGAAATTCTATTCTTTCTCCGTTCTTACACGGGTAAAACGGATCTTATCCAAAAACCAACAATTTTGGCAACCTTACCCACTCGATTATAATATTTACATTTTAAAGACAATCCTTACCTTCAATTATAGTATACGAAATATAGAATTTAAGAGTCAATTCAAATACGTCGTTTTCGCAGAGAAGATACAAACTTGGGCACGTTTTATAGATTTTATAATCGGTCAATTTTGGAGGTATTCCAAGCAGGGTATGGTGCAAGTAAAATAATTTCAGCGGACTTTAAAGTTCAATGGACATAAATAAAAATAAATTTAAATCGTTACTTAGTAAATCGTAGAGATATTTATTTATTTATTTAATTTTAGGAAGGCTTACAGACTAATACATATCAATATGGTAAAAAGAAAAGTATATAAAAAACAAATGCTGATAACAAGCCTCCACCTATTGGTAAGAAAACGTACATCACGATTCCTTTTGATAATATAGTTACAAAGTTTCTGTCTTTCTAAAAAATAATATGCGCTTCCAAAAACCATAATAAAACTTTGTTCTATACCATCTAATTTTTAAAGCATGTATTTGAAAAACTACAGAGCATGGCTTCAACTCAATACTTTAGTTTCTTGTTCAATTCATTACAGAGAAACCACAGACTACTAAAGAAACTAAGTCAATGTAGTGGAGACAACTGCACAGCAAAACAAAGAAAAGTCGCAACCAACCTGATTTGAATTACCTAAAACGTAATAAAAGATATGTTGGCAACCTGACAATGTATTTGTTATTGAATTACAGCGATGGTTGTCTACATCGCAATTGCAGTGCCATGTATTTTGTTAATCCGTCTATTTTAAAGAAATGGCGTTATTTGTTGGGATGAAATGTATCCTCGGGTTATAAGCCAACACTATGTCGAGTTTCAATCATATACGTTTAGTAGTTTCCAAAAAGGATGCGATCGCAGTGCCATCTTTTTTGCTATTTCGGTCTATCCCATGGAAACTACCTCTAACAGACAGACAGATTTTTTTTAAATTGCTGATCCGAATTGGCCCCTCTGATATTTTTCGCATTTTTAAACCCATTGTTAAAACTGAACCATTTATTTATCATACTACAGATTAAAATCTAATGTATAAAATTCTCGTGTCACAGTTTTCGTTGCCATACTCCTCCGAAACGGCTTGACCGATTCTCATGAAATGTTGTGTGCATATTGGGTAGGTCTGAGAATCGGCCAACATCTATTTTTCATCCCCCTAAATGTTAGGGGTAGTCCACCCCTAAATTATTATTTTTATTTTTTAGACAAAGTTTTTAATTTCTATTTTTTTATGATACAGCATTAAAAGATACATACAACCCTAAATTTTCAACCCTCTACGATCAACCCCTATTTTTTACCGGGCAGGCCGACGTCTGCCGGGACAGCTAGTATACTATAAATTAAACTATAAATTCTAAACTATAAATGAACGCAGTGCAGCGGAAAGGACTTTAATAAGGCACTTGAAAATAAACTTTTAAGTTATTGCAATAAGGTGTATAAATGCTTGAACCTGACAAACGCGTCCTCGAAGATACGCGGGGATCCTTGCGCTGCGTCTAGTCAGCGCCCGCGTCGTACGCGTACTTTCAGTGTTGTCACCGAGTTTAAATTTTTTTAATCCGAAATACCTACGTAACATAGCATTCGAAATTTTTTCATAATCCATTTTATAGTAATCGTAAAACAAAACTCCTTTCGATGGTAAAGTCGTACATAGTGTACTAAATTCACCAAAACTATACCTTTCTTGCCAACATTTCTCGACCCAAGTTCTTCGACTAACTTTCTGATGCCTTATTTTACTAACATGTTCTTCCATTGCTTCTTCTTCCGCCAAAACACAATTATAATCATATCCTAGTCCACCATCGTTGACGAACTTTCGCGACAAATTGCCATGTTTACTGTAGAGTGGTAACTCAGAACGGTTTATTCACGCAAGCTCGAGCATACGCAATCCGTAAAGAAAATGCCCGAAACCGCGCGGGATTCTTCCTCTCTGTCTGCGCTGACCGTAACCGCTGTCATTTGGAAATGTGCCCAAAAGACTAGCCAGATTGCCTCACTGAACGGCAACGCTAATGCGTTGTCTGAGGTATAAACCTGTATATTATAAAATAAATATGAATTCAAAATGCCTCGTCAGTTCGTGACTTGGGCCACAGTCGAAGTTCCCGCGTTTCGCTGCCAAGTGAGTCACAACTTCTCCGTGGCCCGTGGACGGGCCGTTTTATTTTGTTTCCCCGTATTTTGATGTGATTTGAATTTAATTCGTGCTTGTTGGCTCCCTCCGATCTCAACATTACTTTTGTTTGCGCAAACTTTCTTGTTTTAAATGAGTAAAAGCTTTTAGAAATTGTTATTAATTTCTTAAAGTTTGCGAAACATTTCGGAAATGGATATCTTGATTTATTTAACACTTTGTTAACTATGTTTAATGGAAGGATTTATTTAAGGAAAGGTAAAGGAGGTAACATTTTTGTGAAACCAGTGGAAGTTGTACGAGACTATTCGCTTAAACTCTGGGTACGTAATGCTCAGAAATATATCTAGTTTCTTGACACAATATTTAAAAATATTGTGGCGAGTGATGGTGGAACAATCTCATTGGTTTAAGAAATTAAGAAAAAGGTAGAAGATTCTGGAAGGAAAAGACAAGGACAGATACATTTTAGAAATGGATAGACGATAAACGAAAGTTCTAGAATAGAAGGTTCGGGAAGGAAATGACAGGATAGATAGATGCTTAGAAAGGGACAGATAAAATAAAATAGTAAATAAAAGAATAACGACAAAAAGAGCGAAATTATGGTTCCAGAAGGTTCTTCCGGATATATAAGCAGCGTTCAAGACAGCGAAGCGACAAGTACAATACGAAAAAGTTGGAAGAGAAGTTTAAAAGAAGACAGTGACGAGTTAAGAGGGCAGTACAGTGAAGGAGGAGTTTAGCAAAGTTTTTAAAGAGGTCCAGGAGAAAGCTTTTTGCGTGGTCCACGCAATATCGGCGACGGTATTGTGAGTGAGACATCTTATCGCCGGGACAGTCGTGAGTGTAGGCAACCCTGCGGAGAAGACTCACGTACGGCTGTATAAGTCAATAAAATCGTTTAGTCAAAAACTTGTGTTTTCGTAAACTCTAATGGCCTTACTTATAATCGTTTCTTAAATTTTAAGAAACTGCTCAGCAACTGATACACGAAAATCTTACCCATAAACTCCTCTTAAGCATAAGAAAGAGGTGTTGGTAAAGTAACTCATAAATAACTGTCAAAAATAACCAACATCGAGAGGTAGTTTAAGTGACTGCTAAGGGGCAAGATGGCATGTTTTATTTGAAACAGTCATTGATTAGGGGCTTAAGAGTCTCTTATTAAAAAGATGGCTGATCCTTTCTTAGCGAGATTATTATAAGTAAGGCCCTAAGTGCGTACCACTGCTCGCACGTTACAATATTCTATGTAGTTTTTGTTTATTGAACGAGTTCATTAGACAAGCCAACGGCCCACCTGTTGGATAGCGGTTACAATTGCCAATAAACAATTGTAACACCAAAGACCCACCAGTGTACTGCTGCTCCCTAAAGGAAGACTGGAACCGCCACTAATGCCAGAACACAACCAAAGGCTGTTCTGGCAACATGTTATAGAACAGGAATGATAGCCATCCAGACAGGCGAATATATTCCCGTTAGGGTATTCGCCTAGCTGTGGGTTCTCTTGTCGCTTCTTACGACAAGCCGCCCGGACGTCGCCTATGGACGTTTACAACATCAGAGATGTCACCAACGCGCTGCCGGCCTCGAAGAAATTTTATAACACCCTTTTTGAAAAACTCCATATCGTAGCGCTGTGGGAAAACCTCGGCTGGGAGCTCATTCCATATCCCCCCGGTACGCAAGAGAAACGTTCTACAGAACCGTTGCGTACATGAGCGAAGTGGCTCAAGGAAGTGGGGGTGAACTCCCAACCGATGGCGAGCGGTGCGATGGTAGAAAGAAGACGAAGGCACCATTCTAAACAGTTCTTCGGAACATTCCCCATTATACAGTCGGTAGAATACGCAGAGAGAAGCAAAATCTCTCCTAAGGCCAAGCGTATCTAGACCGTCTGTTAATATGGGATCATCAACAACTCAACAACAACCGTTCCTGCACAGATAAACCCGTCCATTTCCTTTTTATAATATAAGATACTTGTATAGACCGAGTTCCATGATTATCGGTCTATGCTTTAGGTTATAAAAACTGAAAATAGTGTTTTAATGGTTTTAAGCGCGGCATTTTATTTGAAGTTTATTATTCTGACGTTTCGACCACTTTTCAGGTGCCGTAATTACGCAAGACAAATATGTCAAGTGTCGATTAATATTTTTAAAATTTTATTTGAACTACCTCCAACTTGTTTATTTTAATTATTTCGTTCTAATCTTTGCTTATGGTTATAATTTACGCTTTGGAAAACTAATCGATGTTAGATTTTAATTGTCAATCTAATCTAATTAAGATTAGGCTTCCATAAACTAAAAATTAATATGAACAAAAATTAAAACTAAATAATTAAAATGAACAAGTTGGTGGTAGGCTAAATAATACTTTAACAATACTCATTATCGGCACTTGAAAAGTGGCCGAAACGTCGGAATAATAAAATTCTAGTAAAATACCGTACATAAAACCGATTTTTATTATATGTGCTATTCACAAAAGCTTAAGAAAATACAATTAAAAATCCACTTTAAAAAAAAAGTAATTTATTTAGCGTATACAATCATACATTATTTCCTAATACAAGGAAGAAATCTAATCCTAATTGATTACATAATATTAGTTTGTATATCTTAGTACTCTATCTAGTATGAGTAGTAAAAGTCCGGCCATTTTGATGGCCTTTCGTCTTGAAAAACATACATATAATAGCATAATTTTATCAATTAATAATTTACATCTAGAAACTTCTATCATTAACATCCTATGTAGGAAAACCGCCTACAATTATGTTGCCAGACTATTGGGAAACTTATCTGTTTGAATTTTGTTTTAATAACATTAATTAAGCGGATGACATTGTGTTGCTGGGTCCGTCTATAAACGCCGTAAGGACACTGTTTTCTATATGCGAGAACTACGCGGAGGAGTATGGACTGATGTTCAACTCTAAGAAGAGTGAAATATTAGTCTTTAATACACAAAAAAAACGGAAGCGTTCACCTACGTCACGTACGTACGTTTAGGAGGTCTTGCGTGAGGCCATGTGAAGGCCAACACGTAGAGGCCCTTTGGCATAATTAATCTAAAATGTGGCGTGATACTGACCAGCGATTGTCCCTGTCTACACCATATAATAATGCACCCAAGGACCAGCCCCGGCCAGTGAACGACTATTGTGGGAAATGAGGACAAAAAGTACCGGACTATTGGGGTGAACTGCTAATGGTTCTGGGACCCGGGAATATGGGGACTATGGCGTCTGCCCGTCGCAATGTTCAGGAAACATAGAAAAATGGGCAGACGGTGACTTGCCACTCCCTGCATGGGCCCTAAAAATGCCATAGACACAGGCTACATGGGTGTGAGTGGCTAAGGGGTGTAGAGAGGTGGGCTGCAGGTTCACCAAAGCTACTTCTCACGTGATACCATTTATCACTTCCACCCCTGGAACTTGAGACTTAGCTCTAGCGATCTCCACTCCGTGCCGGCTGGTTAAAGCAAGCACGGAGGTGGGGGTCTTGCCCTGGCCGCCGCAGTCAGGTACGAGGTGTCACCCCATACCAAAGGGTTCATCACAAAGTCCCCCTGGGGCTATGCGGTCTGTTATTATTATTGTGTTAAGATCAGCGGCTGTTTTGCCGCCTGACCGAGTACAGTGCTAAACGAGTACTGATGCATATTGAATGCTACATTACGGCTGGCAATGTAACGACTTTTGCTAGCCTATACACTAATCTTGTCAAAACGCTATATGGATTCGAAGTCTCAGGTGGGCATCAGCCCTCTTATGACAATAAGTCGATCAACAGCACTGATAACTGGAACCCACGGTCCCAACATCTTAGCAGAAACTAAATAGGTAGCTCACTATGAGGGATATGCATGTAGAGTACGTCGCCATAAAAACCTTCAGGTGTGTTCCGGTATTAGTAGCCAGGTTCCAGCCTTCCCTTTAGATAGCGGCAGCATTTTGATAGCACTTTCGGTATTGCAAATGTCCATAGGCGATGGTATTCGCATTCCGTTAGGTGGGCCGTCTGCCTGTCTGCTGAACTCATGAACGCTGACTTCATACAATAAACAAAATGAATTTTGTATCTCAGCTGTTTCTGTTGTTAAACTAGCTGATGTAGATGAATTTGGTAAATAAGATACGGCCTACGCGCCCACATAAGTTTAATCACAGACTATCGCTAGACTATATTGCCACACACCCAAGAAATCAAATGTTACTATTATCATATGTTACTATTGTCATTAAAGGCGACGGCGTGGCGTGACCATATATAATTACAAGGACGCCAAGAAACATAATATTCATAACCGAATTATTAGTTAACTCTTAATAATCGTTTTGCATGTTAAAACTCTTATAGGAGCTTCTATGCGATTGGAAAAATATTTTTATCATCTTGTTTATGCTTTTGATTGTAACGCACTCAAAATGTCAATGCGATCAGCATATGCGTACGAATATTCATTGACCGCTTCTTCTATTTCATAATAGTAATTTTCTTCTGCTGATATTTCACCTGAATTGTTTTTTATGTCTGACATTACGTGCTCAGCTTCTTCTATTTCATTATAGTTACTTTCTTTCGCTGATATTTCACCTGGGTTGTACCTTTTGGCAGCCACAACGTGGTTTTCATTTGGATAATTGGTACTAGTTTCACCGTTGTCACTTCTTTTACAAGGACGAGCAGGTTTTATGCTCGACTTAGGTATATCTTTTGGATATGGTAAACTATTAACATCAATATAAACGTAAAGATGATCCGAGCTGTCGCTTCGTCTGTTTTGGTTCTGATTTGATGAGTTTACGTAAGAAACAGGGCTTAATGTTGAATTCTGAAAATGAATAAAATAATAATTTTTATTTATAGAATTATAGCAAGTATTGTGTCAATTTTGTATATTCACCAATATTTATTAATAAAATACATTGACTAGTCCAAAAGCTTGAGATCAATATAAAAAATATGCCTTCACCTGTGCAGAATATAACAGTTGAATTTTATAAACATGTATTAATTATTACAAAAGTGGCCGTGTACGAGTCGGACTTGCCCATGGAGGATAACATACAAGAAAAAATCTTACAAAACGACTCACTTATTCTTGGGGTGATCATAGGGCAGCTGCTTACTTCGGAAAACGGATCAGTATCAAATAGAGATTTAAAACAAACTAACTAAAAGAAACTATAGATATAAAATTGAAATGTTCGTCTCTCTACGCACAAAATAACAAAAAGGTATCTTGGGATATGAAGTGCTATCAAAATATCATATACCCGGTCCGATAGATGGCGCTATAATCGATAATTCTATAAATTCTACCAGATGGTACTTATAAGTTATAACTTACTATATATTGGAATAAAGGGAAAGACAGATTAATATTACAATTAAAAGAACTGATATATAAACAGTATAATTTATGCCAAAAGTAAAAGATGGTTCACATAAAAACCTTATGTAAAATTGCGAGATTTACCATATGACCGTTACTTGTGATTTCATTCAGCACGATGTATTACTCAATAATATTGCCCAGCGCCATCTTAAGTGAAGTTAAGTGCACTAAGTGGAAACTAATTATAATTTTTGATATTCCCGGGCCACTTGATAGCGCTAGTTTCCGTACATTTTTTATTTTCAATAATGTGGAGGAGATCCACTGTAATGTTCAGGAGTCTGTATCCCGAAGGGTCGCCGCATCTAGTAAACCCGTCAATGCGTGTACTTCCTATGTGGAACCTTCCATATACAAACTCCACTTGCACAATCACTTAGTTAAACTTTAATTAACGGAATGAATTTATTTATTCATTATACAGATACAGACAAAAGCTAAACTAACTTAAAAATAAGATTAAATACAAAAATAAACTAAGTAATAAATAGTAAGACCTATCCTATAAATAAACCTAGCTTAAAAATATAAATAAAAAACCTATATCAAAGCCCGTCCAACCTCACAAAACCACTGTCGCTGGGCATTGTATCTAGAAGGCTGGCCTCATTACCTTGTTGGATACAGGAGGAAAAGAAGCTAAGAAGCTTTACGGAATGAATAATTGAAAAGTGCTAAAATAAAAAGTTTTGTCTGTTAAGTGGTTTTTAGTAGAAAAAATAGTATCATCGTGCGTTAAACTGACTGTTAATAATGTTAGTTGTTTTGTATGGTGTGCATTTCTACTTTATTAATTTGATTAAATATGGTTGATCATTCTAATATCAATTTAAAGTTGATGATAGTCTTAATTACGAAACTGAGTTTAATCTTTCGTTTCAAATTATTCCGAAATTTCAATTGCAGTTAATGGACTGATAATAGTTTGCTCAGATATACGGTTAAACTTTCCTGGATGGATTAAACGACAAATCTGTCATTGCGAATGTTTTTAAAAGTCTCTCTCACTCATTGAAATAACCAATGAAAATATAACAACAGTGTGGGGCACAAAAAATGGAACATACCCATTGAATAGCAATAAATTATATGACCGACCCTTTTCTTTTAGTGTCACTAATAATATAATATCTAGTTACCCTAATACGAAAATGCTTGACAAGAACAAATGAACTGTGGACGCAGTAGATATTGTTAACAAGTGTCTAAGTATAGTGACACACCTGCAGAAAGCAACGCGCGGAAACTTCGGCGACTGAAGGTTCGGCCCTAATCTATAAACGGTGGCATTTCCGCTGATGTATTATAGGTTATTTAAAAACATTGCGAGCGTTATTTGCTGAAGTTTCACCGCTGAACGTTCCGCAGGTGTGTCCTTAGGCCTAGAGTATGAACTTCGAATCTTAGACAACAAGTCTAAACGTCGTTATCTAAAGATGAGTCATTATCTGATTCAGAAGCCAGGACTATACAATTAACTTCCTCACCTTATTACGCTTCAAGCACATCTTATTCTTTCTTATACATAATATAAGAACTATCATGGCTACTGTTCCAAAAACGGCAGCAACAGGAAATACTACGATTTTCGAGTCTGAAAAGTTATTATGTTTTATTATTTTTTGATATTGTACAAGTCTTCGGCAGTTAAAATTTTGAGATGAATAATATCGGACCATTTTTTTGTTTAATGTTCATTTGGTATTGTCTGATATTCCAAAACTTTGTCTTTTGAAAAACCAATCAATGAATGATCGTCGTTTGTATCGATTTAATTTTTTATAATTTTAGTCATACTTTATGTTTATGACAAAATACTTATTATTTACTTCTTTTAGAAACAAATTCGTTTGTCTGTCAATGACGCCATCATACTTTAAACTAAAAAAGGTATACGCTTTGACATGGTAAAGCCCTGCTAGAATCGTATTATTAATGCATACGCACAAACACCGCGCGCACGTACGCAGGCACCAGGACCGTATGCACATTAATCGAAGGTAAAATGGTAGCAAGGAGAGGGAGGGGAAGAAAAAGGGACAATTCATGGATCTAATTAAGAAAAAAGTGGGTGTCGTGTCGCACAAAGAATTAAAGCAGCTGGACCATAATAAAGAAGAGTCGAGAAGGCTCCACGGTTGTCCGTGTAGCACAGTTCTTAAATGATAGATATATAGAATTACAGCTTTACTCTTTCTTTTCGCTCCGAACGCAACCGGGATTTAACGCTCGGATGATGATGATGATATAGAATTAAAGCTTTACAAGCATTTTGGGGTCCAAAATGACAAATGTCACCTCGTATGCCAAGCTGCTACGATACAAGACTTGTCATCATGATTGATGTATCTGGACGTGTCAATTACTAATCCAAAGTGTTCCAACAAGCGCATATCCTCAATCATATCTTCGTGTATGACGAATTTGGTATCTATAGTGCTGCAGTCCAAGTACTCCATCAAGTTCATTAGTCCATCAGTTTCAACTGCCATTCTCAAGTGACCCTCTCCAAGCAATCACAGGATTACAGATTATTAAAGTCTTATTAGCATTAGGGCCGCCCGTTGCACTATCTTTTGTAAAAAAGTCTACGTCTGTATGTCTATGCTTTGGTGTACAATAAAGTGTTATCTATTTATCTGTCTAAAATGGAACTCACCAGATGTAACATTTGTATTTAAGGAATGGACACAATATTTATCCTTTTGTTTTATAACATCAGGATCATACAAGCAGCTTACATATTTTATGCATCCCACGCCGTCGTCATCAGAAATTGGCTTTACTGGAATAAAAGATTATGGATGTAAATACACTCTGGATTAAAATCGATTTATATGAGGTTAATAGGCACCGATTTTACATATTCGGGATCGGGAGGGATCGTAGGACTTTGGGCAGAATGACTACCTACCTTATCGATTAAAAATCAGACATTATCATCGACTTCTCAGGGGGAAGTCACAGAATCTCCAGTACAGTATTTCGCTATGATGCCTTACGCCATTATATCTCTTACAAGTTAACAGGTTTGTTTTAAAGTAATTTAAAAAATGTGTGGAACTAATAAATTCATTCGTCGACTTTGAATGTAGAAAGCTTTATTATAGATTACCTTCCAAAAAATTTAAAAAAGCACTTAATAACTAAATGAAATGCCAAACTGGTCCACGTTCAGCGGATCGCTGGTGAAAATAAATCTGAAATTAATCTTTCACTGGGACCATTAAAGTAAATCACATAATTGGCAAAATTGGCAAAAACAGTAATGAGAAAAATTACAATAACAACTATATATATAAGTACTACTTGGACATTCTTAACCACTAAAACCTTAGTGATCAGTGTATCTGCGTCCCTTGCGCCCCGGGGCTCGTGTAGAAGGACTTTGTCACCTTTATCGTCACGTGACAAGCAGCGGAAGACCCCTGAACCACCGCTGTCGTGGGCTGGTGGCTGACTACGAGGTAAGTGCAATGTTCTATATTCTCCGGGCACCTGTTCTTGATTGGGGAATAATAATAATAATAATCTTTGCCAAAAAATGTAATACAGTAACTTATGGAAGTCCCTAACTCCCGAGCTAGGCATGAAGCCTGTGTTTCGGGAATCAGTGCCCTGTCACATTAGTATGTAGTTTTAAACACAAAGAAATACAGATCGGTAACAGAGTATTTATATCTAATGAGTAAGCGTGTTGTGTAGATGTACGTGAGCGCGCGCCCGCGCGCACATCGTATGTGGTGTGTGTGTGTGTGTGTGTGTGTGTGTGTGTGTGTGTGTGTGTGTGTGTGTGTGTGTGTGTGTGTGTGTGTGTGTGTGTGTGTGTGTGTGTGTGTGTGTGTGTGTGTGTGTGTGTGTTGTGTATGTGTATGTGTGTAATTATATATGTACTGTACGGTTACTATTAAATAGATTAAAACAGTGCTTCGGTGGTAGCGTAGTCAAGACTAATTAGCCAGTTTTTTAGTTTAATTTTAACTTCCCGACTAGTGAGTCCATGTACATTGATTTTTTTATTTATCTTGTTATATAGTGTCACAGACATATAGCATTGCTGCCGTCTTGCAAAGCCAGTACGGTACATTGGAGTTTGCAATATGTTGATTACAGTACGTTTCTTGTCGGTAATATTGTCAGGTTTTGGTGTAATTTTATGTTGTTTTAGAGTTATATTGAATATATATAACTGCCTAACGGTTAACACGTTACTTTTTTCATATAAGAGTTTTGTAGGAAAGCAATAGGGACTAAATGTTAAAGTTTTTAATAATGATCTTTGAGCCCTTTCTAGTTGGATCATATATGATTTAAAAGCGCTGCCCCAAACAACAATAGAATAACCTATGACTGACAAAACCAATGCAAAATAGACTATACGTAAAGTATTGAAGTCTGCAGCATATCTTAGTTTTTTAAAAACCCAAATAAGTTTTCTAACACGTGTTATTAAGTTATTAATATGAGAATACCAATTTAAATTTTCATCTACAACTACTCCTAAGTATTTAATGTTGTCTGCTTTTGATATAGAGATACAATTACAATGTCCAAAAAATGGAGTTTGGCATATATCCGTGCAGGAACGGAGAAAGAATACAATTTCCTGCGGCCCGGCGGCCTGTCGTAAGAGGCGACAAAACAACCCACAGCCAGGTGGTAGGGCATTTGCCCGACTGGATGGCTACCACCCCTGGTCTAGAGTATGGCGCCATAACAACCTTGTGTTGTGTTCCGGTATTAGTGACCAGGTTCCAGGCTCCCTAAAGAGAGCAGCAGCGCATTCGTAGCACCTTTGGTGTTGCAAATGTCCATAGGCGATGGTAACCGCTGTCCATCAAGTGGGCCGTCTGCCTGCCTGCTGATCTCCTGCAATAAAAAATATATATATATATATATATATATATGTATTTTAATTTCAAAATCATATTTCTTAATTTTAGATGTCGTGAACCGGATGAATTTAGTGTGTGGTGAGTTAGTATATTTTGTTGAGTGTTTCTTATGTCTATGATATATGTATTACTTGATCGATTATAGTTATGTCATATAGGTACCTAATTTCTTAACTTATAGTTTATCTAGTGCCGTGGTGTACTTGTGTTATTTTTGTGTTTTGGTAGTATGATTTAGACATTCTTATATAGGTTTTTTATTCGTCACTGTACGTGTAATACAAATGTGTGTTATATTTTTTATGGGGTTGATCGTTTTGTAGATTGTTTGTTTTGAAAATGATTTGGTTTTGTTAGTTACCTTGGTAAAGTAAATTAATCACACCGATTTGGACAAGTGTAATGGGTTTGCGTAGTGTCAGCGACCCAAATATATCAAAATACTCACCGTTACAAAAATTACTGTCGTTTGCCACAGATATGCTTCCATTATAAATGAAAAAAAATCTAAGGATTATCAGTTCTGTTTCAATGATATAATACTCCTTTTTGCCTACAATTACTTTACATTCGAGGTATGCTCCATCATTTTCTGCCATTAAATTGTTTGTGTACGATGTTTTATTATTTTCATAATTAAATGTACCAATATTTTTAACTTCGCCTGAAATTTTTAAAATTTTCCTGTATCTCTGTACCTGTACTATCAAAATTATATTCATAAAACATATCACAGAGATTACAATACTGCCGCAAAAGTATGAATGAATGAATGAATGAATATGCTTTATTGTGTTTTAAAGATACAGTTAACAGAAACAAAATTTTACAATACAATAGGCGGTCTTATCGCTATTAGCGATTTCTTCCAGACAACCTTTGGATGGACAAAAAAATTGATAAGAACAGGGGTATGTTGCATTATTCTCACTATCGAATCAGTATCTTATAAATATGCATATCTTATAAATACATACACGATATAATATACATACATTAATAAAAATATAAATATTATACTAACACGATATATGTAAATAAAATATTATAAAATACACTTACATAAATAAATATAAGATAAGAAAAATATGTCAATGACTGCTGCATCTTTAATTTGAGCTATTTGAGCTATAATAATCCTTCACAAGTTTATTGAACATAGGCAGTGATTTGGCTAGCTTTATATTAACAGGCAGCGCGTTCCAAAGACGAACTGCTTGGACTGTGAAGGATTTCCCATAAGAGCTAGTTGTATGCAGAGGAGTTTTAAGTAACAAGTTTTCCGAGGATCTGAGAGACTTTAAGTTACCGGAATAAAGGTAATGAAACTGTTCCTTGAGGTATGCAGGGGTCTGAGGATTAAATAATGTATTATACAGAAGAGACAATATATGAGCATTCCGGCGAAAACGTATTGGAAGCCACTTGAGTTTGGCGCGGAATTCTGAAACGTGATCATATTTACGCAAACCAAATATGAATCGTATGCAAAAGTTTTGAAGTCGCTCAAGTTTATATAGTTGGCTTTCAGTAAGATCAAGATAGCTGACATCGGCGTAATCTAGAATTGGTAGGAGGAGAGATTGTGCAAGTACAATTTTGGTCGCATGAGGAAGGAAATTACGCAGTCTTCTAAGTGCAGCTGCAGATGCAAACATCTTCCTACTAACTTCCTGAATTTGGGGGCTCCAGCAGAGGTGACTATCAATATAAACGCCCAGATTTTTAACTTTGGTGCTAAAAGGTATAGGAACTCCTTCGAAGATAATCTGCGGTAGTAAAGGATACCTTATCCTCGAAACCATCCTGGAACTACCCACCAAAATTACCTGTGTTTTTGAAGGATTCACAGTTAGCCCATATGCTTTACTCCAATCAGATATATTACGTAAATCCTGATTAGTGAGATCAATAGCTTCAGCAAGTCTATCGACAGTGGTATGCCTATAAATTTGGAGGTCATCCGCGTAAAGGTGGTAGGAGCATTGAAGTTTTTTGGAAACTGAGTTTATAAACATAGCGAAAAGCAAAGGAGATAAGACGCCACCCTGTGGTACGCCGGCAGAAGTATTACACCAAGCGGAATACGTATCCTCAATGCGAATACGTTGCCGGCGCCCCAACAGGTAACTTCGAAACCACTCAATTACAGATGGAGATATATTAAGTGAGCATAATATGCCAAGCAGAATATCGAAGTCCACGGTGTTGAAAGCATTACTAAAATCTAACAATGTAAGAATAGTTATGTTACCAAGCTCCACAGCAAGGCGGATATCGTCTGTAACTTTAACTAAGGCAGTGGTAGTGCTATGACCGGGTCGAAAACCAGATTGAAGAGGATTTAAAAGGATATTGTTGTTCAGGAAAACACTGATCTGGCTGTGGATTAGGCGTTCGAGGACTTTGGATAGAAAAGGTAGGATGGAAATTGGTCTATATTCGGAAAAGGAGGATGGATTTGGTTTTTTTGGTATCGGAATAATTTGGGCTTCTTTCCAACTATTCGGAAAGATGCTGTTAGAAATGGAATAGTTAAAAATATGAGTGATGATAGGAAGTATAATGTTAAGGATGGGCAGGATCATATTACGACTCAAAGTATCACTTCCCACTGCCTTAGATGTGATAGATAATATGCTCTTCTTAACACCACATTCTGTAAACTGAGTAAAGAAGAATGGAGAATAATCCGGGTCTGGCAGTGAAGAAAGATAATTTAAAGTATTTATTTTAGTAGCTAGACTAATACTTGCTGACGAAGAGAAATGCTGATTCAAAAAATCAATATCAATATTGTGAGTATCTAAGGAATTATTTTGCAACTTACCGACCCCCAGGGATTTTAAAAACTTCCATACTTTGGATGAGTCATTATTATCAATAGATTCATGAATGTGGCGACGTTGTGCATCTCTACACACCTTATTGCAGTGATTCCGTAGCAAAATATACCTATCTCGATTATGGGAGTCTGGGCGTCGTGCGTATTTTGATTTGGCTGCCGCTTTCTTTGCTAACAAGACTTTGATCTCTTTAGTTAACCAAGGAGCAGGCAAGTGTTTTAATTTGACTGGCCGAATAGGTGCATGTAAATCGTAAAGTGCGATCAATTTAGTAGAAAAGATATAGACTTTTTCATCAATCGAATTACTTTGTAACAATGGAGCCCAATCAATGTCAAGTGCATCTCTTTCAAGACTATCGAGATCCATACCACTAAAATTGCGTTGTAGAAGAACCTTAGGTTTGAGTTTAGGTGTGCGTATTTTGTAGGAGAGGTATAGAAGGTCATGATAGGAGAAAGCATCAGCAGGGCATTGCCCATGCTTAGCTATTAGGTTTGGAGAAGAAACAAGGATTAGGTCAAGGAGCGTGGGATTACAGTTGGGAAAATGATGTGTGGCGCTAGAGGGTAAAATAGAAAGATTACAAGATTCAACAATAGACTTAAAGGAGGAAGAGCGAGAATCTTGCTTTAACAGACATGTATTAAAATCACCCATGATGAGAGAGTGACTATAAGAAGGTATAAGATTTTCAAGGATTGTTTCAAATGAAGAGAAGAAATCGATGTGTAAAGAGGGACTATAATATACTCCAAGTAGTATCTTGGAATTTTTAATTAGTATCTCCACGAAAAGACGTTCGCCAGCATTGGGTGGGGGCGGTTGTACCGACATGTTGACTATATTAAAAGGAATCGTATCACGAAGGAAAACACCAACTCCACCACCAGCCCCTGCTGTTCGATCGTTACGAATGAGTCTAAAATGGGGAAGTTTGTAAGTTATTGAGGGGAGGCAGGGTTTTAACCACGACTCAGAGATTAAAATAGCGTGGAGGTTCTTACAATCAAAGGTAGCCAGCATATCTGAGAAATGAGCCGGAATACTTTGAGCATTGATATGGACGGCGTAAGTTCCCAGTCACGTCGGAAAACTGTGCGTCAAGTGTCTCAGCAGTCGAGGGAATGCTACGGAAACTGTCATTAGAATCATTTGCAGAGTAGAAACTGTCAGACTCATAACTGCTAGTATCGCTTATTGACATATTGGGCGTGTATTAAAAATTTGATGTAAATACTCGTAAAAGCCTAAAACAAAAGAAATATGTATATATGTATGTATATTAATAAAAGTATAAATAAATATATAATTGTATATATATATATATATATATATATATATATATATATATATATATATATATATATATATATATATATATATATATATATAAATATGTAAACGTTTATATAAATCAAAGTATAAATAATTATATAAATAAAAAGTATAACAAAATATTTAAGTTTACTTATTAAGTTACTAATAAAATCCATCTGCCAGTTGGTGTAATTTTTTACGAATTAATGAACAACAACTTAGTATACAATATTAAATATGTACTAGTTTTGATTTGACTCAGAAGAAATAATAAGGATATCATAAATAATTTACAACAACGCTTTGGTAGTCCGGGCATGAAACAATAAATAAAATAAAATACAACCATGTTTGTTTATAACGAATAAAATTACCTTTTAACACTAACACTTGATATTTTATTATTTTAAAAATGCTTTTAATTTTATCATAGTAGAGACAACAATTTAAATAGAAGAACTTAAGTTTTAATCATAAACCTAAAATAGAAATATAAAAAAAGCAAATCGTTGCAAATCATAATAGAAATTAAGAATAAGATCTACTTATTTACTGTTGGTGGAAAATAAAATCTGATGTTTACAATTTTTGCAAGTACCTACATACTTGCAGTCTGAGGAAAGAATGCTCTGCCCGAACAATAATTAACACAAGCAATAAAAGTAAAACTTATATTATTTTTTGGAGGTTGCGGCCCGTTTGATTTTAGGCGGAATTGTTGTTCCTTTGGGAGCAATATCTGACTTTGCGTCTGTCACATTTTTGGAATTTTGAGACAATTTATTAAGGTCATTAAGTGAAGAAATCCTGTGACGCTGCTGGTCCGGCCCTAGAATAAAAATCTGTCCTTCCCTTGTCCAACATTTAGATACACCGAACTTAAGACGTGCAGCCATGAAAATATCATGTCGTGATTTAGTTAAAAATTCTGACATAGTTATCTCTGAACCTTTGAACTTAGTTTTCTGGAACCATAATTCGTCGCGTACTTTTACCTCATTAAATTTCACTAAAATAGGTCTATTTCTTTTAGTATCAGAGCTTCGTCCAAGCCGGTGGCATCGTTGAATACTGCCAACATTAAAGCTTTCAAGTTTCAAGTACTCCTTCACTATGTTAAAAACCACTTTTAAGGAATCTTCATTTTTGGACTCTGGGATACCATGTAACAATAGCATCTTTCTTCGGCTACGCATATCAAACTGATCCTGATTATGCACGATGATTTCAATTTGTTTTTGAAGAGCATTTAGTGCTTGCATCGTAAATGCTTTGAAAGCTGCAAAATCAGAAGACAAATTCTCTGTGGAGGACGATGAATTAGAACTCTTTTGGAACTCTTCTTCAAAAGTGGACATTTTCTTATGGAACATTTCCATCATTTCACTCATTGTGTTTTTAATCGAATCCATGACGATGTCAAATGAGTTTTAAAATTGGCACAACAAGTATCACAAGAAATAAACACCTTACTGACAGATAGCACAACTATTTACATAAGTTAAACATTAATTTTAGTTTAAAACTATACTTTTAGTAATTAAAATAATTAAATAAATCGGGAGCTCAAAAATTTTAGTATTCACTTGCAACTACCCGCTTATAGTATTATTTTTTTCTCGGCAGATTTAGCCACATACCAGACAACTTATAACTGCAGTTTAATTACTTAATCATTGTACGATTTTATACCTCCGTCTACATTAGATCAACATTGCTTGGCCTTTCTCTCTTTAAACCACAGTATTGTCTTCTGTGTGATTATTGTAAAAAACAACAACCCAACACAAAAACAAACCATGTTTTACCAAGGTTGAAAGTTAATAAATAACAATTAAGAGAGTATACCTAGTCCAGCCATAAGGTCTGTTACAAATGAAAATGCATTTTTTTAAATGAAATAATGTAATATTATTTAAATGTATATGTTCTGGCCGATGCCAGGTGGAAGGGTTAAAGGGCAAAGGGTACAAGGAAAAGTGGACTTACTTGTGGTTGAAATCAAATGAAATGAAATATTTATTCTTGCATAAATGTAGTTGTATACAGATGTCACTATTATAAATACATGGTTCAGTACATTTTACCAGTTTCACTGGTGTGCAAGTAGGATCTTAATCGTCATTATTTAATTGGTTTGTTATTTATTTTATTAAATCTTTACTTTTATCCCATTGAGTCGTATTTATTACATTTATTTATTAATTAATAATATTTATTACCTGTATTAATTACATAGATGTCTGTTTTTTTTAAATTTATTATTCCTATCTCTTTGTCAATTATTTAATGTTTAATGAGGACTGATGATATGTACGATGCACGTAGATGACGCCGGTATGACGTGATGATGATGAGATGCGGTGAATCCTCTTCTTATAACTGATGTGCTGATGATGAGCTGATTTGGTGTATATGCATTAGGGGCGGAATTGTGATGAGGGCGGATTTAGTGTGTGCTGGTGTTTTGTTATAATAATGGATTCACATATCACTTGTTTACGTAGTCCAGAGAGTCATAGTTCAGGAAACTTGTAGCGTAATTGAATTAGTATAGTTTATGGGCGCGCGCAGCGCGATCCGAGGGTCGACCCGCACTGGTTGGTGAAACGTGGTGACGCGCGGGGGTGCTTGCCATGGGCACACACACATACGCACACGTCGCGCGATGGCGCGAACAGTATACCTACATATTTTTTTAAAGTCCCAGTAAAAAAAAACAAATATTCTATTCAAAATGGTCACCTTTGGCTTTTATACAGGCTTTTAATCTGTTTGGCCACGAATCTATGGATTTACGCACTGTTTCCAAGGGAAATTTCGCCACTGCTTACTCTAAAGATTTTTTAAGAGACTCAATGTCGTTTGGAGCAAGCTATGTCGTCTAAAACTGACCATTATTTGAAATGTAAAGGGTTGAAGTCTGGGCTAGATGAGGGCCAATCTTCAACTCTTATAAAGTCCAGAACGTTGGTCTCAAGCCAGGCTTGGGTAGTTCGTGCCTTGTAACCAAGTGCAAAGTCCTGCTGGAAAGTCTACGGTATATTGTTTAAAATTGTATCGCTGAGAGGTTTCAAGACATCGACCAAGACTGTATCTTGATACACTTTGGCTGAAGTTTTCACTCCTTTTTCACAAAAATTTAGTTTGGTGACTCCTTGATAAGACACGCCTCACCAGACCATCACTGACGCAGGATGATAACCACGTTGTAGCTTTCCGACCACTTGAGCAGCTTCTTTAGAACTGTAAGCGTACTCTTTATCATTTTGCTTATTGAAGTGTTCTTCAATCGTGAAAATTCTTTCATCGGTAAAGAGGATATTTCTGTTCCTTTCACCTGCGCATCGCGACAGAAGGCGTTTTGATCGATCCACTCTCTTTACTTGTAAAGATTGATTTAGGGCATGTCCTGTATATCGACTATAAGCATCGAGCTTCAGGTCTTGTTTTATAATACGCGACAGAGTCCTAGTGGGAATCTTCGCGATAAGAATTTTTGCTTGCTAATGGGGTTTCAACGAATTCTGGCTTTAACAGCATTAACAGCCTTTGTAGTTCTAACAGCACGTGGCCGCCCCGATCTTTTCTGGTCTTCGACGGACGAAGTGTTGTTGTATCTGTTGATAGTACGATATACGAACATATGGCTGATACCAAGTTTTGAACTGTCTGCAATATGACCGATGGCTCCGTACCCACTTTGTGCAAGGCGATCACTGCAATCTTATTTTCTTTAACACCCCATTTTATATTGTAATTTGATAATAAACACGTAAAAATATTTGAAATAGCGCAAAAACGAAAGAAGTTTTTATAATAATACTAGCTGTCCCGACAGACGTCGTCCTGCCCGGTAAAAAATAGGGGTTGGTCGTAGAGGGTTGAAAATTTAGGGTTGTATGTATTTTTTAATGCTGTATCATAAAAAAATAGAAATTAAAAATTTTGTCTAAAAAATAAATAAAAAAAATTAGGGGTGGACTACCCCTAACATTTAGGGGGATGAAAAATAGATGTTGTCCTATTCTCAGACCTACCCAATATGCACACAAAGTTTCGTGAGAATCGGTCAAGCCGTTTCGGAGGAGTATGGCAACGAAAACTGTGACACGAGAATTTTATATATTAGATACGTGTTCCAAATTAAAATTAATTAAAAAGTTGAAAAAAAAGAAAAGTTTTATGTAATAGTATTTATGGCCTGACTCGTTATAAAAAAACATTCATGCAATCATACAAAGTAAACTATTTATATCCGGTTCCTATATCTTACTATACATTCACTTTACCCACGACTGTTGAATTTTGACATTAGACGTATGGAGTTTGTATCAAATTTTAAGGCAAAAGAACGGCCTTTAAGATATATGCACCGGGCCTCAGATATTCAATTCATTTTAAAGTACACAAATTAGTAAAATATCGGATTATCACATTTATATAGTGTTGGCCGAGGATCTCTCAATGCCAGCCTCAACGATATTTACCCGCCGAGCTTTTCTCAGCATCGACGTACTAGCCATCTTAGAACCAAATGGCTTGGTGCCCGACGATGGCAATAGGCCGGATGGAATGTCACTTATTCCTTGGAAGATGAGAATGCCACTTGTGTGTGACGTGACATGCGTTGACACTCTGTCGGCATCACATCTTCCAGTGACTAAGTCACGGGATGGCATCGCTGCTCAAAAGCTGAAGATCTCAATCGATAAAACGATATTTGTGCCGTTTGAAGTTGAAACTTTATGTCCGTAGGGGACCCTATGGACCTAAAGCCCCCCATCAGTAAAGAATTTCTTGAAAGAAAATTGTATGAAACTTTTTGATACCACCCGTAATCAGAAGGCCGGTTCGTACGTCACGTAAGACAAATCAGCGTGGCAATGAAATCAGCCTTCTGAGCATGATTCCCTCTGACTGCGATTTGCTACATACTTTATATTGTTACGAGTTACAGGAGTCGAATTAAAAAATGCCGTTGGAATTACTATAGAATTTATTAGAATTATACAAACACGTATAAAACAGGTACAAATATAACTGGATACAAATAGTACAAACAGCACGATTCAATAGCACGCGCAAAGTCCGTAACTATATTCGTTATCGAATGTACGTCTTGCTTTGATCCTGGTTCTCGCTACACTGTTGTTTTATAGTAAACTGTACGATATAACAATCGACCGCGTGGACTGAGTTTTTCCAAGAAAATAGTGATCTGCAAGCCTGGTTAATTATTCCTGCGAATGGCCATAAACTAAAACAATAACAACAGGATATTGTCTAATTGAATTTTTTAAACACGAAGTAAACAAAAGAAGTCCAAATGCGGGGAAAGGTAACAAACCAGGTGTGCAATCCTTTGTCGGTATGTAACAATATTAATTCATTTATAATTTAGTTTATTTTTAAGTATTTATTTAGTTTAATTTAGAGAAAAGTTTATCCAATTTAAGCTACCCAAAATGCTGGCAACATTGGATACCTCGTTGAATTTGTGTGGGTACTAATCCGTACTGAAATTTATTCATGTACATACTACTTATACTTTGACGTAGTAGAGCCATGCTGAAATCATATCTTGATTGCAACTGTAAAGTTGCAACGTAAAAGTTGTTCTTACGGGCCGGCTCGACTGATGTGATACCACGCAAACATTATCCATGCAGAAACGGAGAAAAGATACAAGTTCCTGCGTCCGGGCGGTTCGTCGTAAGAGGCGACAAAACAACCCACAGCCAGGTGGTATGGCATTTGCCCGACTGTATGGCTACCACTCCCTTTGTCTTCCGACTTTAGTAACCAGCTTCCCGTCGCTCTTAAGGGAACAGCAACGCGTCTGTGGCACCTTTGGTGTTGCAATGTACATGGGCGATGGTAACCGTTTTCCATCAAGTGGGCCGTTTGCCTGTCTGATTAACACCTACATTTAAAAAAAAGTCACAATTTAATTTGAACTGCGATGTTGTGTGGTAGCCAGAATCTTGCATATCACGAATGTGGAAATACCAGTAAATTTTTTGTAAAATATACTTACTTGTTGTCCATCGCGTTGTATGTAGATAATGATCCGTACAAGTCATGTTAATAAATCGGTGATCATTATACACTAAACATCCGAAAGCATCAAAGGGTTTTATTCTATAGTTCGCCATATATGTAGTGAAATTGTTACTTGCTAATAATACGCAAGGAACTGTAAAAAAGAAAACAAGATAATATCAATTTTTTTAGATTTGCATATATTACTTATTGGCTCATTGAACATATTACCAGTGCAATAAGAGTGCAAATAAAGTTTATTTTGAATTTAAGACCACTTAAACTTTAAACTTTCCTAATTACCAAATTGTATGTCTAGTTACAGTTTTATCTAATACTAGAGTTTGCCTCACGACTGCGACGCGTGTCAAACCCTATGCAGTAGCTTTATTGTAGTTAAGTCATTGACTTTTAGCAAGTCAATGACTTAAGTACACAAAAACTTAATCCGGCTTTTTATAAATAAATAACGAAGAAACTACTGTAGCCCTTAAAAGTATTTTGTCAATTTTTAAATTCATAATTGTTTACAACATCCCTCTGTTGCAAGATATTTTATTCAATGACTTAGTTATTGTTCATTTGACATATCTAACGTGAAAATATATTCAAATGATTTAAAACTCGCTGTGATAAATGTTGTGTGCTAAGAAAACGAGATTAATAAATACGAGAGTTTTTCGTTGTTACAAGATATATTTCCAAATGTTTCGTCAATGCTGGCACAAACAAACAAAGACTGCAACGCATTCCGAAATATTAAATTCAAATTTAATAAGTACAGTCACGTCATATAGAAAGGAGCGGCCACGATGGTCAAATAGATAAGAACATCGAAAGTGATCATTAATATCGTTACAACCAAGATAGTCTAATAGTTCGCATCAGCATTCTTATCCAAAAACATCGGCACACCAAGAACGCCAAATACATGAGTGCATTCAAGTCATCCATATTATAGTAACGACCAGCCAAATGTAACTAAGCAGACAAGGTTTTTTTTATTGCCTTAAACAGACGAACAGGCAGACGGCCCACCTAATGAAAAGTGATTACCGTCGCCTATGGACGCTTGCAACACCAGGGGTGTCGCCAACGCGTTGCCGACCTCTAAGAAATTTTATAACGCGTTTCTTAAAGAATCCCATGTCATAGCGCAAAGGGAAAACCACGGGAAGTTCTCTCCAGATCATTGTTGTACGTGGAATATATGTTCAAGGGTGCCAAAACAAAGTAACAGTCTAGAAAAATTAACTGTATTCAAAATGTGAGTCAAATGGAGATGGTTTCATACTAAATCAAAGCTCAAATTGTATTATTATATAAGTGTATGTTTTTCAAGACCACGGGCCATGAAAATGGCCCGGACTTTTGGAGGGCTTGCGTGGGGCCATGGGGAGGCCAACACGTAGAGGCCCCTTGACAAATTTAATGTAAATATGTGGCGTGACACTGACCGGCGATTATCCCTGTCTACACCATATAATAATGCACCCAAGGACAAGCCCCGGCCAGTGTAGGACTATTGTGGGAAATGAGGACAAAAAGTACCGGGCTATTGGGATGAACTGTTAGTGGTACTAGCGGTCTGGGAATATGGGGACTATGGCGTCTGCCCGTCGCAATGTTCAGGGAACATGGAAAAATGGGCAGACGGTGACTCGCCACTCCCTGCATCGGCCCCTGAAAATGCCATAAAAGGCAGGGGCAACATGGGTGTGAGTGGCTAAGGGGTGTAGAGAGGTGGGCTGCAGGTTCACCGAAGCTACTTCCGACGTTAGGCCATTTATCACTTCCACCCCTGGAGCTTGAGTCTTAGCTCCCCGTGCCGGCTGGTTAAGGCAAGCACGGAGGTGGGGGCCTTGTCTTGGCCTACGGAGTCAGGTACGAGGTGTCGCCACTCACCTAAGGCTTCGCCACAAAGCCCCCTGCGGGTTATTATATATATTATTACTCTTCTTGGTTTTTGCACAAATACACTATAAAGCGTAAAGTATCCTGTAATTGGTAACTTTCATATTAAACAGAGTTCACTATTGTAAGTTATAAGTAAGCTGTTGGATATGTAATAAATAAATATTGTAATACCGAAGTAAGAAAGAGAGTTGGTCTGAAAGAGAGTATCGGGATGAAGGTAAGAAAAGAAATGCTCCGGTGGTTCGGGCATGTGGAAAGAATGAATGATGGAAGAATGACTAAACAGATATACAATGCAAAAGTGGATGGATGCAGAAGTCGCAGAAGGCCACGACAAACCTTCCATGATCCAATTGATCGTGTATTAGCAGAAGGTGATGTCAGGAGCCTTAAGAACAGACCAGAGCGTGCATGACAAGAGCTATGAATGTCAAAGAAGTGAGTGAGGTGTGTAAGAATAAGCCTAAATGGCGCTCTGTTGTTCGTGCCTACCCCGCAAGGGACCTGGCGTGAAGTTATGTATGTATATAAATAAATCCAAATATTTTTCATTTTTATAACATGACTAGTATTTTTTTGTGGAGACCGCGTCTCGGTAAACGTAGTGTGGGGCTGTGGACTGTAGCCCGATGGACTGACGAGCTACGCAAGGTCAGTGGAGGCGCTGGATGGGGAACGCAGAGGACCGTGATGAGTGGTGCTGACTTGGGGAGGCCTACGTCCAACAGTGGGAGGTCATTGACTGACGACGACATTAATATCCTTATTTCTGCTTATTTCAATATTGAAATTGACATTCTCCATCCCTATATATATATATATATATATATATATATATATATATATATATATATATATATATATATATATATATATATATATATATATATATATATATATTTGTATTTTTTTTATTAACAAATCTACGGACTCGAGTTCCGTATCCTTTTTACAACTTATGGCCTTACTTATAATCGTTGGTTAAATTTTAAGAAACTGCTCAGCAACTGATTATCGAAAATCTTACCCATAAATGTCTCTTAAGGATAAGAGGAGGTGGTAAAGTAACTCATAAATAACTATCAAAAATAACCGACATCGAGAGGTAGTTTAAGTGACTGCTAAGAGGCAAGATGGCAAGTTTTATTTGACACAGCCATTGATTAGGGTCTTAAAAGTCTCTTATTTAAGCGATGGCTAATCCTTTCTTAACGAGATTATTATAAGTAAGGCCCCTAATTACTATGAAAGTTTTTAGAGTTCATACTCGCTTCTAGTTTATTTTTGCTACCGTGTGTGACATTAATTTTGTGATTTTTATGTTGTCTTGTATGTACCTTAAGAATAAATTATAATATTTTTTTTTTTCAATTTTAATACTACACTTATACTAATGTAGAATGTATCTGTTACATACTGGTGTTGTGAGGAAGTGCATGTGCAGTGTGTGCCTTATGTCTATACCTATATATATATTATATTAACTAGTGCCATGTGTGTTGCTTTTTTCTTTCTGTGCCTATGTTATAATTTTTTAGGCTCTGTGTGTCTTGGTTTGTTTGTGAAGTGTGCGTGTAATGCAATGAGGTGGTAGTGCGCGTTGGTGTGAACAGGTGTATAAGTTTTGTTGTAAGTTGTGTGTTAGTGACTTTGTGTGGTGTTATAATTTATTGTTTAATTGTTGTGACACTAAGAAATTCAGTAGGTGTTAGTGATGATGGATGGTTTAAGAGGGGGGTTTTGACCCTCCATTAGACGTTGAACCACCGTCTTATCTCCCATGCGTATCCTGTCTATAATTATATTAATACGCGAAGCAAAACCACAGCATAAACTTTGTACCCTTTTTTACAAAAATTGCGCGAACGGTGGAATATGAAATATTGCACAATTATAGTTTATACAGAGAAGGATGCAGAATTCTAATATTTTTTTTAATTATGCATAAAAAATACTCTAAATGAATAAAAATCCATCACATATACACTACCATGTATTTGGCACACACGCGCATGTATACTCTTTAGTTTATTACTAAAGTGGCGAAATCTGTGATTATAGAAGGTATATACTTGACAGTCTAAATCTTTGACAACACAACCTTAACAATTAATTTTTGAAGTCGAATTTCGACCACGGACGGCCACTAGTGCTCTAGCACTATTTATATATAAAAGTGCTAACTAATATGAAATATGAATAAATAACTAATTCAATAACCTACTCTGATTCATGATCAAAAGTTCACGTTTCAAACAATGTTAATTAAAATATACTAACCTCGTGACGGTCTTCTTATGTGGATATACAGGTACGTTTCAACGTTATATTTATTAAACCCAATTTTGTTGAATTGAATTGTTCAAGATCTAGCCATTGGAAAGCGGATTTTGTCTATCTGAAATAATACCGAAACTATTGTATATGGTACGAGCAGTTGATAAATCCTGTCACTGTGAATAATGACCGGTCTGTATACATAATGCCCGCATCAAGTGGGCAGTATAAATAAAACTGTACGATTATTCACTTTTCCTGATCGTATGAATAAAGACAACCTCACCTGGGGCAATATAAAAAAACACAGATGAACTGTAGTTTTTGTTTATTATATAATGTTAGGGTATAGTTACATGGCACATCAATTGATTATTTGAGATTTCAAACTGATATGATGTTCATAATAATTAAAAGTGCTATATAAAAACCACCCTTAAGTGAATGAAACTAACGTAATTCTTATGTAAAGGTATCCGAATTTATCACATTGCCGGGCTAGAAGTAGGGAAGTATTATAGTATACTGCCCGACCCAAGTGATAAATTCAAGTTCTCTTAAACCCTGATTTTTTAAATGGACCATGGGGCCGTTGTTAATTATTAATATAGACCGCCCAAAGTAACAAATTTATGAAATTGACCGAAGTTCTTGGTCGGTCTTCACAATGATCGGTCCATATTAATACTGCCCGATTAATCAATTGGCAGTTGTTTTGTGATTATATAAAATTTAAAGGTCTGCTACGATTTTACATATCAATTTATGGTTTTACATAAATGAACAGAAACGACAGACAAGACAACGTGGCATTAAGAACTTGGCGATAGTCAACAATATATATATGTCGGAGGGAAGCTATGAATTGGATGGATTGTTGTTTAGATGTATAACGCACAATATCATTTGTTTACATTTTAATTACTTCTAAATTCTGGGTGTGTGTGTGTGTGTGTGTGTGTGTACTTTCGTGCGTGCGTGCGTGCGTGCGTGCGTGCGTGCGTGCGTGCGTGCGTGTGTGTGTGTGTGTGTGTGTGTGTAATATATAAGTATATGGGGAAATTTTATACAACGTGTTTCATTTCAAATGACAATAAATCATAATTTTAGCAGTCGTACTCCATACAAATTTTTTGGTACTATTAAATCAAATTTAATGTCAAAATTTAAAAAAAGCAATTTCGGAACAAATTAATTACGATAAAAAGGGAATAAAAACAGAACATCTTGTAAATATTGGTTCACTGACCTTGGTAAGAACGGCAACATGTCACACGGATCATGTTTCGGGCTAACATAAACAATCACTAATAATATCTACTCACAAATTATTCACCACAAGTATCTAATCAAATTATCATTTTAAAATTTTTAGCTTAAAGTTTAAGCTTGCACAATCGTGCGGCCATTAGTCGGACAAGCACGGGTGTGCCCATACCTTTCACGGTATGTCTGGATAGCCAAAACAGCATTACCGCGACATTCCCCGTAAATCAAAATCATGTCTGCATATTCCGATGCTGTAAAATTATACCGAGGCATTTTGAAAAATCACTTATTGTTCACACGCTCAATACACTAATTTCTCTTATATCAATAAACATAAAGTCCTATTTATAGGACTATTTATACTATTTACAGTTTCAAAATTGCCAACCTCGTGCGCAATGATTCAAACAACGTTATAGGTTCAAGGCCGGCTCAAAACTGACATAAAAACAAATAAGTATAGGATAGGTCAGTTTCACAAATTTCTAGTGATGTCACTTCAGGTCCGGAGTCCCAATAGTCGATATCGATATTTTTCACTTGTTGTAATGTACACTATTAAATATTATTTTTATAGTATAATAATCGCACACATATCTTATTAAAGTTTTTTTAATGAGCCATTTTATGAAATAGCCATACTTCATTATTTGAAGATTTTTTTACTTTAAACAATCTAAATCATATCATATCATCATAGCATCTCATATTATCACCATATGCTAATACGTAATAAACTTTTACTTACTAATGATAATAATAAACTATCCAATGAAATCTACCTAAAAATGCTGGGGCTAGCAACTTGTATCTAACGACATGTATCCATGCTATGGTTTGCCAAATATGTGATTTACTTACTTTTAATTGTGTGTAACAAAAAATATTACATACATGCCAGATTTAAAATAATCAATTTAATTTTAGTATTTTACACAATTTAAGAAATTTCATTCAAAATAATATTTTATTCACTATAAAATAAAATTCAACGCTGGTTTCTTTAAATTCTGTGATAAAACCTTTCTTTTCATTGGAACATCGTTATCAAGTCCTTTCGTATTATCTATTCTGTAATTTTTAACAAGGGTTTTTGAAATCTTTGCAGTTTTTGACGTCTCTGTCGAAATTATCCTCGTTACTTGTTTTAGTTTTGTAAATTAAAAATTACTCCTAAGTTATTTTAATAGACTATGAAGTGTAAATTTAACTGAAGTGTTGCGAGACCAAAATCGATAAACACAACGATGTGAACTAATACAGCACTAATTAGTACTAACTTGACGGCGCACGTGTTGCGGCATTTGTTTGATGCGCAGATTTTGACAAAAAGAAAAGTATTTGTCCCTTTCGCACCTAATATTTTTTATTGTAATGAGCGAGAGCGTAAGAATGAACAACTTTCGCGTTTAATGATAAAGAGACGAGCTGGCAACATGATACATGAGGTCACTAACCTACAGATTTAGTCACAATAACAGATACATGTTGTTGTAAAATTCTGAAATGAAAAATGAGGTCCTGTGGCTAAACCAAAGAAGCTACCTTTATTCGTTGTTATATTTGGGCTGAGTACGTCATGAAGAAAACGTGGTCTAATTTATTGTCGTAAGGTCTGAAACACGTTGTATATTACATAGATATATACTTAATATACATACCATACAAATACATATCTATAAAATGTATAAATGTTTATAAATAAATTTAAATATCATATTCCAACATCAGGTAGTATGTTTTAATATCGCTACATATCGCTAGCGATTATGTTTGTCTGATTGTAACAGGAAGCGCATTCCAGAGCTATATAGCCTTAACAGTAAAAAAATTCTTATAAAAACTTGAGTTATGCGCAGGAGTGAAAGTGATGTGTCTAATTTATAAAAATGATCTTCGAATCAAAAATAATTATTTTCAACGACATATTGAAGTCGGCTCCAAGCGAAACCTAAAAAACGGCAACAACATTGCCAAATGCATCTGTTAAGACACATACATTAAGTAATTTATGGCGTATGTAATTAGCAAGGTTAATAATGAGTAGTGCCAATACAGCAAACAGAAAGCTTTCAAAGGTGCATCTATGAAAATTTTGAAATTTTACGTAGCTGTTACGTTTGTATCTGTAAAATGTAAAATAAATTATCAAATAAATACACAGAGAGTACAAAACCTCATTGTATTATTTGTACTCCCCTTGTAGTGGATTCCGATAGTATTTTAATAAAACACCGAAAATATGGCTGCCAGGCTTCGAGGGTGTGTACACAGCGTGGGAACTATATAGTACGGCGGATGCGCTCGCTTCTAACGGGGAGTCGCGTGTCAGTGGTTTTCAAAATGAGCCAATAGCACCATGTAGCGCACCCCGTTGTGTTGCCCTTATTTTAATTAAAATAACAAATATTTCTGTAAAATAGCGCGACTAGTAAACATAATTAGCTGTGCTTAAAACACGTTAAAACAAAGTTGGATTAATGTTAATAATATATATATATATATATATATATATATGTGTGTGTGTGTGTGTAATATATAGTATGTATTATACGTCTGCGATGCCTACACCCCTCTCAAGCGGTCGAGCCTAGCTCCTGCATGGTGGTTTGAGCCATGGGCTCTCGCCTAGCGGTACCTCACCAACATACAACAGGGGTCACACACCACCAACTTCAAGATGTTGTAGAATGTAATATATTCCAAGCGCAGCACAAGGCCGAGTTTTCTGAAGTGTCCAGCTGGTCAGCAATCTGGTCAATCCAGAATTTGCATTAAATGTGAATAAATTAAAAATAAATTCCTACACATATACCTAAATCGCCTAATCTATCCTTTTCTACATCACCAGATTCAAATTTCGTTAATTTAGATTGCTTGGAAGAAATCGCTTTGAGCAATAAGACCGCATATTGTATTTTTTTTTTATTGATGCACAAAACAAATTACAACCATAGAAACTAAAATATTAAATTAGTAACTAAACAAATCTGGATTGCAATCCAAGACAGGTGCATACAGAAAAAATAACATTCGACTAATCATGTGTACACACTTATGTGTGTATGTATATACATACACACATACACTTGCACTAGCACTCACACACACACACACACACACACACACACACACACACACACACACACACAAACACACACACCACACATACGCTAATATCTAATTAAATCTATTGTAAACACTGGAAAACATTATTCAAGAATATCTTTTAATAGTTTGCAATATTTAGAGAAGCTGTTTTCAAATATGTCAAGGTCAGTCTTGTTACTTGCCAACTCATTATAATATCTTGCCATTCTAACAATGGGATTAAAGTAAGAGATGTTATTTTTGTGAACTTGAAGTGCAAAAAGATTAGTGCAATGTGATCGACGAGCAGTATATCTGATATTAAAAGATATTTGTGAAATTAAGTCACTTGAGTTTATTATATAATGTATAATTTTGTACAAATAAACTAAATCAAAGTATTTACGAAGAATAGATAAAGATTCCATACTGAATTGGGCTAGTCTAAGTTCATAATTAAGATTACTTCGACCTGGTTTTAAACGATAAGTTAAAATCCTGAGACATTTTCTTTGCACTCTTTCAATGTCATCTATGTGTATTTGATAGTACGGAGACCAAACTGGTGTAGCATATTCCAAGAGACTTCTCACAAGTGAAATGAATAAGTATAGTACCGACTGAGAATTTTTGAAGTCTTTACTTGGTCTGAGAACAAAACCCAATAATTGATTAGCTTTAGAAATTATGTATTGATAATGTGAGCGGAAAGACAGTTTCTCATCAAAGATGACGCCTAAATCTTTAGCAACAAAGGACCTATTTAGAACACAGTTATTCAATAAATAATCATTAATAATTTTATTTCGTTTATTAGTAAACGAAATAACAAAACATTTGTTAGTATTCAAGCACATATGATTAGAATTACACCATTTAACTAATGTGTGCAAGTCTTGCTGCAAAAGAGAGCAGTCCGCTGGACTAGAAATATTGTGAAATATTTTTAAATCATCAGCATATAACAAATGGTTACAAACTAAGTATTCTGTTAAGTCATTTATAAATATATTAAAAAGCAAAGGGCCGAGAAGAGAGCCCTGTGGCACGCCTGATGTTACTGTGATAGGCGATGAAAGATAGCCCTTCAAAGCTACCAACTGACTTCTCTTATAGAGATAAGAAGAGATCCAACGATATAAATTGCCATGTATACCGTACAAAGCCAATTTATGACATAGAAGAGGATGATTGACCTTATCGAAAGCCTTAGAAAAGTCAGTATAGACAGAATCGATCTGACCTCCAACAGCAAAAGATTTACAAAGAAAATCCTTATAGACAAGTAGAGTGCTTATAGTAGACTTGTTTTTTAGGAACCCATGCTGTTTTTCAGAAATTAGAGGTTTGGAATGATTATAAAGATACCAATAGACTGAAGATTCAAAAATTTTAGCCAAACATGATAAAATATTGATAGGTCTATAATTTTCACATCTCGATTTATCACCACTCTTATGAATGGGTATAATGTATGCGATTTTCCATAGCTTAGGAAAAACACCGCTTGCAAGCGATTTGTTGAAAAGTTTGCATAAAGGAGAAAATAATTCTTTTCTACAACTCTTAACAAAATGAGGGGGTATTCGATCAGGTCCAGCCCCTTTATTAATATCAAGTAGTTTAAGTTTCAGGAAAACTTCACTCTCATCAAGTACAATAGAAGACAATGTACTACTTATGCGATTCTTAAAATAGTTGTTTTCTTCAAAAGAATCAGAAAAGTCGGCAGCAGTGTCTTTCTCATAAACAGAGCTAAAATATTGTGAGAAAATCTCACTTGTATTTAATTCGTCAGTTGCAACAGCATCTTTGAATCTCATGACATGTGGAATGGATGTATAATTATTAGATCCATGGAATCTTCTATTATTTACATAACTCCAAAAGGTTTTAGTATTTTTGTGAAGAGAATTTTCAATAGAAGATACATATTTATTGTAACAGTCGACAGTTAATTTCTTACATCTTTTCCTGAGAAGTGAGAAAGTATCATAATCTCGAGGGTTTTTAAATTTTTTAAATAATTTATGATACTTATTTTTCTCCTTATTGCAGTTAATCTAAGGCTTGCTATACCACATTGGATAACTGTGATGTTTATCAATAGTTTCTGGGGTATATTTATTGATTATGCTAGATAACGTGTTGTGAAAATTTTCACAACATATATTAACATCATTGTGAATTAGTATTTGAGACCAGTCAGTTAAATTTAATTCATACTTAACTTTACTTACATCGCATTTGGAAAAATTTAATCTTTTACAATTTCGTTGTTTTAGAGATTTAGATATACTATAATGAGGAATGTTAATCAAAATTGAGTAGTGATGTCTGTCTAATATACTTAATTCGGTCATTTCATTAACAGTAATGGAATCCAAATTGGAAAGGACAAGATTGAGAATACGCTCATTTGTGTTTAAAATCATATTATCTTGTTTGAGACCACAAACTGTTACTAATTCTATTAAACGAAGAGATTTTTTATTTGGAATATGAGTTAAAGTAGTTGGATAGGTATATGAAGAAGTTGACGATGGCCATTGTAAATCAGGAGTATTAAAATCACCAATTAGTAAAAAATTATCATTAGGAAGTTCATTTAATATAATATTTTGGGATTGTGAATAAAAATAATCTATATAATTAAAATTCATGTCAGGAGGCAAGTAACAAACACAGATATTTAGATTAGGGACATAATTTTTATCGTGTTTAACAGTAATCCAAATATCCTCAAAACGGCTATCGCAGTGTGTCTGACGAATAACTTCAAATCGTTCGAGAATAGCAATTAGAACTCCACCACCTTCCTGTTTTTTACATTGACTTTCAACGCGATCTCGTCTATAAATATTATAACGATCATCAATAATTTCACCATCAAAAACACTAGGATTTAAATTCGTTTCTGTTAGGCAAATAATATCAAAATTTGAGTTTAGTATATTTATGTGAAACTGAGTTAACTTACTACGTATCCTATTAACATTTTGGTAATATACACTAACCATAATTATTATATAAAAGGGGAGAACAAAATATAAATCTATCATTTATTTTATTATAATGACTTAGGATAACTTGTTGAGTGAATCTATATTCTTTATATGGATAGCCGGGGATTGTTCATCCTTACGAATATAAATTTGGCCAAAGCGAATCCAAATAAACTTATATTTCTTGTCAAGACAAAATTTTCTGGCTGAGCTATGTAATTCTTTCGCTTCTGGTGATAAATGTTCGCATAAGTAAATTCTACGACGTTCACCGTTGATGCCTAGATGTGTAGTACTCAGTTTTTCTACGATGGAAGACTTATTAAATCGAGTGGTAGCTGATAGTAGTTGATCCCGAAGTCGCGGCGAAGACAGTGTAACTAGAATATTTCGGGGTCGATTAGAAGCCCAGAAAATATTGTAAATATGGTCTGTTTTTGTAATTGTATATTTTGGTGTGCAATAGTGTGTTATCATCCCTCTCTCTCTGCATATTCATAAACTCATTTTAGAAATAACTAAAAAGTTGTTACAAACCTGAACGTAGCATTTACTTAAACTTCCAGATTCACATTGAATTGGTCCTGTGGTTATTTTAGATCCGATGAATCCTTGTTCTATACTTTAAAACATAAAACACATTATTTATTAGATAAATATGCAACCCTTAGCATACTAAAAGTTAACATAGGTAATACGATAGTAAGATATAGTAAGTAGCAACAACCCCATCCCCTTCCTGGTGTACTTAGAATAAGAGAAATAAAAGAGAAAAGAATAAAAAGAACCATGACGGAGAAGAAGGCGCATGAAAAAAAACCCTTAGCATATCAAAAAACACTAAGGAATTATAATAGTCCTGTAAAAAACGTAACTTGTAACACATTCTGCAGTCATAGTTGACGCCACCAGTCTATTCTAATTTTTATTTAGTATGTCAATTAAAACTTCTAATCAACGTCTTCTTATTTAAAACATATTCTTCTTATTTAAATCAATTATCAATAAGTCCCAGTTTTGTCGTAAGAAACGACAAAAACAACCCACCCCTGGACTGAAGTAGGTCTTTATAACAAACTTGAATTGTGTTTCGGCGTTAGTGACCAGGTCACCCTTTATACAGACTCACATTACTACTACACTACACATTTGTAGCACTTTTCGTGTTACAAATGTCCATAGGCGATGGTAAACGCTTCCCATCAAGTGGGCCGTCTGCCTGTCTGCTGACCTCCTGCAAATAAAAAATAAAATAAAAAAGGCTCCTCTGTAATAGAAACTCATAGATTATCTCTCATGTACGTCTGGATGGGTACTACCCCTAGGGCCCACCCTGTTTTGTTATTTCAATATGTTGATGTTGCGAAGATATTGAATAAATGCATTAATGAATAACTATATTGCACATAAAATTACAGTACAATGGGCGGTCTTGTCGCCAAAGGCGATATCCTCCAGACTACCCTATACAATTGGAATCCTACTACATTATTTAATGACTTAATCAAAGTAAGAATCTTATTCAAAGTAAGATTCCATTGCGATAGTGTTAGAAATTCGTATTCTACTAAATCCACAATATGGTCGATATGGTTGCGGCAGCATAAATTGTAGAAATTATCACTAGCAGAAATGGCGTCAGCCTAAATTAATATTGGAAAGCTACCAACATTTTAAACATTTGTTTCGCGAGTTTTCACTTATAAATATTTATAAAATAGAGTGTCTTGCCAGAGGCACGCCATTGGAGCTAACATAATACCGAAATCAGGCAAACCTACGATTGAGACGATATTGTCTAGCGATTTTGACGAGATAGTAACAGCAGAATTGGGCCCCTGGTCAAATCAAGTCATCAAATCAAAGCAATTTATTGTCAAAAAATTACACAGAAATATTACTTTCGTAGGTTCCACACTAGGACTAGCCTATATCGCGAACACCAGTATGGTCTAGTATGTCACCATAACACTTGTGAGATGTACCCCGGCACTAGTATTCAGATTCCCCCTTTCCAGGCCGGCGGATTGGTGACACCTTAGGTGTTGCAAATAAATGTTATAGGCTACAAGAACCGCTTTCCATCCATCGGGTGAGCCGTCAGCATGCCTGATGTATTCCAGCAAGAATAAAGAACCGAATACTCACCTTATACCACCAACGTTAAAAATACTTGTATTATATACCTCTACTCTTGCTGGTTGCCCTTCCACTAAAACAAATGCTACATATGGTTTTTCAGGTATATGGTTAAGCGGGTGAAGTTTCCATTGCATTCCATCATTCACGATTTCATAAGCTATTTCAGGCACCATTTCTGGAATTTAAACGAAAATAAAAATTACTACTGGATAAAATACAACCCTAATTTATTCGAAACTGTAACTGTGTCATTAATTAAAGCATAATAAAGTGTTAAAACTCATTATCGACCAAACGGTATTCATAATCGCATATTAGCACAAAAACTCTCTAATATCCTCTAAAATTTAAAATAGCTATGACCCTACTATCACGCCTTTTTAAAAGTTACAAACTAGCGGATTTCTATCAGCTGAATAATCAGCATATAGTTCTGACAGGTCACATGACAAATAATAATATTTGTCATGTGACCTGTCAGAACTATATGCTTCTTCTCTATTTGTGTATTCAGCCATTGCGAACTTTACATTAATATTCAAGTTTCTATTTGTCACAAGAATGTCCCTGTGGACATTCTAGTAGTGTCATTGTTACAGTCTATACCATAGAGATCCTACGCACTTGTTATGTCGAAAGGGCATGCTCGGGCTGTCTATTTCCCTCACCGCTTTCCTTCACGCTGCTGTGCAACTGGGTATAATATTGACATTAATACATCTTTCTATAGACAAATCGCTGATAAAAAATTGCGTTATTGTGAAGTGGCAACATCATCTATATACATAAAAGAAAGTCGTGTTAGTTACTCTATTTATAACTCAAGAACGGCTATACCGATTTGGCTGAAAATTGGTGGGGTGGTAGGTTAATACCAGGAGGCGGACATAGGATACTTTTTATCCCGTGGAAGCCGGTAGGTAGGTAGGTAAAACTTTCATGATACCATGTACATTAAAGGTCCGTACACTAGTCGCTAGTTGGCCGTAGAATACGCAGTTCTAGATAGATAAATTTGACCTTGAGCGTACACACAGGCGTGAGCACTGTTTTCATGCTCGGCTGGACTGGTGTAACTACCCTCCTTAGTCATCATATTATATATTAAGAAATATAATTTTTTTAACCGACTTCCAAAAGAAGGAGGTTCTCAACTTGGGCGGTATGTTTTTTATGTATGTTCACCGATTACTCTAAGATTTATGATCCGATTTACGTGATTCTTTTTTAGTTCGACGCGAAATAGTTTTTATTTGATGCCCTTAAAATTTAACATACTTTGGCTCGGTACTTTTCATTTTATGAACATTTTTTATGAAGAAATTTCCATTCCGTTCCATGTGTACACCGATTACTGTGAGATTTATGATCCGATTTACGTGATGTTTTTTAGGTTGATGCGGAATATGTGCCATTTGGTCCCCTAAATATTTAACATAGTTTGGTTAAGTAGTTTTAATTTTATGAACATTTATTTCCGTTCCCTATATTTTTTGAGGCGCGCGGCACCTTTCGTAGACCTTCCCATACCTAGTTAAATAGCAAAATCCGATTTCTGATTGAGCTGAAATTGTACACGCATATGTCTATCACGTGACAATACAAAAATAAAGTACCATGGAGCTGATCTGATGATGGAGTTGGAAGGTGGCCATAGTAGCTCCTGTACTAAACAAGATAGACCCGTCGTGTTTGGGCTCGTTTTACTTGTCTTGGCTAGCACTCTGCGGCTACATGATATCCAGAATTTCACGAGCTTGTATTTAAAAACCTTGATAAAAAAGCTTATTTTTGGATAACATTCATTCCTCTTATTGTGATTACTGGCCGGGCCAAGAACTTACTGTATTATGACTTTGTTAAAAGTGTTAGCTCTAAAGTGGAATTTAGTGCCGTGAGCTGTTCCTGTGTGTAACCTGAACCTACCTCGGTTCAGGTTAGGAGGAGGGGGCCGATCTCAAGGTTGGTAGAGCTTCTACTTTTCTAGTGCAAGGATCTAGGTCATATCTCTCTCATACAGTCCATCACAAATTGAACCAGCATTTTATCCCTGGGCTACAGCGCTCTACATTACGGAAACGACAGCATCGAGATAAAAAGAGTCCTAATGTTGATTCGGGATATAAGCCAGCTCTGTTTCAAGTTTCATGTTAATCTGTTCAGTAGTTTTCACGTGATGATGTAACAGACAGACAGACAAAAACTCTAACAATTGCACTTTCGGAATCTTGACCTTAAAAAAACCCTCCAATTTTGAAACATCCTTCATTGGTGCTCCGCTCCTTCCTCGATAAATGGACTATCTAACACTGAAAGTTTTTTCCAAATTAGACCAGTAGTTCCTGAGATTAGCGTGTTCAAGAAAACAAACAAACAAACTCTTCAGCTTTATATATTAGTATAAGATGCAACTCGTTTACCTGAGCTTCCCTGAAGAATGCAGCACACAGCGAAATGCAAAAGAATACTTTTAAATGCCATACTGTTGCAATCATACGTAATCGCTAACAGTAAAATGTTCGTATGTGACTTAGGGCATATTATACATTTGTATTGAGTTGAACACTTATCAACAAATCTATTAATTTATTATTATTTGTTACTACTAATTAATTGTATGATGACTTATATGATTCTATTTAACACATGTTCAATAATCAAGTAAAAAAATACTAAAACACACGTATCCTCTCCTGTAAACTATATAGTTAAATAATAATTTGTAATTGCATCGTTGTCAAGTAGCATATCATCAGGAAAATAGTACATTATCCTTAATTCCTACTACGTAAATATTTTATTTATGGCTAATGTATTCAGCAAAGTTTAATGTTGTGGCAGTACAAAAATCCCTATTAGTATTATATACGAAAGTAAATCTGTCTGTCTGTTACGCGTTCACGGAAAACCACTAGACCGATTTGGCTGAAACTCAATATACACATATATATATACACATATATATATATATATATATATATATATATATATATATATATATATATATATATATATATATATATATATATATATATATATAGAGAGAGAGATATATATAGAGTCTGGCCATAAATATGGTAATATTTTTTTTCTATTACAAATAACATTTATAAGTTTTACAGTAATACATAAATATAAAACAAATTAAAATATAAAAAGCTTAATCGAAGTGGTCTCCATTGGCTGCAATACAGTCCATTAAACGTGGAGCCAAGTTATCAATAGAAGCACGCACTCTTTCGATGGGAAAATTCTTCCCTGCCAATCATATGGATTGTTTTAGGGACTCCAAATTATCATGGCGTTTAGAGCAAGACGTACTCTCTTAAATTGATCATAAATCGTAATCCAGCGGATTAAGATCAGGACTAGACGACGGCCAGTCTTCAGCTCTGATGATGTCCGAAACGTTCGTTTCCAACCAAGACTGCGTGGACCGGGCTTTATGACCCGGCGCCGAGTTTTGCTGGAAGGGCCATTCTTGGTTATTGAACATGGTGTTGTTAGGGGCTTAACTACCTTCTCAAGAATGGTATCTTGATAGACTTGTGTCGATGTTTTGATACCTTTTTCACAAAAACATGGCTCAGTCACTCCTTCATAGCTAACACCCCACCAAACCATCACTGAAGACGGATAATGCCCACGTTGCACTCTGTAGCAATCAGTCTACAGAGTGCAACGTGAAGCTTCCTTAGAGCTGTGAGCATAAATACGGTCATTTTGTTTGTTAAAATCTTGCTCAATAGTAAAAAATTCTCATCCGTAAACAAGATTCTTCTGTTCTCCCTTTGCGTGCCGCTTCAGTAGTGCAGTTCGATTTTACCACCCTAATCTTTTTTAAATTATGACTTAAGAAATGACCAGTGCGTCTCTTATAGGCTGCAAGTCCTAAGTAATCTTTAAAATACGCGACATGGTTCAAGGTGATATCTTCATCTCCTTTTGTTTTGCTTTCGGGCAGGATTTCTTCGAATTCTTCCCCTTACTGCTTTGACCACCTTTTTCGTAACAACACTACGTGGACGGCCAGGTATTTTTATATCACAAACAGAAGAGGTCTTATTGTACCTATTAATAGCCTCGTACACAAACACCTGACTAATACCAAGTTTATGGAGAGTTTTAAAAATTACATTTGGCTCCATACCTACTTTGTTTGATGCAATCACAGCTATTCAGTTCTCTTTATCGCCCCACTCCATTTTAATATTGCAAAATTTTGTAAAATGAGAACACTCAATGAACAATCATATAAAATTGACAGATTCCAAATTCAAATGTAATATTTTGTTTCTTTTTAATTATAACAGTATTTATGGCCAGACAAATTCTATTCGATGCCGATGGATAGGATAGGATAGGATAGTAGATAGATAGACATAGGATACTTTTTATCCCGAAAATGGATGGGATAGTTTCCGGCATGAAAATATATTTGTTCTCTTTGTTTGTTATGCTTTTGGAAAATAAATTTGAAAACTATAAGACCGATTTGGCCAACAATCGGTATATGTGTCATTTTATTTTCGAGGGGTGAAAAGGGATACTTTTTAGAAGGCTAGGTTTTTTTGTGATTTGGCGTATTCATCATTTTAGTAATTTTGGTCAATTGGGTCATTTGATTATTTTGGCCGTTTTGGTGGATGTGCTCATTGTGGTCATTTTCGTGTACATTCCGGTATTAAATCTACATTTAATACCGGAAATCACAGAGTACTTTATATATACTGGTACCGGAAATGGCTGAGTATGAGACAGTAATCTGTATTAATGCTTACTCTTTATAGAAGAGGCATGCACTGGAGTTTGATTCGCAGTCCAGCCGCGGGGAAACCTTTATTTTCAATTATTATTTTTTTAACTTTATGTAACTTTTATTCAAAATTATAAACTATCTTGAAAATATTAGGTCTTTACATATAAAATTGGCGTTTTGTAAGGGAGGAACATAAAGTCGATTTTTTTACATAATATATTTATTTAATCAAATCATTGCTATCTATGCACTTCTGCCATCTCATAGGTAGTTCATTGATCCTTTTACTAAAACAACTCGGACGGGAATCAATAAAATCTTTGAAGGCGCTTTGGACTACCCCATCGGAGTTGAATTTTTTCCTTTGCAAGAAGTTATCCAAATTCCGAAAGAAATGGTAATCTGTTGGAGCAAGGTCTGGGAGTACGGTGGATGTCTTAGACATTCCAATTGAAGCTCCTCTAATTTGGTAGGCGTCTGTTGTGCAGTGTCTAACATTGTTGTGAAGCAACAGTGGCCTAGATCAATTGACCAGCCTCGGTTGTTTAGCAGCTAGTTTTTCCATCATGGTTTGCGGTTGCTAGATTAAGAAGATTTTTCCAGGCCAGATTTAAGAAACCTGTAGTGAACGACACCGGCACTAGTCCACCAAACGCTCACAATATATTTTTTTTCAGTCAATTTTCGCTCTGGGCAGTATTTGGCTTTTTCGCCAGTGTTCAGCCATTGCGATGAGCGTTTCCGATTATCGTACAGGATCCATTTTTCATCACAGGTAATGATTCAATTTAAAATCCCTTCACTATTGTGCCGGTTGAGTAATGTAACGCAGCATTCGACGCGCGTTTGTCGGGGGTGCTGCACTCAATTCATGAGGTACCCACCTTTCAAGCTTTTTCACCTTCCCAATTTGCTTCAAATAGATTAAAATAGTTTTATCACTAAGACCGCAGCCTGCAGCTATCTCGGACGTGGTTTGCGATGGACCCGCTTCCACAATAGCCTTCAATTATGCATTATCAACTTTGGTCTCCGGCCGTCCACGGAGCTTATTCTGCAGGTCCAGAACCTATATTTCCAGAACCAAAAACGCACTGTGTTTTCTTTTGCGACACCGCCGCCATAAATATCATTAATCCTTCGAGCCGTTTCGGCAGCACTGGTGCCACGATGGAACTCGTACTCGTAAATAATGCGATATTTCAAGTTTTCTATTTTGTAAACTGAAAGACGCAAAGAAAAAACCAAAAGAGGAAAAAACAAATGAATCACGGTTTTCAAACGACAAAGGAGGAAAGCATAAGCAAATAGCTGTGTAAATTTGAAATTGAAATTCTTAGGAATTAATCAATCAAATATCTCCTCTTTGGTTAGCCAAAGAGGAGATATTTGAGATCAAAGTGGCCCATACGACAAATCGCCAACTTCATATGTAAGGACCTAATACTATTATATAGGTAATTAAAAATAAACCATATGTACAAACTAAAATTAAACTATAAAATCTAGTTCTAGACCGCTGTCAGTCGGATTGAATATATTTTCAATTAAAAAAATATACTCAAAGTAAGTACCTACCAATGAAGAACATCTTTTTGAATTGCATATTAACCTAAACGAAAAATGAAGATTATAAAATATCAGGTCAGGTCAGGTCATATACATACACACGCGCGGAGCAATTCGGATTCCGCAGCAGCCACACGACCACGCTCCAGCTTGCTACACCACCTTGCCACATCCCGGAACGAGGGCCGAGACTCCGTCTGTGTATTCCTAGACGTCGAGAAGGCTTTCGACAGGGTTTGGCATAAAGGACTGATTTATAAACTAATACAAACAACTATACCGCACGCTATTACTAAATTAATAGCGTCATTTCTACACGGCCAGGACTTTTATGTTTCGGTAGAGCAAACGATCACATCGCAAAAGCGTACAATTTCTGCCGGTGTTCCCCAAGGCAGCTGTCTGTCGCCAGCATTATATGGTCTGTATAGAGACGACATCCCGACCCTAGAGGGCTTGCTATGACCCGGGGAATCGGATATAATGCTGGCGTTGTACGCAGACGACAGCGCCTATATCGTGACCTCTATGAATGCCGATCACGCAGCTCGCCGAATGCAGCGCATGCTCGACAAGATACCGGCGTGGCTGGACAGGTGGCGCATGGCGGTCAACGTGCAGAGACTGCCGCGCTACTAGTCGCCCGCCGGCGCATCATGCCGAAGCAGCTCCAGCTTCGAGGCCAGGAGATCGAGTGGCAGACCTTGGTTAAATACCTCGGAGCACACATCGACATGCGGTTGAGCATGCGGCTCCAAGTGGAAAAGGCTGTGAATACCACACGAGCCGCCAGAGCCCTGCTCCGACCTGTCCTATCATCCAGACTGCCCCTGTGGACGAAGATGGGGGTCTACAAGACCTATCTCCGCTCGAGGCTCACATATGCAGCTCCAGCATGGTATGCGCTGTGCTCGCACCAGCAAGAAGCTGTTACAAAAACAGCAAAACATCACCTTGCGGATGTGCACGGATGCGGGTCGATACGTCAGGAATGACGTCATCGCTCGCGACCTGGGCGTCCCGTCGGTGGAGGACTTTGTGGTCATGTCGGCGCGTCGAATGTTCGACTGTGCCGACAACTGCCGCCATACCCACCTGAACGGGTTCGCCCCGCTACATGCGCGACCTCCAGACGAAAGAAGAAGAAAAACCTGGCTATCGACCCCACGTGACCACATCCGCCGGGATTAGAGTGATGTAAGAGGTCGCGATTTAAGCCCCTAACGCCACAGATAGGCCACCAGACGCCAACGATGGCCAACTGAAGCCCGGGAAGGCCATCGAAAGCCATGACTGGCCAACCAAGCCGCTGACGTAGCCCACGCAAAGCCCGTGAAGGCCAACGAAAGCCGCGGAAAGGCCCGCGCGAGCCGCCGACACCACGGCGGCTCCAACACACAGTTATCGGAGGGTAGTGGCCCTCCGAGCTACAGCCGGGGTAAAGAAGAGAAAGAAAGAAAGAAAAGAGCTTCAGCTCGAAGCCCCCTCACCAACACGTCGAGTACATCGGCGCTGTTGAAGATAAGCGATTGAATAAATCGGCTCACATCAGTTCACATCAGCACTCGACAGTGAATACTGCCATCTAAAGTATCATTTAACCTCTGCCTTTCGACGCTACGCCTATATACATACAAACACGCAATATATCAAAACTTATTTTAATTACCAGTGTTGTTGCTTTGTTACACGAAAAAGTTACGCATTTATTTATGATATATGAATATTGAACAGGTTTTTGGCGTTTGTTAAATGTTTTGTCACCGTCTAATAGTCTAAGTCTCGTCTAATTTATGATTAATACGAACTTTAGGAAACCGTGTATCGCTCTCGTACTGAAACCAGGCAAATAAGGAAAGGCTTATAGAAATATAGACGTTAGACGAAGTTATTGGCACGGCCAGTAACTATAATAGTTGAATTTAAAAACAGATGAGCGCACGGCGGGATGTCGTCGAACGTTGACAGAGGGTTCAAAATGGCTACTTGACATACCCTGCTGTGCATTGGTGTGGCCTCACTCAGAGACCCCCCAGGGGGTGCCGCCCTGGACACTTCTCCGTCCAGGTAACGGTGCAACGGGATGCGTCCCAGGGGCCCCGAGCGGCCACTGTCACATTCCCCCTTCACTCCGTGACAGTGGTGTCCACCTACCCACTCCGAATCCTTGTATTCCTTCCTCCCAAACACCCCTCCCTTCCGACGACAACCGCCAGCGTCGAGCTCCGCTCCGCTGACCCTCGACGGGAGGGCAGTAATCTCGGTCGGTAGAGGTGGGAAACCCTGTGGCAGGCGTAAGGTGGGAGCGACTCGACCGCAGCTGTTGCGATGGCTCTCGCGGAAACGCGGGACTCTGACCTCGGATTGCGAACAGTCTGCCTCCACCCGAATGCCCCCAGAGTGGCGAGCTCGACACTGCGTTTCATACGCTAGTCGAGGGCGTAGCCTGGGCACCACAGGTTTTTCGACTCGAGACAATTTTCGGAACGAGACAGGGAGTGAGATAGAATTGCGCGTATTCATGCGCCTCTATATGAGCGCCGGCATCAGCCGGGAGTCCGGAGGCGCAGATGGGCGCATGATTTCCCTCCCTGAATAACACCGCTTCAGGGGCCCTCTAGCATCGAGGGAGCAGAGTGCCGTCACCCCTGTCGGCGAAGTGAGTTAGCCAGGGGCTTTCTCAGGCACATTTGGCCTCACTCAGAGAGGGTTGCCAACAAAATCGGCGGACCGACGTTCTACCTACCGACCGAACATTCAGTAAGGTTTTACCACATATATGAGCATACCGATATCGCATTGCTGCTGCACTGACAAATCAGACGCCTAAGGCGTGACGCCTTTCTTTAAATCTCTACGGTTCATAAAATAGGCATTGTGATACCTTGCAATATTCACGGTCCAGAATGAAGCTTATCTGCTTTTGTTGAAACAGTCTTTACAATTTTTCACATTGTTAGTTTTTATGCAATTCACCATTCTAATGTTCACTTTTTTATTATCAAGAAGATATTTTAAAATATTGTACGTTGTTATTAAAATTAATACAAAATAAACGCATGAGAATATCGACAGTAACGGACACTCGTTAAGTGTTGTATTACTTGCCAGCCCACCGTCCCACATATTTATAATTTTATACTAAAATCACCACCACTCACCGACTTCTGTAAACAGTCAATGTCTCAAATGGCGCCATCTTTAAACAGAGAACATACGCGGTAACAAGATTTTTATAACAGTACAACTACTTCTTCTTATAAGTAAGAAGAAAATCGGGGGATTTATGTGGTACACGATAACAATTGTCGAAAAGGGGAGCAAAAGGAACAAACGCTGATAAAATGTTGCTAAGGGCTTGATATATTTTTACGAGTTGCAGGACTCGAATTAAAATACCGTTGGAATTATTATAAAATTTATTAGATCTATACAAACACATATAAAACAGTTACAAATATAACCGGACGCAATTAGTCCAAACGTAGTTCAGAAGATCGTAATTTAAATACACGGGCAAAGTCCGTCACTAAATATATTACCGAATGTTCGTACACAAGTCTTGCTCTGTTTGTGGTTATCGCTAGACTGCCCCATCTCTCCATTGGGGCATTGCTTTATACTGCACAGATGCAATTTATCTGCCCAACCACGTGAACTGAATTTCTTAGAATCAGTTTGCACTTTTAAATCCGCGACACCTCGCAGTGATCACAATACAACATACATACATACATAACTTCACGCCAGGTCCCTTGCGGGGTAGGCACGAACAACAGAGCGCTATACAGGCCTATTCTTACACACCTCACTTGCTTCTTTGACATTCATAGCTCTTGTCATGCACGCTCGTCTGTTCTTAAGGCTCCTGACAATACAACAATAAGCCGTAAAAGATTACAATACACATTGGGCTGTTATTTGAAACACAAAGTAAACAAAAGAAGTCCACGTTCCGAAAGGTAATAAAATGCTGGTGTGAATTTGTCTCTGTCGGTCGTAACAATATAATTAGCATGTATTTGTTAACATTTGCTGATAGTATATCTAATATATAAAATTCTCGTGTCACAGTTTTCGTTGCCATACTCCTCCGAAACGGCTTGACTGATTTTGATGAAATTTTTTGTGCTTATCCGGTATCTATGAGAATCGGCCAATATCTATTTTTCATCCCCCTAAATCTTAGGGGTAGTCACCCCTAAATTTTTTAATTTATTTTTTAGACAAAATTTTTAATTTCTATTTTTTTATGATACAGCATTAAAAGATACATACAACTCTAAATTTTCAACCCTCTACGATCAACCCCTATTTTTTACCGGGCAGGACGACGTCTGCCGGGACAGCTAGTATGTGATAGCAAAAGCTTAGTTCCAATCACTTTTTCAAATTGTGGCATACAGTATCTGTATAATTTTATATATACTTTGTTATCTTAGTGCTACTTTGTATTGTGTGTCGCTATTACAAATAAATATATTTCTTTCTTTCAGATAGACAAACGAAAGTTTTAAAAATTCTGTTTTTGGAATCTGATATTTTTCATCTCGTGAAATGGAGTGAGAATTTACGCGACTGTAGCCGCATGCATAGTTCTGATCAGCCCACAAATTTAACACACAATTAAACGTAAAACCAACGAATTAGGCAGCTTTTTGCTCGGTAGCGTAATCGCGCTCCGCGTTTTATACGTAGAGCAAGATTAATGACTAAATTTCGTAATTACCGGTTCAAGGTCGAGTGACCTTGCTCTTGAAATATATTTTTTAACCGACTTCGAAAAAAGGAGGTTTTCAATTCGTCGGGATCTTTTTTTTTTGGTTGCTTTTTTTATGTATGTTCGCCGATTACTCCGCGATTTATTATCCGATTTACGTGATTCTTTTTTTGTTCGACGCGGAATAGCTTCCAATTAGTCTTCTAAAAATTTTACATAGTTTGTCCCAGCAGTTTTCATTTTATGAACATTTTTTATGAAAAAAAATCCTTTTCGTTCCATATGTTCACCGATTACTCTGAGATTTATGATTCGATTTACGTGATTCTTTTTTTGTTCGACGCGCAATAGCTACCATGTGGTCCCCTAAAAATTTGACATAGTTTGGCCCAGTAGTTTTCATTTTACGAACATTTTTTTGTTCCCGTTTCTTGGGACCTGTATTTTTTAAGAAGCGCGGCACCATTCGTAGGTCCACCCATACATAGCTAGACACTAAAAAGTTACAAATAAACTAAAATGTATAAAATAACTTATTCCTAAAGCTATTATTTTTATTATTAATATATATTATCCAAAACATCTTGAAGTCGGTGCAAAGTAAAACATAATAAAAATTACTATATTTTGCAAATTACTAAGCACCGACTTTAAGATGTTTTAGATAATATATATTAATAATAATAGCTTGAGAAATAAGTTATTTTATACATTTTAGTTTTTTATTTTTTTAAGTCGGTTTTTTTAAACGAAGTTTTTATTTTTTTCGGGTTTTTTTTAGGGTTTATTAGAACTATACAAACACGTATAACACAGGTACAAATATAACTGAACACAACAAGACCAAACGTAATGCAGAAGGTCGTAATTCAATAAAACGCGCAAGATCCGTCACTAGTTAAAATCCTGATTGTAGTAGACGCGTCTCCCTTCACTTGTGGTTCTCGCTCGAATGCCTCCCCCTCCATCAGGTCATCGTTTTATACTGCACAAATGCAATTTCCCCTCTATCTAAGTCGACTTAATCCGCCACACCTAGCTAATGACTCGGTCGCAAACTGCCATAAAAGATTATAATAAAACAATGGGCTGTTTTCTAATCACAAATTTTAAACACAAAGTAAACAAAAGAAGACGATCATAACAGAGTTACAAATAGTGTAAATACCGACAGGTAATAAAATGTGTTTTGTTTCAGACATGCAGGTGGATTTTGTTTTTTTGTCGGGACCCGAGTTGTACATTATTCAATATTTGATATATCACCAATAATGAAACTTACTGTAGTCGAGCGGCGCGAAATCATGCATCATTGTCACTCTTATACTTCATTCTTATCATCCATTTGGATTAAACAATGTTACTATTTACATTATCTGAAACTTCTGTAAAATAATCATATCTATCATTTGAATCTATGTCTGTTGCAAAGATTTAAATGGTCTGTGCTCATTAGGCGCTGTTAATATTTCTTCATTATGTTCCTTTTCACATAGAATATTTATAGTATCAGAAGTATCTCTAAAAGCAGTATATTATTAGAAGGAGCCCAAACATATAATCAACTACCAAAAACAATAAAAGAAGCAAAATCCATAAACGTGTTTAAAAAATGCCGAAGAAATTACGTGTTACAAATTATTTTAAATTAGCAAAATTAAATACAAATTTGTCGAAATACAAAATATATATAAATACAATAACTGCAAATATCATTATATAAAACATTACTCATATAAAAATAAATATATTATAAAAATTAAACTAATTACACAATGACACTTCCACGGAATCTATATCCTTGTTGCTTTTGGTTCGAAGGAACTTGTAACTTGCATGTGCAATAAAAAATCAAAACTACCTGCAACCTTTAGTATTTGTGCTTTCTATCTCGTTACAAGTTACAACTTATTTTTGACAACTTATATTATAAATGTTCTCATAGTTTAAGTGAATTGTAAAAATTCATTTATAAGAAATAAAGTTCTTTAACCTGATCTCTATAATTTTCTCTAATTGGTAATCGACGTTGTGCAATATCATATTATGGTAGCCTAGTTTGCGTATCTATAGAACAAAATTTACGTGATGACTTCGAAATGTTACATTATTTTCTACTATCATTTTTATTTTTTTGTATGTAACATGCCTTATTCTTCGATGCAATTCTTCATAGCTAACTACAACACTACCACCTGGCTGTAGGTTGTTTTGTCGCCTCTTACAACAGGCTGCTTGGCCGCAAAAAAATTTAATTACTTCTCCGTTACTGCACGGTGAATATACAACAATAATAAAAAATACTACGTGTCGTTGGAATATGATATTTAAATTTATTTATATATTTTGTAGATATGTATTTGCATGGCAGGTTTATTAAGTATATATCTATGTAATATATAAAATTTCTAAATATATATATATCATTTATGTATTTATTATTAAAATGTGAGTAGTTCGTACTATATGTTACCGTCGCCATTATCATCTCAATTCATTCCTGGGGTTATCTGGAAGAGATCGCTTTTTAGCGATAAGACCGCCCTTTGTACACAACTAGATATAATTTTAGTCTTTAAGTTCATGTTTGTATTGGTGTACAATAAAGTGTTATCTATTTATCTAACCCATAAACAGCCCACTGCTAGGCTTAGGCCTCACTGTATTAGGGAAACACCGTATGACCACCGAATAAGGTTACAATAAAAGAAAAAACATACAGACAGATAAGCCAGTAGAAAATACACAAAACACACTCGCAAATATATTGGATACTAGCAATCTCGGCAGACGTTGTCCTACCCTGAACAAATAAAAATCTAAAACCCGATTCCAGCACCACCTACTGGGTCTAAATATGACTGTAAACCACCCAGGACCCACTCAAACACACATAAAATTTCATCAAAATCGTAGAACTGGATTCCAGCGCCGTTTTTCGTTTAGATTCATGGGTTAGATTACTAAAGTTTTAATATTTTTATATTACTTACACGACTTACTCGAATGGTGAAAGAATGTCTGAGATCGATCTAGTCGTCTTTGAGTTTATTCGTTACAAACATACAGAAACACAAAACTTTCCTGTTTATGAAATATCATATACTAATAAATGTAGATTTAAATAATATACCTAAGTATTTATTACCAGAGCGCCTGATACAAATATAATAGTAGTGTTTCTAAACTCATCTTTGTAAGCTAGGTTAATTAGGAGAGGTGAACATTAACGTGATATACAGATTAACATTTAAATTACTTTAATTAGCAAAGTATGGCTTGACTGCAGTTAATTTTTTTTAGAAAAAGAAAATAAAGAAAGAATAACTTTATTTGCAGAAATAGCGACGTAATTACATTCCTTTTTTTATCTTTATTTAGAAAAGGCTTTGCCGCTTAGCGGCCATGTCACCCCGTAAAGTACCCAAATCCTAAATAACATTTCTAATATAATGTATAATTATTTGTATTAAAATTAGAGTCATACAGTTTGCAAAACATCTTGGCATCTCTCGATAACGGAAATGCTATTGCATTCTCCCACGGCGGATAAATTTCGCTTTCGAAGTAACTCTTTTCGATTACAGTCCTTATACATTTTTATGCACAGAGCATATTTTGAAAACTTATGCGCCGCATTTTTAGCAAACAATGTTTGCACTCAGCATATTGCTGTGCCGGAATTATATCCGACACCACGCTGATTTCAGTTTAAACCTTCCTTTTGGCGTAAGACGAAAACCACCCAATTAGTACGCTCTAACTATCCCTGTATAGTTTAAAAGAAAGACAAACACATAAGGTTTTTAATTAGGCTAAGTGAAATAATACATATTTCATTTTTCGTTATATATTCACTAGCTGTGCCCGCGATGTCGTTCGCGTGGAATTTGTTTTCAAAACATCCTGATTTTGAAATGAAATGAAACTTTATTTATTTTCTCACACAACAATTTACAAGTGATATAGGACCTGTTGTATGAGACTGGTGCCCATTGTAGATCTGTGCCTGTAGATTTTGAAACATTATTCCTTGGTGCTCCGCTCTATTGGACTTAGCGTGATGATATATAGCTTATCGAGGAAGATTTCCTCGATAAATGGGTTATCTAAGACTGAAAGATTTTAAATTAGACCAGTAAATATTGAGATTAGCGCGTTTAAATAAAAAAACTTTTCAGCTTTATATATTAGTATAAGATTCCGGGTTCTTATATGAAAACGAATTCTTAATGGAGTAATCTCCAATTATACTGTGATGGTGGATTGGTCTAGTTGGTTTAAGAAGTTTCAGGAAAATGTAGAAGATTCTGGAAGAAAAAGACAAGAACAGATACACTTTAGTAAAGGATAGGTGACGATCAAGAGAATAACGAAATGAAGATCAAAATTCTAGATTAGAAGGTTCAAGAAGGAAAAGACAGAGATAGACAGATGTTTAGAAAGGGACAGTAAATAAGGGATAACCGAAATTATGAGTTCCAGAAGATTCTTCCAGTTGTACAAGCAGGATAAGGCGTGCCTACCGGGTAGTTCAGTTATAGACAGCAAAGCGACAAGTGCAATGCGAGAGAGTGAGGAGGAATGTTTAGTAGAATACAGTGACGAGTTTACTGGAGGATAGTGGGAAGTTTAGTGCGAAGTTTAGAAAGAATTAGTGGTGAATTTAGCTAAAAGATTAGTAGGCAGTTCAGTGAAGCAGTAGTTTAGCGTAGTTTAAGTCACGCGTAAAAAGGCCACCCTGCAGAGAAGAATCACGTAAGGCTGTGTAAGTCAATAAAAGCATTTAATTGAAAAAACTGGTGTTTACTTCAAATCCTAAGTGCGTACGAGTAGCAATAGCTTATACAAAAGACAATGCCCATTTTGGGTATCTCTGAAACCGGACAAACTTTAATCAAATATCGTACTAAAATCTTATAATATGTTTATATATTTTTTTAAATCATATTTTTATATATATCATATATTGAAATACATGAATATTGTACATAATTTGCCTGTTTATAAAAATTATATTTTTTTAAACCCAGCATAGAAATTTCATAAACATGCGTTCAAGTTTGTGTTTATAGTTTTCTAAGAAAAATCGCTCTAGAAAAATATTTTTTCTCTCAAACCTGGTTCCTGATTTAGGTATCTTTTAATGTGTATAATAATTATTTAAATTTTCCACAATATAGGGAAAATACATAAAGGCTCATGCCATTTTATTTAAAGCCCATCTCTCCTAACAATAATTTCATTTTCTATAACAATACTGAGGAAATTATATAAATTAAAGACAATATTTAAATTAAATTTCAACAACTACAACAGTACTATTGGTAGTAGTGGGACCATAATATTTAAATTTTGCGGAAATACTTCCCAAACACAAGAGTAAAATGACAACGGTTGACAACGGCCGATACACATGGCTATGCTTTGAAAACGTGCTGCAAAAACCGTTTCATTCAACAAAACTTATCTGAAAAAAAACTTTTGTTTCTAGAAATCGTTTAATTGGGGTTAAAGGTAAAAAAAACCGAAAAGAAAAGCCCCCTATGCTCTTAAGCTATGACGCCCTGATTTTCTTCAAAATTTGTTTTTATTTCCTTGAATCTAATAAATAGACTTGCTATGGAATATCCTCATCATTATTAGTTTGTAGTCACCCTTGTTTGCTTTTACGCATTGAATATAATATGATAATACTAGGTTATACCCGCCACTTTGTCCACGCTTGACTTAAAATTCCCACGAGATTCCCGGGATAAAATGTAGCGCACATTTTAAGTCTAAGAATTAGCTGTCGACCAGCGAAAACTGCACCGAAATCGGCCCAGCAATTTTCATGTGAATCCCGAACAAACAGACATGAAATCTAAAAAAAATTGTGTCATGTTCTCCATCCTTAATATAGTCTATTCCAGTTGCTTTTTTTTAAATAGCTTCAATGTACAGACATGGGATGTTTAGAATTTTATAATATTACAGATTATTCACAAATGTATATTATTAGTTACTATAAATAACCTGTTTTTATTTAGTTATCGTCAGCTTTCATGTAACCGTTTTAGGAACGTAATATTTAATACATTACGTTTACCTATATTTATTAAATTGTGTAATTAATTTAATTTGCGTTATTTAGTAGTGTCTCAGATTTATTTATATATATATATATATATATATATATATATATATATATATATATATATATATATATATATATATATATTTGATAAATAGCTAAGTGACATACAGTTGTGTTGGGTTAAATCGGTCATTATAGGTGTGGTTAAATCGATCCAAAATTATGGCATTTAAAAATAGCATCTTTTCCATCCCTATTTGCTGTTGCTTCTTCTTATCTGTAGGTAAGTGAGAATTTACTACCGCTTTTTGGTGTCTTTTTATTGCTTGTGGTAGTCAAACAGGCTGACGGCCGACTTGAGAGAAGTTGATTGATGTGTCATAACAACCTTGATTTGTTGTCCGGTGTGCGGGTTGATTATGTGTGGTGCTACGGTGGTAGATGACCCCTGTTGTATGATCTTATACGCTCACTTAATCAGGGCGATGGCGTGAGGTCGCCAAACCCACAGAGCTGCTGATAGGCCATCACAAGCCACAGATGACCACCTAAAGCCCATGATAGCCACTGAACGCCAATGAATGTCCAACTAAGCCGCGGAAGTAGCCAGCGGGAATTCCGTGAAGGCCACCGTACGCCACAGATTGGCCAACTAGAGCTGCTGCGAAGCCATCGCCATGCGGAGAAGACTTAACCCAGTTACCGGTGGGTAGTTGCCCACTAAGTTGCAGCCGAGGTAAAATCTCGAGGCCCCAACCTCCTCATTACAAGCAACGAGGAAGAAGACCCTGGACGACGACGCATGTTGTATGTTGATGCAGCACCACAAAGTGAGACCCCAAGGCTCAATCGCCCTGAGGGGAGAGTACAAAATAAGACGACGAGTTGGTCTACTCTCGATGTATTTACTTGCTTCCTTAATTGTTCCTAATTAAACTTCGACTATATATGATTGCACATCACAGCGACGATAAGGGTTTTAACCTTATCGTCTCCGTGATGTACAATCATCATTAATGTTTATGAGATTGGGTATTTTTGATGATATAGACAAAAGGCTCATTCTTTTCGACAGCTCTAACAGAGTTATATTATAAAATAAATTCATAACTGGGCTAGGGCGGTCTTGTCTTATCGCTTTGAGAGATTTCTTCCAGACAATCTTTGAATGGACATAGACTCGGTATGCAACAGATATAATATATAAATATAGACGTAACTGTAATGAAACATAATGTTTTTAATTGAAAATTAAACTTATAATCATACATAATATATAAATGTACATGTTACATCTTATAGTAATATATAAAGCTGAACAGTTTGTTTGTTTGATTAAATGCGCTAAAAAATTCTTTCAGATTAGATAGCCCATTTATCGAGGAAGGCAATAGGCTATAAATTAACACGCACGCACCAATAGGAGCGAAGCACCAATGAAGAATGTTTCAAAATCGGGGGGTTTTGAAAACAAATTCCACGCGGACGACTTCGCGGGCACAGCTAATATACATAATATATAGTAACTAATTTACAGTAATTCCATTTAACAGCAAGGCAGAAACAATGGGTATATTGCTTCAGAGCGATTTCTTCGAGAGAGCTGCGATTATAAATATTCATAATTACTTGACACTTGATGCTAAATTGTTACGAGTCGTGTGACTCGAATTAAAATGCCGCTGGAATTTATTAGAACTATACAAACATGTGCAATCACAAACACAGGTACAAATATAACCGAACACAACAAGTCCAAACCTAATGCAGAAGGTCGTAATACAATAAAACACGCAAAGCCCATCACTTATTAGATTCCCGATTTTACTACACAAGACTCGCTTCGATCATGGTCCTCGCTCGACTGTCTCCTCCTCCAGGTCATTGTTTTATGCTCCACAAATTCAATGTACCCGTATCTAAGTCGACTTAATTCGCTACACCTGGCTAATAATTCGGCCGCAAACTGCCATAAAAAATACAATAAAACAATGGGCTGTTTCTAAACACAAATTTTAAACACAAAGTAAACAAAAGAAGAAGAATTTTATGAACATTTTTATGAAAAAAAAATTTCATTCCGTTCCATATGTACAATTACTGTGAGATTTATGATCTGATTTACGTGATTCTTATTTAGTTTGATGCGGAATAGTTGCCATTTGGTCCCTTTAAAAGTTTAATATAATTTGGCCCCGTAGTTTTCATTTTACGAACATTTTTTTGTTCCTATTTCTTGAACCTATATATTTAAGGAGCGTGGCACATTTCGTCGGTTTACCCATACATAGCTAGACACTAAAAAGTAACAAATAAAAAAAAACTTCGTTTAAGCACCGACTTTAAGTTGTTTTAAATAATATACATCAATAATAATAGCTTTAGAAATAAGTAATTTTATACTTTTTAATTTTTTAGTGTTTTAGTTTTTGAAGTCGGTTTTTATAAACGAAGTTTTTTTATATATAATTAATTCTCCTTATTTTACAGATGCTACGAACGAAATTAAACTCAAGATCGAGAAACACACAGATGGTGTTGATATTATTGCTATGAATGCAAAAACTGGGTTTGGAGGACTCAAAACATATACTCTACTCGAAGGACAACCAGCAATTATAACTGTTTACAATATCACCAAAGATATTATCGTAGAAAAAATAGTGTAGGTAGCAATATCTATGAAGCCACCATCATCACCATAGTGCAGTTTCATCTAGGAAAATGTTACATATACAGGTGTCCCAGAAAGAATGGGTAATCCTGAAACACCTCATAGTAGAGCAATAGGGGACTCAAAAAATATGTTTCTTAGGAATACCTAAGAAATATATTTTTAATTTTGAGTGGGTACTAACCCAAATTACATATTAAAAAAAAACATTATTTTCCATACTACTGCGCGTTTCTGTAATATACAACAGCTACGAACATATGAAATCCATAGGGTTTTTGGTGTTATAACATTCTACATGGAATAGACCAATGGATATGCACTAAACCATATGAGTAGCTGTTGCATTTTTCTGTAAAAATTAATCCGAACTTAAATTTTAATCATGAAATGTAGTCTTTTTATCTTTATGTTAAAGTTTAAGCGCATTTTGTGAAAAAAAGATTTATTAAACTCTAAGTGGCCCACTATTTAAGAAGTATCCGCGTTTAATAGAGATTCTAAAATGGTATAATACATACTTTTGGTTTTTTTTTTAATACATAATTTGAAATGGTTAAATCAACCTTTTACGGAAGGGTAAAAATAGTACTGCGAGAGATAATTTATAAATATTTTAAATTTACACCATTACATGAGATAAGTAGGGTGGCGCGGAGAAGTCTTAAAAAAAAACAATTTTCTAAGACAAGTTTATTCGACGAGAGTTCTTGCAAGACTAAATGAAATTACAATTACATTATATTGAATCTAAAACTTAATTAGAATTTATTATTATGAAGTGATGACTGGGCGTTGCGTGGTCAGCCGGTCTGTAGCCAAGCGAGTGCCAAGCGATTGCCTAACTCATGTTGAAGGATTGTTTGTATGTGACAAAGTCAAATCTGTTGGTGTTACCAACATGCTGGGGCGCGGTGGTGAAATTAAACACCATACCGCATATTTTAATTATCGTTGAAACTAGCATATTGGTATCACGCAGATTATCTTATAATATATAGATATACATTACAATACCTTACATAATTTGATAGTTTAACATAATATGAACATTTAAGATATAATAAAACCATAACATAAAAATAATTACTACAATTATAAGATTTTTTTTTTAAATTATGGGTCCCCAATAGCTCTACTATGAGGTGTTTCAGGATTATCCATTCTTTTTGAGACACCCGATATATGCTGCTGCATGCAGATATAGGTTTAATGCACTATTTAATATTAGATACATTTTTAACTATGGCTGCAACGTCTTTAGGATGATTTTGCCAATTTCAAAGTAAGAAAAGAAAGGTGCTTTATTCAATGCAAATCAGCAAATTTTGATCGGTGATTTGTACGAGTTTTTGCAAATCTGTGGACAACACAAAGTTAACAAATACATTAAACATAGATGTTATTAAGCATTAAAAACTTACACAGGACATACACAAAATCACTATGAGCTAATGTTAATAAAAAGTTTACATTGATGGGGTGAGGGCAGTTATGTGGAAGAATATCATATAAGGGAATGGAAAGTTTCGGGCAGCTAAATGAGATATTGTCAATGACGATAAATATTTACAAATAACGTATGTACATATACATTAATTTGGCGACGTTATTTTTTCATGCTTTAAATAAAACGTATTCAGGTACAGTCTACGGGTCTTATTCATATTGAGTTATACTATTTATTAAGGGCCATAAAGAGTACTACAAACTTACTTTAGCCATAGCATGAGGGTAGATGCGTATATTATTTCAAATATAAAGTTCAGCGCAATGTTGATATTTCATAATTGCTGGGAAGTTTCTTTCGCCGTTTCTTCTCTCCCAGCCATAACACGTTGCAAAACGGCAGTAAGATACGGCGCCTTGCGAAGGCACTCACCCCGAAAACCCCGGTAAAGTTGTGAAGTCTTCAGATCAACAACATAAAGTTAAATAAAAAAAAGATAGTTCATCAAACGATACATTCTGCGCAGGGAGAAGAAATAAGAGTTGTTTCGCTGACACGGCGACCTAAGGATAGAGCATTGTAATGACGGGGACGACATCTGGATAATTGTCCTATTGTTGTCTTCCTATGTATTTATATGATAAAATAAACTACTGTAATCGTAGAACAAATACCAAATTACGAGTCATTAGTAGACGCAATCGGCTCTTCCCATAACATCGATGCCACTACATCATTACTTGAGCTTTTATTTAACTTCCAATGGATGTACCTAAACAAGTACGTAAGTTCCGGTGGATTCTTGCAAGTAAAATTTGACAAACTTCCCAGTTTCCGATTGAGCTGAAATTTTGCACGCATATGTATATCGCGTGACAATGCAATAATATGGTACCATGGAGCTGATCTGATGATGGAGTCGGAAGGCGGCCGTAGGAACTCCTGTACTAAACAAGATAGAACCGTCGTGTTTGGGCTCGATCTACTTGTCTTGGCTATCACTCTACTGCTACATGATATCCAGGATGTAAAAAGCTTGTATTTAAAAACTTAAAAAAAGCTTTTTTATATATTCTGTAATACAGTACTTACTCTTTCCACAGAACTTTTGAAAATAACAAACATAAAATTATACGCGCCAGAAGAGTTCGCCAAGAAATTGATGAAATATATTCAGTTCAAGTAAGTATTAATAGATCTAATACAAATAATCGCCAGGTGGTAAGACGTTTGCCCGACTGGATGACTACCACACCTGGTCTAAAGTATGTGGTCATAACAACCTTGAGTTGTGTTCCGGCATTAGTGACCAGGTTCCAGTCTCTCTTAAGAGAGCAGCAGCGCGTTTGTAGCACCTTTGGTGTTGCAAATGTCCATAGGCATTGGTAACCCCTTCCCATCAAGTGGGCCGTCTGCCTGTCTCCTGAACTCCTGAAATAAAAAATATTGTAACTTAATGCAATGACTTTTTGTTTTTGTTTCTATCTATTTTATTTGTAATTATATATAGCAATATAGTAATTGTCTTTAGGTACATTCGGTCACATTGATTGACTGTATTTTCATATCATTTTTTTTAATATGTTGATTGCATTTAAATTCAATTATTTTCTTGTAACTGTTTATTATATAACTTAATTCGAGTAGGAAATATAATATCAATGATATATTAATTAATTTTGTACATTAATATTTAAGAATGTTATTTATCGTATGTTTTTCAAATAAATACACATAATAATATGTATAGAGCCGTGGTAGCTTAATGGTTAACACACGTATCCCAAACTCAAAGGGCGCGGATTCAAATCCTTACTGGACAGCATGCATCATTTAGACAGTTTTCTGATCTAATGTGCATTTTGTTAACATTACCAAGAGTTAACGGTGACGGAAAACATCGTAATGATACCTGCACATAGATATAACCGAGGTAACAAACCTGCCAAGCCACTTTGGAGAAGCGTGGCGGGTATAGTGTCTCTTCCCATATAATGGGAGGCCCGAACCCAGCAGTGGAACGTTTATGAGCTGTTATTATTGTAATAAACATTTTATTATAATAAGTAATTTGCATATTTCGCGATACATCCTATCAAATCCAAGCTAGTGTAATACTTGCAACAACTCAAAAGCGTTTATGGTAATAAAGGAACAGCAACTGGTCACATATTTATAATCAGACAACCTTAAGGTTTTAACATATTACATATATTAACTCTTCACACTCTACAAGTATTTAAGAACACCTCGCCATCCCTTCAACAATTTAACAGTCTAACAAACTTAGAAAATTGGCACAACCGATAGCGGATTGAAGTCATTGATAAACTATTTTAATTAAAAGGTCAAGAATGAAAAAGATCTAATACATTATTGTTTGGAAATTCTAGACAACATTGTATACAAGATATTATATAAAATATTATACTCAAAAGTTTTACATGTAATAAAACAAACCAAACAGAGTATAAATCTCGCGTCTGCCAACATGAAAATAACACGTAGTGTACTGTCCGTATACAATTGAAAGACCTTGAATTATATACTACACGATTAACTACAGGTGTTAATCACAGAATAAATAAAAATATAACATTACTAGCGGCCCCGGCAGACGTTGTCCTGCTCTGAAAAAATATAACCCGATCCCAGCGCCACCTACCGGTTCCAATTGTGGATTTAAACCATCCGGGGACCCACTCAAACACATAAAAACAAAATCGCTCCCCGTTGTTAAGAGGATTCTAGAACCCGATCTCAGCGCCACCTACCGGTTCCAACGGTATAAAAACTATCCTATCTTTCAAGTTGGATCAAACTGCACACGGTGTGCAAATTTGATTAAAATCGGTTGAGTAGTTTAGGAGTCCATCGCGGACAAACATCGTGACAGGAGATTTATATATATTAAGATTATTCAATTAAGGAAATGGCCGATTGTATCATTTACAAATAAGAGGGTATATAACAAAATTAATTATTAACTTAAAAAAGGAACACGACAAGAACAGTTGTTTAAGAGCAAATTAAGTAGCATAGTCATGCTACTTAATAACTTTAACACTAGTGATTTTCCAAAACCGACAATAATTTTCTGTTCGTACAGGAACAGAAATAGAACAATTTCCTGCAGCTGGCGGGCTACTTAACAACCAACAGCCAGCTGGTAGGGTATTTGCCCGTCTGGGAGGCCATCACCCCTGGTCTAGTGTACCGCCATAACAATATAGAGTTATGTTCCGGCATTAGTGGCGAGGCTCCAGTCTCCCTTTAGAGAGCAGCAGCGCAATTGTAGCATCTTTGGTGTTGCAAAAATCCAAAAGCGAGGGTAACCGCTTTCTATCAGGTGGGCTATCTGCCTGTCTTCTGAACTCAACCAATAAAAAATAATGAAAAACACTGCCTACACGACCGATATCAGCACCGTTTGTGCATGCTATGTATCCTTAGATTGTAAGTTTCCTAATATTTTTTAAATGATATTTCAGATAGACAATATTACTTCTAAGCTGTCAAGAAAATGGACGAACCTTATTTATATACAATTAATTGACAGAGAGATCCATTACCGTTATTCGTTTCGGGTTCACATTCGACCTATTGATGAGAGTAAGTTTCTTAATTATATATGCATTGCTACATTTTGATAGAATTTGACAATACCTCAATGATATCATCCGCCGGAGTCTTGTCAGCGTCGGGGTACCGGCCATATTAAAACTGAATGGCTTATTACACGACGATGGCAAGAATCCGAACGTTACTTATTCCTTAGAAGATAGGACGACGGACTGAGTGGGGCTGGCAACGTTGCTTCCAAATTTGATCCTCTCAAACGTCTCAAATATGGAACCTCAGAAAGGGCTAACATATTTGTGCTGTTTGCAGTTGAAACATTAGGTCCGTGGGGTCCATCACCGAAGAGTTTCTTCAAACAAAGCATAAAACTTGTTTATGCCACTCGTGAAGAAGGCTGATCGATATATCACCCAATGAATAAGCATCGCTATACAGCGCGGTAATGCACACACTCCTCTCTGGGAACGAGTTATGTTCTGGGTACACTCCTCTATGGGAGCGATTTCGAGAGATTTACTCTTTAATCATATATACTATAAACAGTAGAGTGGTCGTTAAAAATTAAATTTCTGGCGACGCCCCCTAAAAAGCTTCCTATTAATGAAAAAACACTGGGATTTTTTTTTTAATTTTTTCAAGTCAAGACAACACGTGCCTCAAGACGATTCAAGTTAATTTTTGGGTAATATCATATTTTTTCAGGAAACTTCTTCATACTTAGAAGTAATAGTTATTTTAAGATTGGAAAAGTTTTAACAATGAAATACCTTCCGTATTATCATTCTCAGTGATGAATTTCAAATTATAGTTTCAGAAAAAGTTTAAAATTCTTCGTGATTCAAGCTTATCTTTCAATTTTTCTTATATTTTTAGTTTTAACTTGAATCATCTTGAGGCACGTGATGTCTTGACTTGAAAAAAGTATAAAAAATCCCAGTGTTTTTTCATTAAAAGGAAGCTTTTTAGGGGCGTTGCAAGAAATTTAATTTTTAACGACCACCCTAATAAACAGTTTATTTTTTAAGTTACTTTTAGTTTTATATCCTGTAAAGCTTTATCTAAGAAATAATTGTAAATTTAATACCTCAAATTGCTTTAAAATCGGTGGTAAACTCATAAACTTCAACAAATAATCTGTAAGACCATATTCCGTCCGTTCATTACAAACAGGTTTTTTTAGTAAACTGCTAAGTATACCTACACACTGAATAGTAGGGATATATAGTATACTAGCTGTCCCGGCAGACGTCGTCCTGCCTTTACTTATACTATATATTATATAGTATAAGTTTAAATATCGTTAAGTTTATATATCTAATATATAAAATTCAGGTGGGGGGGGGGGTCAGGTGAGGGGACTATCTGTTTGTCCGCTTTAGGCCACAAGAAATAGAGTGAGCGGAGCCCTCGTTACGAAAAATCTAACTTCGAAAAGATGATCAAAATCAATTCAAAAACTAAAAAAATCTTTACACTACAAATTGAGAACTTTAATACTTGCAACAACTCAGAAGGGTTTATGGTAGTTAAAGAACAGCAACTGGTCACAACACTTATAATCAGAGAACCTTATGGCTTTGGGTCGATTCCAAAGCCGTAGGGTTCTGATTGGTAAGTCATTGATGAACTATTTTAATTAAAAGGTTATGAATGAAAAAATTGAATACATTGGAAATTTTAGATAATATTTTATATAAGATATTATAAAAATATTATACTTAAAGTTGTACATGTTGTACACCAACAAACAATTGAAATTTGACTTTTGTTACTTACAATTTGTCCTACAAATGTAATGGTGTAAATTTAATATGTTAATAAAATATCTCTCGCAGTGCTATTTTTACTCTTCCTTAATAGTTGTTTTAATCATATGTAATAAAATAAATTCAACAAAGTATACATATATTGCGTCTGCGAACATGAAAATAAAATGTAGTGAATACCGTCTATATACAATTGAGAGATTTTGAATTTTGAACCTGTACACAATTACCACATATTAAAGATAAATATTATTAAATAATGTTAAATTATAGAGAACTACTTACTCTTTACAAAACAGGCACCAATCATCAAATATAATTATATTAACTTGAAAAAGAAACATGACAAGAACAACTATGCTACTAAATAACTGTAACAGAATCTCCTACTTTCTTTAAAGTGGGGTAAAAACATGATGACGTAATTTTATTACCGCGTTTCAGGTTTACCCCAAATCCGTTCTGATCACGGGTTGATATCATTAAGAAGAACTGAGTCATGTGTTGAAGATTTCGATGGTGTCGGATGCATTTTGTTTAATGGTGCTACGAACGTGCACCTGACCTGCTTACAATCATCAAATGACACTGTAAATTTAAGTTTGAACGCGAGTAAGTCTCATTTGACTGGTTATTTTTAGAGCGGCTGCAAATCTTTATATAACAAAATACTGTATAATGAAAGAATTGATAATTTATCTTCAAAAGTAGAGAATTATTGATGCAAAGGCGTTATTCCCACTATGATACCTTTCATGGTTCAATCTCGCTGTATGTACAATCCTAGTCGGGATTTGAAGCAAAAGCGTTTTCACCGGATGGGACCCCATCCGCTCCTTCTGCGAGCCAGTCGTCCTTGCAAAGGAAAAGGCGGAGCGGAAGCGTAAGTATACGTCCTTGCTCCACTCCCGTCAAAGGAGGACGTCGTTAGACCTTCAAACTCCGTGAGAGGCGGCGCGCGTGGATTTCCCGGGAAAGGGTTCTCACCCGCTTTTATGCAGTTAAGTTGCGCCATGTTTCGCACACGTTCACCTGCGAGGTGTGTTAGAGACCGCCCCACGCAGTAAAGAGTTTGAAGATATTAGGAAGCAAAAAGAAGTTCACCAATGGATGAGGCCGTTGGGCCACCGCCTGCCAGGGCTAGCGGAGGCCCTAGGCAATGTACCTCTAGGCCTTTTATTAAGCGTAGGTGTTATATATATGTGTGTCTGTATGTATTTCTGTATTTGCACATAAGTGTTCTAATCAAAATAATGATCCCAGCATGGCTATACCACGTTAAACATACTAGATTCTTTTATTTCATAAAGACTAGTGTTGCGTTACGTTTCATCCACCAATTTATTGATGTATAATGATATCGCTGTTAGAGTGGACGATAAGATTGTCATCTGCCTGTATCAGTAAAAATGCCCAATCTCATAAACGTGTAAATATTATACTTAATAGTGATTGGAATACTGGTGTGCACATCACGTACACGATAAGGTTTCTGTATATATAGTCTAAGTTAAATTTAGAACAATGAAGAAATTAATATATTGCAGGAGTACAACACCTCGTCATCTCATTTTGTACTCCCCCCTGAGGCTCTCACCTTGTGATGCGTCACCCTACCCAAAAGATTAAGCATCATAGACGCACCACTCAACTTGTTAAAACCCAACACAACAGCCTTAGTCAATGTATTCTTGTTTTATGGATATAACATAATAGTGGATCATAATTTAACTCTTGATGTTGTCGTCGTGGAATTCACAACTCAAATTATTTTTCGCAGAAGGTATACCTTGGAGCTCTATTTTATTACGCATACTGAGTAATTCTAAGGATGATGCTTGTGACAACAAACATTGTCAGAGTTCTATTTATATATCGGAAGCTGAAGACTGGTCCTATGTTGATTGCATAGAAAGACTTTCTGAAGATAAAACTGTTGTCAGAGTGTTTCTGATCCATGATGCAAATGCCAAATCTGCGTATGGACAATATTCTAATCTTGGTGAGCTTTTATGTTCATATTTTTTAAACCTAAAACTATAACTTGTACTGGGAGACATTGCAATTTATTTAGTTCGACAATTTTACCGACATAATAATCTTCATTTTGGTACAAATTTGTATATAATCTACAAAACAGGTAGAGATACAATTATGACTGATCAATTAATCTAGCGTTAGCTAAGTGTTGGCAATACCAATAACATTTTAAATTTAAAACAAAACATTCAACTTAAAACAATCAATTTAAAATAACAATTTTCTAACTATTGAAATATTACCGTGTATTTTTAATCTCTAAACCCTTAGTATTAACGGCCATTCTTTCAGTACACGTCTTGAACTGTTTTTAGTGTTCAAATTTCGTTACAATTTCTTTGAAGCCATTAAGTTTGGATTAAGCTTACATGTTTAAAAACTCGGTGCATGTTTATTTGGGGCCTATAACTATTCTGCAAATATGAAAGGTTTGCTCGTTGAGACAGATTTAGTTGAGTTTCAACTGCGAAAGATAAGTGTATTAGAACGGAAATCTGACATCGACGAAATTTGCGTATTTTATGTTTACAATTTTCTACCTTACAGTTTGGACTTATTTGCGTTTGGTTGTATTTATGGGAACTGTGAATTACGTGTGTGTACTTCTAATAAAGTTTGCGATCTTGTGAAACATCATTTTAATGCGTTACCCGCAAACATGGTAACAATGTTATAACTACGTTTTGTAATTGTTTAAGCAATATAACTATCAGCGTAATATCTGTCTATCAATTTAAAATCATATGTTGTTTACTAAATTAAAAACAAAATGTCACTCAGGATAGCTTACACTTGTCAAACAAAACTTGCTGCCAATTATGTTATTACCTTCTATGATGCACTGTAATGCTGATATTAGAAGAAACAATCAAATTAAATCAGTTTGATTAAAATGCACGAAACTGAAAGGACGCACAGTATTAAACGACCTTGAGTTAATCGAGTTTATGTATATACGGATTGCTTTGGTTGATTCATCCAACTTGAAAGATAGAAATGAACCGTGTCACATCGGCTGATTAACTAATAGCTAAGATAAATTTATAAGTTTTGTTCCAGATACACAAGAGTGTCTTCATTATGTTAATTTACATACTTCTGCGACTGTCTCAAACAGCGAAAAGAAATTGAATATATACAACAATAAAACAGATAATATTCATCTATCAGAAGGGAGAAATAAAATTCAAAGCAATAATAATGAACTGATACCTGCATTAGTGGAATACTTCTACGATTTCTTTTTTAATACCACTACATCATTAAATAGTACTGCAGTATTTCAAGACTTTAATAACAAAACAGTATCGCCAGTTATGTTATCGCCAACTATTCCAGAGATAAAATCAGATATTAGAACAGGTTCTCTACAAACTACACCTCCTACCAACCATTCTGCTCAAACTGGTCATAGATTCGGTAAAATTTGACTTATTATATTTTTTATTGTCAAACTACGGAAGGCAGACTGTAACCCTATTAATATTATAAATGCGAAAGTAACTCTGTTTGGCAGTCTGTCTGTTCCATTGTCACGGAAAAATTACTGTACCGATTTAGCTGAAATTTAGTATATATATATGTCGCAGAACGGCCTCATTCTCACGACATCTCCTTTAGTTATTGCAGGTTTAGTGGGCGTCATCAGGATAAAATGCGAGCATAAAACACAAGGCCAACGGTTTATACACTTTTGATTTAGATTTAAAAGACATTTTAACATAGTTTAGACCGAGCAGCGGGTTCAGGGCACCCGCTCATACTTCCAACTTAAAACACTTTCTTTAAAAATACTCTAAGGTCCAACTCGACCTGCTGCCATCAACCCAATGTGCCACAAAAACTCATCAGTCTACCCAAGTAGATATTACTCAAAGTATAGAGGGCGCTGACCCCGCTCAAGACATGCTCTGCTCTCATTGGTCGTTTATTAAATTGCAACATTCATAACTTTTATTAGGTTAGAACGATCTTTAAGTTATAGAAACATTTAACAAATTTAATTAAATTACATTACATTAAGTAATTAAAATGTAAACAAATGATATTGTGCGTTATACATCCAGTCAACAATACGTCCAATTAAAGCTTCCCTCCGACATATATATATATATATATATATATATATATATAATTATACATATTAGATAAAATGGAACATCTAATATATAAAATTCTCGTGTCACAGTTTTCGTTGCCATACTCCTCCGAAACGGCTTGACCGATTTTGATGAAATTTTTTGTGCTTATCCGGTATCTATGAGAATCGGCCAACATCTATTTTTCATCCCCCTAAATGTTAGGGGTAGTCCACCCCTAAATTGTTTTATTTATTTTTTAGACAAAATTTTTAATTTCTATTTTTTATGATACAACATACAAAAATACATACAACCCTAGATTTTCAACCCTCTACGATCAACCCCTATTTTTTACCGGGCAGGACGACGTCTGCCGGGATAGCTAGTAACTTATATATTAACAACTAAATAAAAACTAAACTAAACTATTATTGATTATTATATTATTATGTATATATTATTAAGTATATATACAAATTAAAATTAAACTATGTAATCTAATCCCAGATCGCTGTCAGTTGGCAATGTGACCAAAAGACTTGCCACAATACCTCGCTGTATCGCAACGCTAATGCGTTGTCCGAGGTATAGACCAGTCTTTTGGTCACATGAGACGTCTACCAGGCGTTTCGTTGTCTCGATAAAGTTTGTGCGCCTCAGGCCCCCATGGTCCCAGGGTCTCGACCCCAAAAGCCACTAATATGTAACAATTTCCGATGGCAGCATATTTGCGGTATTTTAGGGCCTCCTGTTGTGCAGCAGCTGTACCAGCAGACATGCTTGTAGCTGAAAGATGGGACGCCGCCAGAGTATCGACACAAGACGCGTCTCATACTAAAGGGCAACCCATCCTCCATGACACCAATGACATACCATCGGGTCTTGCCATCGCCGCGGCACAAGCCGTTCGATTCTAGAACGGCAGGTACCCCGGCGGTGACAAGAGCCCGACGGATTCTGTCATTAAGTGCTGCATGACGCGGGATTCTGCCGGCACTTCTGGTATAAGATAAACCATGATGACCGAGGCACTCCTTAGATAAAATATATAAAAATAGTCCTTATTCCTTACCTACAAGTATTTTCGTTATTTATATGTATATGTATTTATTTTTTCAGGTTTCTCCATTTCTGAATGTAGGTTTCCTCCATATTTTAATACATATTAGATAGCGACGTATAAATCTTTATTTTTTGTTCAGTGAATGACAAATTACAATAGAGAAACTTCTGAATTACCAACAGTCATTTTAACGCATGATAATGCTTTTTTCTATTAGAGACTGCTTAGCAGACAAAATAACAAGATAGTTACTACGAAATCCATTATATTAATAAAAGTTATTTACTGCACGTTATTAAGAGTATTCGTTGGAGAAAACTTATTAGTAAAGGCTTAGTTTCTAAAATTATTGACTTTCTAATATATAAACTGTTGCTTATTTTACTTCCAGAATTCTACATTAAGCCCTGTTTGTTACGCGAACAGATTGAATCAGAACCAAAACAGACGCAGTGACAGCTCGGATCATCTTTACGTTTATATTGATGTTAATAGTTTACCCTATCCAAAAGATATACCTAACTCAAGCATAAAACCTGCTCGTCCTTGTAAAAGAAGTGACAATGGTGAAAGAAGTACCAATTATCCAAATGAAAACCACGTAGTGTCTGACAAAAGGTACAACGGAGGTGAAACATCTGTGGAACAAAGAAACTATAATGAAGTAGAAGAAGTTGACCACGTGATGTCTGACACAAGGTACAACCCAGGTCCAATATCAGCAGACGAACATTACTATTATGAAATAGAAGAACCTGAGGATGTATATTCGTACGCATATGCTGATCGTATTGACATTTTGAGTGCTTTACAATCAAAAACATAAACAAGATGATAAAATGTTTTGTCATTCGAATGGAAGCTCCTGTAATATTTTTATTATGCAAAACGATTATTTTGTGTCAACTAATATTTCTTGTCACCGTTTGGTTAAAAGACAGTCTTACAGAGTGCAGTTGCTGCATAACATACTGGTTTTACTGGAACCAAAGATATTTCAGGTGATAATGATAAGAATATTTCTTTAAAAGGAAATTTATCGTATCTTCTACAATAATGTTATAATTAAACCATATTTTTTTAATGTAGCATTCTGCACTCCTTCTCTATATAAACTATACTGGCCTTACTTATAATAATCTCGTAAAGAAACGATTAAGCAAATCTTAAGTAAGAGAATTAGAATCAGACCCTAATCAATGAATATCTTTTTTTTTCATTTATAAACGTGTATTATTTGTTTTTTACCTAAGAGGAGCACAGATAAACGGAATTTGAATGATTAACGTACGTTATTTTGGGTACAAATATGCGATTAAGATTTTATGGGTAAGATTTTCTCTAATCAGTTGCTAAGCAGTTTCTTTAAATTTAAGAAACGATTATATGTAAGGCCCGAATTGTGCGAGACTTCATACTCCTGTTGCGCGGACGGAGCAATTTTTGTAAAAAGGTTTACAAAATTTATGCTTCACGTATTAATATTAAGTTTAATAATTTTTACAAGATTGTATGACAAATGAACGGTGCGTAAGATAGATAGGAACCAAGCATTGATCAGCACTATCTCAACACCAGTCACATTCGTTTCACGGCTGTCTGCTTCTAATCAAGCTCAATTTTAAAGATAATAGTTTATAATAAGACTACGTTTTAACGGTTTTAAGCGCGGTAATTTATTTTATTTTGGTTTATCCGACGTTTTGGCCGCTTTTCAGTGGCCGTGGTCACGGACGACAAAGATAACATTTGTCCAACTAGTATTGTTAAAGTTTTATTTAGCCTACCGCCAACTTGATCATTTTAATTATTTAGTTTTAATTTTGTTTATGGTTATTATTTACTCTATGGGAGCCTAATCTAATTTACCACCGCTTCACAACATGGTGTGGCTTGAAGAGAAGAAACGGCGCAAGAAACTCTTCAGCAAACATGCCTAGTTCTAAAATTTTTATATAATATTTAAATGGGTGGAAGGAAAAATAAAAGAAATTATCAGTCAAGGTGGTTTATATAATTAATTTCTTTTATTTTTAACAAGTTGGCGTAGGCTAAATAAAACTTTAACAATTAGTATTGTGAAAGTTGGACAAATGTCATCTTTGTCGTCCGTGACCACGGCCACTGAAAATCAGCCGAAACGTCGGATAAACCAAAATCAAATAAATTACCGCGCTTAAAAGCGTTAAAACGTAGTTTTATTATGTATACAAGTCGCAAAAACCTAAGATAATATTAGATAACAGTTTAGTTGTAATTTATGCTATTATATTTACCAAATATATTATATTAATTAAGCGCATCATATGTACTATTAGTTTCATTGTAATTACTAAATTACTTTAAGTAACTATTTTCTTGTAGTCTGTTATAACCACCACCCACTAGTCAAGTGCCAGGCGCCTATTCGCACTTGTCGGTTGTCGGACTTGATCGAAGCTGGAGCCGCGATATCTCTATTATTAATATTATAAATGCGAAAGTAACTGCGTCTGTCTGTCCGCCAGCCCGACTGTCCGTCTGTTCCATTTTCACATACAAACTACGGGACCGATTTCGCTGAAACTCAGTTTATAATTATATATTCGATGCCGAAAATCAACATAGGATATTTTTATCCCGACAAATGGGATAATTTCCGGGATAAAAATAAATTTGTCTCTCTGTTTGTTATGCTTTTATGGAAAACTATTAGACCGATTTAGCTGAAATTTGGTATATATATAATTTTAATAAAGAGGGTGGACTAGGGATACTTTTCATTCGGCATAACGGGATAGATTTATGTAAAGATAATCCCAGACAGTAGGATAGATTTTAGTTGTTTGTGTGATTTGTCATTTTTGGCAATTTGATAATATGGGTCATTTGGGTCATTTTCGTCACTAGCGTAACTTTCGTCATTTTCGTCATTTTTGACATTTTCGTTATTTTCGTCACTTTCGTCACGTTCGTTATTTTTGTCATTTATATAGATTTCATAGACGGGGGATAAATTAATAAAACTAGGCCGGTTTGAAATAGAGGATGAAAATTTGAATGAAACCAATCATTCCTCAAGTTTATAGATATAAAAAATCATCTTTCGGAAAAAATGCGATAGTAACCCGATATGTCTATCTGTTAATCTTTCGGGTGCAAATAGCACAAACATAAAATTTAGTACAATGTAACCTGCTCTTTAAACAAGAGGCACGCACTAGGCTGATCCCCAACGCAGCCGCGGGGTAATCTTTACTTTGACATAATGTGAACAGCGTTATACTTAGTCATAGGCGAACGAGATCCGATATGATTTTTGACGGACGTAGAGCGCTGGATTAACCCCACATTTCTTGTCGACGCCCACAAATAATATGTCTCGAGTAAGTGTAAACAGCTTCATGTAAAATGTTTTGCCACTACAGCAGCCGTTTTTCTGTTGGGCCCGCCACTCGACAAGTGTGAACAGGCGGTTATTGTGTCATTGTACAAATATATAATATGATAAAATATGTATACTTCGATGATAAATTCGTTAAACGCCGGGTCTGTAGTACATAGAAGCTACGTAAAAAAACAATTGGTATATTATGAACTATGCAAATTAGAGAACACGAAACAGTTTTTTTTAGTATTTTGTTTGTTTGTCGGCTTATATATTTGTACAGGAGTCACGTAAAATTTTTTGAACCGATTTCAATTTTAAGCGACTTCTAAAAGGAGGAGGTTCTCAACTTGGCCGCGGATTGGCTGCCATTTGGTCCCCTTCCAATTCCTTTCTCAACTCTTGTTGTTATATCTTCTTTACATCCACTATGTTCCCTTTTCATACTTTTCTTAATTCTATCACATGATTTTTTTTTATTGAAGGCAAACAACGTGCGACCCTGCACCCAGGTTACTGCACCCCTTGCATTCCCAGGTAGAGACAACGCTGACTGTATTAGTGGTGAATGTATTTATATTTCCGGAATATCTATATTACATACATTACTCATGAAATCATTTATTCACGTAACACAAATAAAGGATAATGTATATAATTTCCTGTCAACAAGCGCCTTTATGGTTCTTAATTATTTCATTTTACAATTCAGTTTCTTAAAGAGGAAAGATACGTGCGGTTTTGTATTTGTTGTAAGCTTCTGTAGTTTCTGTATATCTTTATTATAAATTAGTGATATTTGTTTCGTGTGAAAATATAATTAATTATTGAATTAAAAATATTTGTAAAATGTGGTAGGTAATAAACAATATAAAATAAATACATTTGTAAATAAGTATTCGATGTATTGATACAAATGCAAAACCTGTGCCAAGTATTCAAAAAACTTTGTCCTGGCGTCAAGCACGGGTAGGGCTGCTATTGCTGCAATATGGCGTCCAAAAGCATTTTTATGCATATCGCTGTCTACTTTATTCTTCAAGGAAATTCAGGTACCTAATTTTATTGCGTTTTTAATTAAAGACACACAGACTGCTTAAGTATGCTTTTTTTGAGGTGAAATCCATTTGTGAGGTGTCCTCATTGCTGGGATATAAGACATAACAGAGGGTATTTTATGAATGACCGAATGAATGAATCATTTATTGCCAAAATGTATGTACACAAGATGTTAGAGTATGCGTTGTTTCAATATATTTTGCCTTATTAGGCATGCAATGTCCAAATACATGTCACAACTATTAAACATTAAAAAATATATATAAAATATTACAATAAAATTTTATGTTACAAAATATCATTAGTCATGTCTTTATCATTTTCATAATCATTTACTGTATTTTTAGCAACCAGAGGTGAGATTTAAATAAAAAAAACACGACACGTGTCTACCTAACCTTGTTTACTTATATTCTTTTAATATTACAATTAAACAACTACTAATTATAGAACAAATATAATAAATGGAAAACAACAAGCAATTCACAATTAAATATAGAACAATAGAGGAACAGAATAACATTACCAAAACAACTCACGTGTACCGAGTAATCCAAAGTGCGTCCACACCAAGCGCTGCCAGGGCCATTTTTTTTTTGGCCAGGGGAAATCCGTTTGAGGACTAGGACCGCGACAGGCGCAGAAGCCTGGGGGATGCTCGCGACCTTGGTGAGACAGTGTGGGATTCGCCAGATCGGGGGTGGCACTAGCGCGCCCGGTCAGAACCAGTGCCACGCTATTGCCACTCCCCAGTTAGGGATACCCACTAAAACCCCTGGGTGTTCCGTCCTGCGCCTTTTGCCAGGGCTACGTGTATGCGGTTTTCCCAACTCCGCTGCCCTGGCAGGCGTGGGCCCCGCTCACTGGGCCTCTTCCAATGCCGGGGGAGCTACAGCGACGACTGGGTCTTTTCGGCGTGGGGCGGTTTGTAACGCGCCCCACGGGAAGAGAGATAAGCGCGCGCGGAACACTCGCGCTCTCATCTCGACGGCATATGCGGGTGAGTGAGAACCTCTATACCCCTAGAGGCCCCACCCGCGCCGCCCGCTTACGGTGGCCGAAGGTCTATATCAGACCTCCGGCGCCGACGCGTCCTCCTTTGCCGGGAGCGGAGCAGGGAATTACGCTCACGCTCCCGTTCCGCCTCCTCCTTCGCAAACGACTTGCTCGCAGAAGGAGGAGACGGCGTCCCATCCGGTGGAGCTCCCGACCATGGTGCGTACCACGGCCGGGAGCAAGGTGTCTAGTCTGGTATGGGCGACGAGCTCTCGGCGCTGCTCTGTCCAGGCTGGACACTCCTGGAGTGTGTGCAGCGCTGTATCCTCGTCGCCCGTGTCACAGTGATGGCACGCTGACGTTGCCTCGCGGCCGAGGCAACACAGGTACCTTCCAAAGCAACCATGCCCCGTCAGGACCTGTGTCAGCCTGAAGGTCAGGGTGCCGTGACTACGTTCGATCCAGTCTTGCAGGACGGGCTGCACCGCCTCAATGGTGGCGGGGCCCGCGCTGGGGCGTCGTAGGCGATCTTCCCAGACCCCCACGGCTACCTGGCGGAGCTCCGACCGGGACGCCTCAATCTCGCGAGGCGCGGGTCTGGTGCCCCTGGCCAGGGCTTCTTTGCGCCATGTGTACAATGACGCCAGGACCCTGGCTTCCAGGTCCCATGGGGGGGATCCGGCGAGTAGCGAGGCCACTTCGAAGGACACCGTACGGTATCCTCTTATTGCCCTGACGGCCAATATGCGTTGCGCTTGACGCAATAGCGCCGCGTTTTTGGCCGTCAGGCGGTCTGACCATATCGGGGCCCCGTATAGGGCCATCGAACGTACGATGCCTTCGAAGAGTTTTCGGCACGTGGCGTTAGGCCCCCCGACATTTGGGAGCAAGCGCGACAGCGCACCGGCTGCCCCCTTGAGTCTGGGGAGCAGCTGCCGAAAGTGTGCCGAAAAATCCCACCGGCCATCGAGGACCAATCCCAGATACTTCATGGTCGCCCCGATGCCGATGCGGATGACTTCTACAACGATGCTACTATCTGGAGGTGGGCTGTTACGAGGACCGTGAAACATCACGGCCTCGGTCTTCTGCAACGCCACCTCCAGACCAAGACGCCGGATCCTGCCTACTATTGTTGACACCCCAGCCGTGCCTAAAAGACACGCCTGCCTATGGGTCCTCCCGCGCGCGGCGATCAGCGTGTCGTCTGCGTAACATACGACGCTGACGCCCGGGAGGACCCGACACCTCAAAGTCCAGTCGTATGCGATGTTCCACAGGAGGGGACCCAGAACCGACCCCTGTGGAACACCGCATACCATTGCTCGCCGATTCCAACCCTCGTGGACCGGGTAAGTGACGGCTCTACTATTTAGATATGCCCCGACTATTCGGCGGAGGTAGGTCGGCACCCCGAAATATCGAAGTGCCTCCATGATGCATGCCCAGGGCAAGGAATTGAATGCGTTGGCGATGTCTAAGCTCACCGCCAACAAGACCTCGCCCTGGGAGACTGCGTCCTCCGCCAGGCTTTTCAAGCACATGATCGCGTCGATCGTGGAGCGCCCCGTGCGAAAACCAAACTGGTTGTCCGCCAGATCCGGCCCCGTCGTCGTTAGGTGCTGGACGAGGCGGTGGACGATGATACGCTCAAAGAGCTTTCCGACCTCGTCCAGCAGCACAATGGGCCGGTAGGCGGACGGCGAGTCCGCAGGGCGCCCCTCCTTCCGCAGCAGGACCAGCTTTCCTGTCTTCCACCGCTGTGAAAACTGGCCCTGCTCTAGGCATGCGCTGAAAAGCCCCATCAGTCGGAGCTCCAGGGCGTCGTAGGACAGAACCCACGCACGCCCTGGTATGCCGTCAAGCGCTGCCAGGGCCATAAGTAACCCTACACTGCCAGGTAGCACGCCCTTTATAGTTTTACTCGGCATAATGGGTTGCTAAAGTGGGGGTATATCTAATAGTATAATAAACTTTTTCCATTAAAAGTTTTTTAAATGAATTTTTAAAGAAATTTAAAGGCTGCACTCGTAGCATTTCTGGGAGTTTATTAAATATGTTAGGAGCCATAAAAAAGATACTTTTGCGCATCATAGTCGTTTTTGAATTGCAAATACAGACTCTATGCTGATCTTGTCTGTTCCGAACAACTACATCTATTAGGCATTGTGGGGATCACCGGCTATTTACCGAAATACCCACTAACCTATCTTGATGTTCTCCTTCTCAGCAGAAGTCAGGGGCCAAGCCAATGTCGATGCCGTAACCTGGCTGACGAAGCCCACCTTCGTTTTTAGTTGGCCCTCTTCTTGGGCTGGGGATGTTTGCGCCTGATCTATGTGTTTCTCTCTTGGTTGACCCTATATACGACTAGCCATCTACGAGAATTTGCTGACTACCTCTGTATATTCCATCATCTGTACAATTGAGAGTATTCTGAGGAACATCAGATTTATGCTTTCGTCTTCTTTCTATCACCGCAATGCTCAGCATATGCTAGGCGTTCACACTCACCTCTTTTCTATTACAATCCCATATCTCATCCTCTCTATCAAAATGTTCCTGTCTAACTCCTCTCCTTATTCTATCGTAAAGACTGGCAACACCTTGACTTCGCCTATGGTGTTGCAAACATCTACAGGCTATTTAGTCAATACTTTCTATTAGGTGGGCCGTCTGTCTGTATCACAATTTTGCAATATTTTCTTTATGATTGTATAGGATCGTGTTCTACCGCTGTGTCACCTGATGTTGAGTAACGACGCGGTCTAGGATGGAGCACGCTTACCTAGAAGATATCTATGCACTCACAACTTAGACTCCTGGATTGCATCTGTCGGGAAAAACTGACTCATGCATTCCACTCTTCGGCAGTGCGCACCAGAAAAGATAAAGTGAAGCGCTTCATCTTGACTGGTGGTATTTTCACCATGTAACAGTGGCGCAAACCTATGTTTCTGATTGGCCAATGGTACTTAGGAACACTCCTTGAAATGTATTCGATAGAAGACCTACAGCCTAGCAACCTTGCGCCCATGCTTGAGACTCTGAAATCGAGTATATTTTAAAACATCTGCAATTATTATAATGGAAGATAATGTTATAATGAACTTTCAGAAATGGTACCTGAAATAGCTTATAACCTAGAGGTTACGGAAACGTTATGGAGCGTTTTTCCAATAAACCATATACATGGAGGACGAGAAAGTTATGACATTTTTGTTTTAATCGAAGGACTACCAGCAAGAATAGCCGTATATAATACGACTATTTATAATGTCAATAGTATCAGGTGAGTCTTCAGTTGATTTCAAGTAAGCAATTAATAGAGGAGTTAGGCAGTGGTAACTTAAATACTTAAACTTAATTAGCACACGCGTCCAAAACTCGCAGGGTGTACCATTTAGGCAGTTTTCAGGTGAGGTATGGTTATAGGGCGCATTTATTTATTATGCACAAATCCCATTTTTTGAAATATAGCTTAGAGAGCTAAGGTGGTAGCGAAGCGAAGCGAAACTCCCGCCGCCTTCTTCTCTAGTGAGACATAAAAAAATAGAGCTAATTTAATTGTTAAAACAGTTTTAAGAATTTAATTAAGCCCGAGATGGCCACCGAACGCCAACAAATGGCCAACCAAGCCGCAGACGAAGCCAACACAAAGCCCGCGAAGGCCACCAGATGCCACAGACTGGCCTAAGGGAGCCATTGAGAGACCACCGTTAGGAAGGCTCCTATGGCTCCAAATCCCGCCTCCGACGAGTAGTTTTCCGTCGAGTAGAAGCCAGGGCAAAGAGGTTTTCCTGACCACCGAGTTTAATAAATGCCTATTTTAACTGCTATTTCATTTTTGACATTTTTTTATTCTAAATATTCCATTTTTTATTTCTATTAGTTATTTATACACACAATAATAATTTAAAATCAACAATAGTAGTAGGATATTGATTGTTTTCGAGTAATAATTAGGTGTTATGTCAAAATAGAAAACCTTGTAGCCGAGCCCAATATAATTGAAGAGATAAAATCTCACCGTCTCCGCTGGCTCGGTCACGTAGAACGGATGAAGGAGGTCTGGCGTGTGAAAAAAGCATACTTGTGGCGACCAGTCGGTCGGCGATCAGTTGGCCGTGCTAAGTATCGCTACCAAGACATCGTGCAGGACAGAGGACATTAGCGTACTCTCGTGCGGAGACCACGGACCACTGTGGATCGCTGAGCCAACGGAGTTAGTTATCAATCAATCAATCAGTCTTTATTTGCAAAAACATAGGTACATGAATAGGTGTTACATAATATAAAGTTTCCAGTATGTTTTGTCATTTACATGACGTGCAAATATACTCAAAACCATATTAGTGAAATATGGTTTCGAGTTGTACCAAGAACTTCGTTTAATTGCTTCAATCAAATTGGAACGTGCCGATGTATATAAATAATATAACTTTGCAAATAAAGCTCTTAAACGTACAATAATGTACGCTTAAGAGCTTTATTTGCAAAGTTACCTTACCACCTACCAGAGCAAGCGAGATTAGACGTGATATATGGTTTACTTCACAAAAGGATCCGGAAACGATTGCCTAGAGATCTTGTGAGTACCACTGAATCTCTTATCGAGAGGTCTCGAGCTATAGAGGAGTCGCCCACGGAAAACTCAGACCGTCATCAGTCATCGTCGCCGCCTAGCGAGATCGCCGCGTCGCTGCCGCCGAGTTCCAGGACGTACGGGGATACGCCGCTCCGGGCTCGAAGCCAGCGCGTGCCGCCGATGCGGCCACTGCGGCGTGCGCCCGCGCCTGCGCGCGCTCCTCATCTTCGTCCTCGCATTGTAGTGGTCATAGTGTACACAATAGTGTTATCAGTGATAGTGATAAAAAGCAATTTTGTGTTTATTGCAAATCGCGAGGTCACGTCCGTGATACATATAATAAGTTAAAGAAGAAGTCTTTGTCTTCTTTTGATATATTTTGTTATGGTTGCGGTGAAAAGGGATATATTAGAGTTAACTGCCCTAAATGTAATCAGAACGTTAGTAGTAGCCTAAATGATAATGTTAAGACAGAAAATGTATTTTCATCTGTGTATGTTAACCATAGTCTGTTGCATTCACGTTATGTTAATAATAATATGCGCGGTCGGCCTATCGTAAAAGTCAGTATACGTGGGTATACCGGCACCGCGTTATTAGATACCGCAGCACGTCGTAGTATCGCGAGTAGTTCACTTTACTCTTTATTGAAAGGTAGTGGATTGTAATTTGGCACAGAGGTTATGTCAGTAAAGTAACTGTTCGAAATACACGAGTTCTACTGACTACCGTTGACGTTCGACTCGCTGAGCTATCGGTGCCTATCGAGTTCTTTGTTTTACCTAATGCTGTTAATAATGAAACGCTCTTAGGTATAGATTTTATTACGAAGGCTAAGTTAATTATAGACTTTGCTAACATAACTTGGTACACAGCTGACCGGCCCCGCATTTTACACCCTCTGTTATGGGAATCCATAAGGGAACCTGTTGGGTGCTCCTCCGTTAACCTGTTACGTGCAGACGGAGTTGTCATGCTGTCGGATTCGGTCTCGCTAGGATAATGGTAAGAGCATTCTAGGATATTTGGATGATCTTTTTGTATTTTCAGAGACTTTAAAAGATCATATATCCGATCCACGTGCGGTATTCGAGCGCGTTCGAGTTTTCAAGCTACGGACAAATGGTGATAAGTGTTCCTTTGCCCGTGCGCGGCTCATGTACCTTGATCATGTGATATCAATATCTCCGGTCGAGGATATCCTTCTGCAACCGACTTATTCTAAATCCTTCATTCTTAGGTCAGATTCAAGTCACTTCGCCCTTAGCGCAGCTTTATCCCAGGGGGTGTCACCTCATGATGAGCCTCTTATCGATTATGCAAGTCGTCTTCTCACACCAGCTGAGCGCAACTACTCCACCATCGTCGTGCGGTAGGTGCTGGCCATTGTCTGGACCGTGGAACGATATCGTGGGTACATCGATGGTCATCAGGTATTGATCAAGATGGATCATCAACCCCTAAAGTTTGCTATTTTCGCTCAAGTTGCTGCGTAGAAGACTTATCCATTGGGCCTCGAAACTTCCCTCTTTCGATTTACGAATCGGCTACACTCCAGGGAAGGCTGATGTCCTAGCGGACATGCTTAGCTACCCAGTTATAGACGACGTCCCGTATGTCATATCCTCACAGATGAATCCAACTACATATCTTCCACCGTCGCAGAAGACTGGAGAAATCATCGATAAGTATCATCTGTCGGATTTGCATAGGTTCCATGCTAGAGATGGTGAATATCTGGGACCGGTCATTCCTAAAGTGTCTTAGAGGTCAGCCGCGGCAGATTCTTTCTTAGGGGCTATTTCTGTTGTTTGTCCATTCGAGAAGTTTCCCTCTTGGGCAAAAGGGGGGGGGTTATGTAAGGTGCTTAATATAAAATAGCGCGGGAGGCGCCACTGTGCCGCTGTCTACCCCTCCCACTCCCCATGCGATACATGGATATCGGCGTCTGGGCCGGCCGTCAGTCCTCTGTTACGTCTTAACAACAAATATAAAGAAAAACAATTTTTAGCTAGACGTGTTGCTGGGGAGTTTCTTGCCGCTTCTTCTCCTTAACAGCAATAACACGTTGCAAAGCGGTGTACATAGACTAGGAAGTAAAATTGAAATTTTAACCTATATGTATGACCTTAAAAAAGTGTTCTCCAGTGGAACTTATTTTGAATAAAAACATTTGAATTTATTATTTGTATGTGAATAATTCGACATGCATTACACTACTACTACCCTCATTCACTGGAAGTTCCATGAATATACTATTTTAAATTAATGAAAACATAATATATAAATTATATGTTATACATTTCACAGAATAAACACAAACAGAGGGCAGCCAGTACCCACGGGACCAATTAAATGTGAATTGGGAAATGCAAGTAAATGCTATGTTCAGGTTTGTAAAGATTTCTTGCTTTATTATAAAACTAGCGGCCCGGCATGGTTTCACCCGCGCTCTGTCTCGCTTCCGTGGTTATAGCGTCATGTTATGTATGACACTCCCTGTTAACATAGCTTTCAAACAGTAACAGAATTTATAAAATCGGTTAAGTAGATCCAGGGATTACCTACAACGTCACAAACTGACTCTTTATATTATAAGTATAGACGAGTCTTCTGATCAATAAATAGGAGGCCGTAAAGTTGGGTATGGCAGAAGAAGTATGAAAGTAGGATAGATAAATGCAGTTGAAATGAGAGCTTTAAGAACTTCTCACACCACATACACAACACACAACTTCTTACATATAAGTTACATATACTTATATGTAAGGTTAATATAAGTGACACGATAAGAAACAGTGTGATAAGAGAGCGTTGTGGATTGAAACAAGATGTAGTGACAAGAGTTGAAAAATGAATGTTAAGGTGGTTTGGACATGTAGAAAGAATGAATAAATGCAGAATCACAAAACAAATATATGACAGCAATGTGACTGGTAGAGTCGGTGCCGGTAGACCGGGATGTACTCATCATAATCAAATTGAAGATATTTGAAGAAAGGTCAGATAAAAAGTAGTTTAAATAAGCGTGTATGTATGAAAAGATTAATGAAAGTTGATGAAGCGAAAAGTGTTTGTCAGGATCGTAGCAGGTGGAGATCCATCGTCTCTACCTACCCCAATGGGAAACAGGTGTGACAATAATTATGTATGTATGTATAAATTATTTCTTTTTTATAAGTTTCATGATAAGTTTTGTCATGTCAAATAAAACTAGAGGTTACTACACGTTTTTTAAGTTAATATACGCCGACTATAATCCCTTTTGACTACAAGGAAAATACTGAGCCTAGATCATCGCAGTCGTTATGTAAGGTTTCCAAGGCTGGATACGTTACCTTGTTAGATCTCCATACTGGCCCATTGTGTGAGGTGGGAACCAGCCCTCTGATCGTGGCGCTTTGAGACCTTTTTTAGAGACTCATTGCATCAAGACTCCAGGGTCTAAGCGTTTTAACAGCCAGAGGTACAAACATGAACTCTCACTGAGGGTTGTATATTTGAGCGACTTGAGTGATTCATCAGTTTCTTCCGCCGAGCTGACTGATTAAGCCGTATTTGGTAAATGAGATCCGGGAAACGTTGTCTACAGGACACAGGAAATCGCACTACCACAGAATCAGCGCGGCAAATTTCTTTACTCTGTGGTGTCTACACAGAAAATCAGGCAGGTCGCATCAGACTTCTCACGTCGTCAGTGAATTAGAGTCATGCCATCAGGATGCCTACCATTGTCACATACAATAACGTTTGGGTCTAAAAGAGCCAGCGTTAGCAGTGGTAAAGGCCCTTCGTAAGACGTCATTGAAGGCGGCGTGTCGTGACTATCTACCGGCACTTTGGCATCAAGTAAGCACGGTTTGTCCTCGTTGTTCTTGTATCGGAGAGTTTTTGGAAATCACAGACAAAGCATATTTACTTCTTCTTTCTTCTATAGCCAACCTATCCTCTGTCAAGCAAACCACCAGTTATTATTAAAGTATGATTTCAGACAAAGGAAATCTCTATGTCAAGGAATGGATGGTGGGAAATAACATTCAACAGAACAGACGTCAATAATCGGCATATTGTGAAATATCTAAAAGTTCGCGTAAGACCGTCAAAGGGTAAGTATATAATTATGTACATCTATCTATAATATTTTTAGATGTTTGCAGGGTAGGAGTTAAATAATCTTTTCAGAAAATCTAATAATGAAAATATTAGGAGTTCACAGACGTAATTCACAGTGCTTACAGACACAAACAGTCCAAGCCGTAAATCAGAAAATCGAAATAACATAAAACGCGTAGTCTAACAATGAGAGATCCGTTCCAAATGCACACTTAGTAACACCTCGATTGCAGTTGAAACTCAACTAGCTCTGTCTCAACGGGCTCACGTTATATATTCATAAAATAGACCTGAAACGCCCAATAAACGTGCAAAAACCGTTCATCGGAATACGGTTAAAGAAGAAGAAACCTTGCAACAAACTCCCCAGCAACAAATCTTTACTTTAAAATTATTATGTTTACCAACTAATACAATTTTAAATTTTATTAAGTAATTTGTATGAAAATTACTGAAAGACCTTGGTAGCGATCGTATCACTTTTTGGTAAATGTAAGCAGCAACACAACAAAAATGCAGTGTTATTATTGAAATAAGAACATCTTTAGCCGCGCTGAGCACATTATTTTGCATCTATTGAGTGAGACAGCCGTCACACTGGGCTGTGTAACGCTTGTTCAGGTAAACTCGGCTCTAGTCGGTTAAAGAAATGAGAAAGAAATCAACGCATCACTGATACACTTGATGACACTGATACACTTGATGACACTGATACACTTGATGACACTGATACACTTGATGACACTGATACACTTGATGACACTGATACACTTGATGACACTGATACACTTGAACAACGCTCCTTGATCCCTGATCAAGGAGCGGATCAACGCTTGATCGATATTCCTCCACCCATCAGAGACCTAAAATCATTATTCACATTTAAATTTCATTAAAAAAATATTTACTACAATCACAGAAAGTGGATCTTAGACATGTTTAACATTTTTTAGTTAAGTTCAAAACTTCTTTATAAATAACTAGCGGCCCCAGCACACGTTGTCCTGCTCTGAAAAAATAAAAATTTAGGACCCGATCCCAGCGCCACCTACCGGTTCCAATTGTGGATTATAAGCATCCGGGACCCACTCAAACACACAAAAACAAAATCACCAGAATCGGTCTAGGTCAGGGGTCGGCAACTTTTTGAGTCGGAAGAGTCAAAAATTACAATTCACGAAATTTCAAAGTTTTTAAAGGGCCATAATTTTTTTCTTGCATAAATTAAGTGTTTTCATAAAAACATACAAATGTATTTATTTATATACAAGTAGTGTTTTTCAAGATAATATTTATGTGACGTTATTAGATAATTACTTATTATTAAATTAAAAATCAAAACAAGTGAACATTAACTGACAATATTCGTGCTTCAATAACAAGCAATTGGGCAAAGAAATTCAGTGAAAGCCATGTCTTTTTTACACATATAACTCAAGAACCGCAGCTTTACATCCAAAGAGCCACATCTGGCTCGCGGGCCGCAAGTTGCCGACCCCTGGTCTAGGTGATTAGGAGGATTCTAGAACCCGATCTCAGCACCACCTACCAGTTCTAATTGTGAATCTAAACCATCCGGGAACACACTCAAACACACAAAAACAAAATCACCAAAATCGGTCCAGGTGATTAGGAGGATTCTAGAACCCGATCTCAGCGCCACCTACCGGTTCCAACGGGATAAAAAGTATCATATGTCCGTCTCCTAGTTCTAAGCTACTTCCCAAATTTTCAGCCAAATCGGTATTGCCGTTCTTGAGTTATAAATAGTGTAACTAACACGACTTTCTTTTATATTTATATAGATGAGTATACTTTCCTTTAAAACTCATCTGAAAGAAGGGCAACTCAAACATCCTAAGGATTTGAAGGCTTGTCCATTAAATTGATTGTTTCTCTCTGATTTTATTGAAGTTATACTTCTTTAGGCGCGCTAGGGAAAAATGATGAGAGTAATTTTTTACGATGCGCGCGGACACCGTCACGAAAAAAACCTACACCATGAAGTAAGCTATAGTCAACCGACACCTTGAAGTTAGCTATAGTCAACATTTTAGTTTTGAAGTTATACTTTTACGATGCGCGCGCACACTCACGAAAAACCGACACCTGAAGTTAGTTATAGTCAACCAACACCTTGAAGTTAGCTATAGTCAACATTTTAGTTTTCCTATTGTTAGTGTCGTTTTTTCTACAAACGTAGAATAAGCCAAAAGATAAAATTTTTGAAAAGATTTTTATCTTGACACGCCAAAGAAGTATAACTTCTAATGCGTGTTGCATAAGTACACACACACACACTTTTTAATTTATAGCAATAAGATTATTGTTTACCGTTCTGGTTGGTATTTAATTATTGAAGCTCTGTTTACGTATATATTTTCTATATTTTTTTATCACTATATAGGATAATGATTCTCTTTATTCTGTGTGCGCGTGTTTGACTTATTTGTTTTTATGTTTCATATACTGTGTTACTCTGTCTTATTATATTTCCTGTTACTTGTGTACATTTACTATGATGATGGTTCTAATATATATAAACCAACGAGGCGAGGTCGGCACTGAAAATCAGCGCTGTGCTGGTGGAAACTCCAACAAAGCATAAAGCTGAGTTGCCGACCTTATTTATAAGAAATGCGGTATACAATATATTGAATCTTATCATAAAAAATGTATGCATAAATTTCTGCATTCTTTTATTGTCGCGTTCCAAATAAAAGTAGCAAATAAAAATATTTCTTTCTTGATGAAGTTTTAACTTCCGTCGTGTGGTCTTAAGCCCATGTGAAGTTTTTTACTATATTTTGTAGGTCCGAGTATATCTATAGGATATGAACAATGGACTACACACATAGCGAATTATAGAATCAAAACTTTTGACGCTTTCGGATGTTTGGTGTACAATGATGACCTTTCTGTGAACATAAAATATCAACTTTTTATGGCCCTACCAGAATCAATTGCACGGAATAAAGGTACGTGGTACTGGTGAAGCCATATTAGAATAATCATGATTACAACAGCTTAGAGCCGGCTTAATCGGTATAATGCAGTATTACACAACTAAAATTCCTCCCTATGTACAGTCGTGGTATCAAAATGTTCGCCTGTTTTCAAATTGATTCATTTAACATTCCGGGAGCACATATAACCTTTTCAAACTAAGTCACAGAACAGACTGGTCAACAGAAAACTATTGTTACATACCGACAAAGAATTGCGCACAGGTGTGCGCATTTCTTTGTACACTTTGTACAGCCAAGTGGCTGTCGCAGGAAAGGTAATAAACTGCGTTTATTACCTTTCCTGCATTCGGAGTTCTTTTGTTTACATCGTGTTTAAAATTTGAAATTAAGGAAAACATCCTTTTGTTATACTTGTTTTATGGCGGTCATTAGTGTCGAACTAATCCCTGTTTTTATTGCATTGCATCGAAGCTTGCCAGATGTGCAAATTAACTCAGTGAATGCGGCCCTTTGTCGGCATTATACATTTTATTATAAAACAAGGCCCGAACTGAGGGATGGGTCAGTCAAGCGACGATTACGATACTAGCAAGACGTGTGTAGTACTTTTGATTAGCGATATAGTGACGGACTTTTCGCGTGTAATTGAATCGTGCAGTTTATACAGTGTGAAATGGTTGCATCCAGTTTTATTTGTGCCTGTTTTATACGTGTTTGTACAGTTCCAATAAATTCTATAGTAATTCCAATGGCATTTATTTTAATTCATTCATTCATTCATTAAAAGTCCTATAGCTCGTAACACTATGTTTAACTATTTTACAATAAAGTTTAAAATTACTTAGATCAAAGTTGTTTCATTTTCTATCTTGTCTAAGAAGATTGCTTAGACAGTTTAAACTTTTTTATTGATTTTAATATTTATGTAAGCATATTGATTATTTCTTCTTTGTTTCTTATTGTTAATCTCAGCTCTTGTCATTGACAACATTGAAAATTTATTTTTTCACGTTTCTATATTTTATAAACGTAACACTTACTCAATGGTTGGTATTATTTCTTGTACTAGTGCAAGCAAATGTCAACTTTAAGGTGAGGAACATTTTCATTCCGCGACTGTACCTGTGCTATTGTTATGGCGGCATACTATAGACCAGAGGTAGTAGCCATCCAGTCGGGCAAATGCCCTTCCACCTGGCTGTGGGTTGTTTTGTCCCCTCTTACGACAATACGATATAAGTAAAATATTCGCAAATCCTAAGAAATCCTTATATATTACTTACATTAAAACTTAATTAGGTTTCTAATTATAAACCTTGAGAGAAAATTCACCTAACTGATTGTGAAACCGTTTGGAAATCTGTTCCGTGGCTTAGGCGGAGTTCGCGGATTCACAGACAGACATACATACAGCCTGGCGTGGAAAGCGACTTTATTTTATACTATGTAAAGAAGTCAAATCTGAGGAAGGGTCGTGTTTGTACAATGAATTTAAAAGGGTGAAAAATATCAGTAGGGGCTCTAATCAGCACATTCCGAAAATATTTCTTTACATTTATTTTTCTGTCTGCTAGAACATCGTGAAAACTACCGACCGGTTCTAAATAAGATTTCACATAAAGCCAGCTTATATTTTCAAAATTTAGAATACTTTTACCCCGATAAGTGACGTCGATTCCGAAGGTTAGAAAAATATAGTAAAACCTTCGATAATAACACCTAGAGAGATACGTTCCGTCAAAATTAGATAGCTGAACCACTTGAACCAGTCGATGTGTGCGTAAGCATTTTAATAGTTTTTGATACCAAAAACTAACTACTACTATGGCAGCAAATTAATATAAGCCAATCAAGCAGACCTTGCAGAATTTAATAGCGTTAAAATTTTATTCATCATAATTTCAGATGGAAATAAAAGTATAATTACTTTCAAAAGTTCTAAAGTATGTTATACAAACAATTCAACAGTAGAACACGGCAAGAAATTCATTGATTGTATTCAAGCATACAATTATGAGGAAGATTTGACAATGTATGAAGATTGGCTAACCGTTAGAACTTTCTTCATTCATAGTGGAAATAAATCAGTGTTAATTGACAGTCAGTTATATGATGGTGAGTGTTTTATTATGTATGGGGGTTGATAGCTATCTATCTATCTTAATAAGTATAAGTTTTAGTATAAGTGAAGAAAATATGAGTATGAAGTCACACTAATACTTCCCTTGGCTTTAAGCAAAATCTATCAAGCGTTTCCTTATCGAACTCAACGAAATTCCTTATCGCGCGTTGCGAAGGGGGGCTAGACGGAAAAAAATTAAGACCAAAAGTTGTAACGACACTTTTTGCTAATGTTGTAAGGCGTGCGCGTTTTTCTCTGTCTGTCTCTCTCTCTCATAGAAAGCAAGCCAGTTATTTTCGTTTCGTCTTCGAAAAAACCGAAAGGAACTTCGTTCCATCCGGGTGTCCCTTGACACCTCTCAAGTTTTTATTAATAGACTTTTGTGTTTTGTCTTTATAAAGTTTAAAACTGTTAAGCTTAAAAGTAACACTAGATTTAACACATTCCACGTAATTTTCAATGTATTTTAAACACAAAAGCTAATTTATGTGTACAAAATTATTTTATTTTTGAATATGTATTCCAGTAAAGCCAATTTCAAACGACGATGAGGAGGGATGCATAAAATATGTAAACTGCTTGTATGATCCTGATGTGATAAAACAAAGGGATAAATATTGTGTTAACACTATACCTACAGTTAATAATATATCAGGTGAGATCTATTTCTACAATGAATAAACGTGTGAATGCGTGGATGTTGTCGATGACTAAGATAGAGTACTCGTCATGCAAGAATATACATTTGTCGGGCACATAGATGAAGATACCGTCAAACTCATAGACCTCTTTAAATCCTTAGATTTAAGATCTGCACTTCGCTTGTTCACGTGCATCATTCATGACCTCAATGTCCTTCTCAGTAGCCTAGACCAAGTAGTATGAGGTGAAGGGTGTTATTTGTAATTACAAATTCATTCTTTCTTTCTCTTTTCTTTCACCATATCCAAATCAATTGGGATCGGCACAATATTTCTTTTCCTTCCACACTCTTCTATTCTGATATAAATCTTCTGTGTCACCACAAACCATCATATCATTCTTCACGCAGTCCATCCATCTTTTTTTGGTCTACCTTTACATCTGTACCCATCCATTTTGTAGTTTGACATTCATTTTTCGTAAATAACTATGGGTGTAATTCTGCGAGTTATCAGCGTTGTATAAAAACAAGTAGCCGACTTGTCTTTTTGATGAAGATTCATGATTGAACGTCGAATAGAAGTCAAATATATTTAATTTTCTTCCGAAACATAAGAAAATAATTAATATCTTATCTCTTAAACAAAGTAGAAATTGTGACCAATATATTCTTTAAAAAGGTTTTTTGAAAATCGAAATTTATATAATATTTACAATCCCAACAGGACACAAAACGACTTTCTGATATTGTTTGTCACTTAGATATCATGCTCGCGACTTCGTCCACGCTTGAAATGAAATTTTCACGAGATTCCCGGACACAACAAAATACCTCAGCATTTAAAAAATAATGTAAGCTATCGTTTTTGTGAAAACAGTGTCGGAAAAAGATATTTTTTACGCACCCGAACAACTCCAAGCCGCTCCCTGAAACTCCCAGGATAAAAAATATCCACATATTCTATTACATTCAATTTGCTATGGAGCAGTAAAAAAAATCACATTGGATTTTTTTATCTAGCCATTTTATCGATCAGTGAAAACCGCTTAGTAGTTTTAACATGAATCCCGAACAAACCGACAATCAGACAAAAATACAAATAGACAAGAAATCTACAAAAAAAATGGAACGAACTCTCCTTCGTTGATATAGTCTATTATAGTTGTTTTTTTTTTTTTAAATAGCTTCAATGTACAGACACGGCATGTTTGGAATTTAATAATATTATAGACAAAATTTTTAAAAACTCTAGACATTTTACAAATAAGATTTTATTTCAGTGTCGACTATAGTGATTGTTACTGTTGCTGCAGTTGTTGGAATAGTAGCCGTAATTGTCCTCATATTATGTGTAAGAAGGAAAAACAAAAAAGGCGAGAGGCGTAATACGGTAGGAAAATCATAATTTGGAAGTTCTTTCTGTTACGTGGTATCCCTGTCTGATTCTCTTCTTATATTTTTTAATTAACAAAGCGTAGAAAAATTATAAACATTCTAAATAGTCGATATAAATATAAAATTATCATATAGAAATTTCATAGCATATGAAATTACAGGAATTTCATCAATTTTTGATAATTAAAATTTAACTCGACTGTCTCCGCTTATGTGGGGATCCGTAGAAGTGACAAATGTCTACTGCTTTTGTAAACCTTACAGGGACTATTTAGAAATGCTACCTGACGAAATTATTTTTTTCATAAATTATTATTTTTTCTTTCAGGATTCTACATTAAACTCTGTTTCCTACTCGCATACATCAAGGCAGAGTCGAAACACTCAGAGTAACCACTCGGATCATCTCTATAGTTATATTGATGTTAATAGTGTACAGCATCCTAAAGCTGTACCTAATTCGCGAATAAAACCTCCAGCACCACCTCCGCGTGCTGAGAGACGTAGAAATGATGAAAGGGGTGTTGATCATTCAAATAAACACGTAGAGACTGGTCCAAGGTGCAACCTGGCTAAAGTATCAGCTGAACAAAGTTATCCTAATGGAGTAGAAGAAGCAGAAGATGCATATTCATACGCATATGCTGATCGGTTTGATATTTTAAGTGCTTTAAGATCACAAGAAGCGAGATAATAAAAATGTTTTGTCGTTATATTGGATGATCCTGTATTTTTTTAAATATATTTACCGAGCGAGGGCCTCTCTAGATGTCGGTCGAGGCTCTTCGCTTCTAAACCGTTAACGGACACCAATATCGGTACGATGATCGTTGACTACATATGCCACATGTCAGTAATCCCGTGTGCGAGACCTAGGTATTTCGTTAATTCATTAGTTTCAGCATTTACGAGATTACAGACATGTGGAATACTTATATCAACGAGCGTCATACGTCTCGAAGATCGATCTATTATCACAATATCAGGCTTATTGGCAACAATAGTCCTGTCTGTGATAATAGATCGATCCCAGTAGATAATATTTATGGCGTTGTATGTACTATTCACAAAATTTTATCATAAAAAAGATAGCATTGTTGCGTTATATTTTATATATCTGGTGATAAAACATAAGCAATGTGTGTATACAATGGGAGTTACTTATTTTTCTTTGAAGCGACTTGAACCGTGGAATACAATTTTCAATGTGCTCATCGACTCATTAGGTTGGTGATGAGCTATCTGGGGCCCAATTCTGCTATTTCAATATATTAGTGTTGAGAAAATATTCAATGCACGATTTCATTACACCCTAAACCCACAGTATCTTCTCGATATCATCACGGCGGAGTAATAGTAGCATAAAATTGATATTAGCACAAATGACATCAGCTGAAATGAATATTGAAAAGCACAACCAACATTTTAAACATTTATTTCGTGAGTTTTCCCTTATAAATACTTATAAAGATCGAGTGGTGTTCGACAAGCAAGCCACTGAAATTAACTGAATACCAAAATCAGACAAACCTACGATTGAGACGGTAGTGTCCGGTGATTTTGACGAAATACTAATAGCAGAATTAGGTCCCTGATATCTACCTGAAACCTTCAGCCTATATGACGTTCCTACGAGATAATTTCTTCAGATTTGTGAGTGCCATGTCTATGGCATACTATGATCTAGATTCTAATCTAACTATAGCAAGCCAAAGAATGTTTTTAATTTAGGTTATAATATTCATGATTTTACTAGTATAGTATTTATGCTATATTGTATACCAAATATTTTGTGAATTAATTTGTATAATATATTAATGATTAGATTTACAATCTTATTCCTATTGAGTTAGGCAAATTAAAGTTCTTAAAGAAGCATGTAAACTTCTTCTAACTCATTATGAGTAAGATCTTTAGACTTTAGTATAATTAGATACACTAAATACAATTAGTTCTAGCGTTTATTCCAACGTTATTATATTTACTATGTTTTTTTATTTATATAAGTCATGTTCTACGTATTTGCATACCATAGGTTTTTCTGTTTATACTTTTGATTTTCTTAGTATCTGTATCTGAGGAACTGCTGCTGATCTAGCGCCTTTTTCAATGGACTAAAAACGAGTAACTAGTACTTAAAAGCCAGTTACTTTTCTAATTTTTTCACAGAATCCTTTTTATGTATGATTAATTTTTACGAGTAATGCAGTTAATAGAAATTTCCAAGAATAAAAGCTCATTAAAATTGCGCACAAAAGTCCTAGCGGAAAATATAACAGTTGGTTATTATTTCCTTAATGTTTCCTCTTTATATGTAATCAATTTCAAATAAATAGTTCATATGATTCGTGTTTTTGTTTTCCATTGTTCTTGGAGTTAAGCTGAAAGGTTACCGTTGCCCATGAACGTTTGCAACAACAAGGGTGTTCGCAGCGTGTTCCTCCGGGCTCGAAGTGGGACATTTGCACTTTGCGACGGCTATCACTAGTCTAGACTCTAGAGCAGGGATTCCCCAACTATATTAGGGAAGACACCCCTTTTGCAAAATGAACCGATACCTCAGACCCCCCCATAGTCAAAATTACTTGTACTTTAAACATCCTTTTTTTATACAGGGGAAATCCGTTTGAGGACCGTCGGCCGTGCGAGAGGGAAAGGTCGCGGCCCGTGTGTGGGATTCGCCAGGTCGGGGGGCACTAGCACCCCACGTTGAGATGTGGGGAACTATTGCCACGCCGCGGTTAGAGATACCCACTAAAACCCCTGTGCGATCATGAGTGTCCTTTGTCCGGGCTGTGGCCTCGCTCGCGCATTCATCACCAGCCCGGACGGACGGTGGCCGGTCCCTTGCGGTGTGGCCTCTTAATTTGGTAGCCGGAGATCTAGGTCTCTCCGGCTTCTCGACCTCACCGAGAGGTGAGAGAGGGCGCGCGAATCGGCGCGCATCTCTCCTCTCCGGCCTTTGTACTTTAAACATCCTAACTTATTTTTTGGGCAGGCTCATATAGATCTAAGATCTGCGACACCCTTCAGCCGCTTTAAAAGGCGGCTTCCAGTATTCAGCTTCCAGGTGCTGGAACAATATTCCGCCACCAATAAGAACTGTACGAAGTGCACATATTTTAAAACTGAACTGAAAGCGGTCCTGTACGAACATCAAAGGCAGCAACAGATCTCCCACTTGATACAAGCGCCTTTTAGTAAGCCCGGTTGAGTCTTGTCCAGCTCTATTTAATTAATTATTTTTTGTTCGTATTGTACCTATTATTATTTTTCAAAATCATTATTTTCAAATTTCAATAATTATTCCATAACATATTATGTACTTATATTAAAAAAATATTCATAATATTATGTCTATTCTTTGTTTCATCTTGTTATAATGAGTTCATATTTCATTAGCTATCTTTTGTTTCTTCTGTGAAGGTGATGTTACTGCTTGGCACTAACGGAAGACCAGCGTTGGTTGTTATCAACCAACATTTGCTGAGCTTAGAGTTAATTAACTTTTGTCTTTTACTAAACTGCTTATGTATACTTTTACAATTTTTAATTAATCCTAAATAAACATCATTTTCTTTGTTTCTATCTCTAGTTTTTCGATCGTTTCGATACAGAATGCTTGCCAATTGAAAAACTTTGCACTTGGTAAACTAGTTAATTGTTAAAGTGAATAAGTAAACTTGACATCATTTTCTCAGCAAAGTTTAACAAAATAAATGGATGTAAAATTCCGTAAATGATGTGTATTTTATAATTATATTATAAACACAAATTACGTTAAAATACTTAAGTAGGTAATTATTTTCTGAAAAAAACATTAATATCGCAAAGGTAAAATGGACTCCTATTAATTAACAAAAGTTCGTCCATTTTTAGACCTCGTCTACCCCCAAAATCAGTTTTCGTTTCTGTCGACCCCTAGGGATCAATATCGATACTCCTCTTAAAGGGGATTAGAACCTGGACACTAATGCCGGAACATAACTCAAGGTTGTTATGGTCGGGCAAATACCACTTGGCTGGGGGTTATTTTGTCGCCTCTTACGACGGGCCGCCCGGCCGCAGGAAATTGTATTCTTTCTCTGTTCTTGTACGGATAAAATTGGATTGGTACATGAGAACGACTGAAACACTAGTTAATTATGATATTAATTAAACAAATACAGATGATGTCGTCTGATACTTGTCTGCATTTTTTGTTTACCTTAAAATTAGAAAAAGTGGAAATCTGAGATCTTGTTCTTCAGCTCCTCATTTACACTATTAGCTTTTCCGATTCAAACAGATTTTTATTGTACACAACATCAAGCTTTGCTAAATACATTACTCATAACAACATATTATTTACGTAATATAAATTAAGGATAATGCATTAATTTCTTGTCCTGCCTGTTGACAATGGTATGGTTTCATAATTATTTAAATACTTGTAAAGTTACAGGAGAGGATACGTGTGTTTGATTAATTTCTTTATACTTGATTTAAACATAATTTCTTTATTAGTGATATTTGTAGATATGCGTTTGCTATTGAAACCACCAAGTTGTGAGTTAACAGACATTAGGCATAGTAAGAAATAGTAATAAATAAATAGATTTATTGCTAAATACTCAATTCAATACAAATGCATAACATGTCCTAAGTGTCATATGATTTTTTACTGTTAGTATTTACTGACGATTGCAGAGCAGTATGGCGTATAAAATGATGCTTTTGCATTTCGCTGTGTACTGCATTCTTCAGGGAAGCTCAGGTAAGTGTGTTATGTTTATTATGAAACTCGCATTATATATCATATTTAATCCAAAGCGCGTAGTAATTGCATATATATGCAATTTTTTAGTTTTCTATTACCCACAAAAAAAAGATAATATTCAAAAGAAGATTTTTTTAATGGGAAATACAGGAGTCCACACCAGGTAAGATCCTATGTGATTATACTCCTGACCCTCGCGTCCCCATTACTATACTAACCACCACCGTCATACATTACTATATGTAAGATAAGAAAAAAAATCGTGTGCGTAAACTAATCTAAGTTGAACTAAGTATTTCATGTTGAAATTATTTAACTTAACAAAAGCTTAGGCTATTACTTAAATTTTATGTCTATTAATATGATAATGCAAGGAAAGGTTATTTATTATTAATTATTATTAATAAAATCTTGTATTAATTATAAAATATATTTTATTCTTAGTTACAATTCTTGAATATGTACGTTAGAATTTTGTGTATATACATGATTAGTATCATTATTTAATCGAATTACCGAAATACGGCTAGCACTGTGGGTTATAGTGAGAGAGGAGGAGCCTGCCTACCGCTGCTGTGCGCGTGAGAGAAAGGGAAGCCAGACAGAGTGCCGCCGTAACGCGTTATGTAACGAGCGGTTTACCCTCCCATTCGAAGTTATCACTTCAAAATTGCGTGGACGGAGGAATGAAATTTCTCACACTTACAGTTCATAGAGAAGAAGCTACGAATGCTATTTTTTTTTAATTATGCATAGTAAATACATAAATTCAATTAAAAACATTACACACACACAAGCATGTATTTGACACACACGCTTATATACTCTTTTGTTTATTGTTCAAGTCAAACTAACAGTTTAGCCCTGGCGAAATCTGCGATTATAGAGTTATAAAGTCTTGACAACAAATTGTTGTGTTCGAATTTCGACCACGGGCGACCACTACTTTGTATAGATACATCTAGGTATAACTGCAGCGCTGTTAGTATTAACCCTAGCCTAAGGTTTTTTTTTTTTTTTTTTTTTTTTTTTATTGCAGGAGGACAGCAGACAGGCAGACGGCCCACTTGATGAAGAGCGGTTACCATCGCCTATGGACATTTGCAACACCAAAGATGCTACAAATGCGCTGCTGCCCTCTTAAAGGAGACTGGAACCTGGTCCACTAATGCCGGAACACAACTCAAGGTTGTTATGGCGACATACTTTAGACCAGGGGTGGTAGCCATCCAGTCGGGCAAATGCCCTACCACCTGGCTGTGGGTTGTTTTGTCGCCTCTTACGACAGGCCGCCCGGCCGCAGGAAATTGTATTCTTTCTCCGTTCCTGCACGTTTTCCGAATGATATCGCCTCCTAGCGATAAGACCTATACGACCTTTTTCCTTGATTTTATACTTTGTTCCTTTATCCATTTGTTCGATTCCTTCCATCAATCCTTCCGTCTATTCGTCTGTCATGTTTTTCCTTAGTGAATAAAGACGTAAAGTTTTGTTCTTTATTTGCAAATTCAATTTTATTGATTCCATCAAGCCGTACGCATTTTCAACGATCCCTGTTGGAATCTCCGAAAATCTTTTTTTTTTAATTTTTCGTGGCATAGTACTGGCCACTAAATACTGAATGTTTGAATTTGGATCATAGATTGTCTTTGTTATTGTTAAGCCATATTTTTTTCTCTTCCATTAAGTCGTCATAATACACGCACGTGTAGTTTTTTTTGTTACTAAACTAGTTTGACCTGAAATTCCCGCGGGATTTCTGGACCACAACATATCGCAGCAAAAAAGTCTGTAAGCTATTGTTCTAATGAAAACTGTGTCGGAATAAGTTAATTTTATGCACCCAATAACTACAAAGCGCTTCCGGGAAAATTCCCGCTGGATTCCTGGAATAGAAAATCTGGCCATTTTAAATATTTTCCAAAAAAAATATATGTTGACATAGCGAGGTCCTTACATTGCTGTCATGTATCTTCCTCCTCCATCCCCATTTTACCAGAGGACAACCAGACGGACCGGTTTGCACCGTTACATGGTGGAAACACCACCAGTTAGAACCAAGCGTTTCGCTTCATCTTTTCTGATGCGCACTGCCGAGGAGTGGAATCATTTGCTTGAGTCTGTTTTTCCTGACAAATACAATCTTGAAGTCTTCAAGTCACAGGTGAATAGGTATCTTCTAGGTAAGCGTGCTCCATCCTAGACTGCGTCATCACTCAACATCAGGTGAGACAGTGGTCAAACAATAAAAACATATTTTGAGAATTTGTACGCCGCATTTTCAGCACACAAGATTTGCACTCAGTTTGTTGCTGTGCCGACATAAAAACGCTGATTTTCAGTGCAAACCTTCCTTTTGGCGTAATACTAAGACCCAAATATTTAATGAATTTAATTTTAAAGCTATTTATATTTTATAAATAAATAATAATAATATAAACTTACATAAAATAAACAGTATAAATGTTTTGTTCACTTTATGATTTAAATAAAAAATATAATTAAATTTCGTTGAAATTTCAGAAGTGGTGCCTGAAATAGCTTATGAAATCATGAAACATGGAACAGAATGGAGCGTTTATCCACGTAACCAAATACCTGAAAGACCAAAGCAGATTGACACATTTGTTTTGATGGAAGGGAAAGCAGCAAGAATAGCAGTATATAACAAAAGTATTCCTAATGTTAATAGTATGAGGTGAGTTTTTGGTTCTTTCTTTGTTAGGGTACAGCAGACTGGGCATATGATAGAAAGTGTTTACGCTCACTTATGGACATTTGCAATACCAAAGATACTACTAATGAGCCGCGGGTCTCAAAAGGGAAACTGCATCCTAGCCTCTACTGCCAGGTTACAACTCAAAATTGTCGTAGATAGGATAATATATATAGGTATAAACATAAGGCACACACTGCACATGTACTTCCTCACAACACCAGCATGTAACAGATACACTCTCCATTAGTATAAGTTTAATACTACAATTAAAATAAATGAATATAATAAGTTATTAACCACCACAACACAAAAATCACTAAATTAAGGTCACACACAATAACAAAAATAACCAATAAGCGTGTAACAACTCTAAAAAAATTCTTAGAAATTAAGTTGGAAGAAAAGGCGTTCGGAACTTGAGTCCGTCTACGGACTCGAGATCTTTTTTTAACGACTCTAGTTGTTAAAAAAAGTTGTCAGGTTGTTATGGCGGCATAGCGGATAGCTATCTAGTCTAAAGTAGACTAGGTAGCTATCCAAACAGGCAAGGAAGAGAATCTAGAAATTTCTATGAAGGAAGAGCTAATCTAAATCGGAGCTAATTACGAATTTTAATTTATGATTGATTTAAACGAGATTTTTAAATGAGAAGACGTCGATTGAAAGTTTTAATTAAGATTTCCATTACAATCAGAATACACTAGTGTCACCAACTGTGAAATAAGAGTAACTATCAAGAGGTACTTTTTGCTAGACGATTGTGATTCCTTATTTATTGAGAAGACCAACAGCGAATACACAAATATAATATATAAAATTCTCGTGTCACAGTTTTCGTTGCCATACTCCTCCGAAACGACTGGACCGATTCTCATGAAATTTTGTGTGCACATTGGGTAGGTCTGAGAATCGGCCAACATCTATTTTTCATCCCCCTAAATGTTAGGGGTAGTCCACCCCTAAATTTTTTTTTTTACCGGGCAGGACGTCGTCTGCCGGGACAGCTAGTATAATATAAAAACGTTTAAAACCAAAAGTAAGGCCAATAACAGGTTCTCCTATATAAACTACCATTCCAGTAACAATTTTACAAAGTAATTGTTACTTTGAAATTAAAAAAATCAACTCGAGTTGCGTTCTGTAAGTTTTAACAAGTCATTAGTAATGTTAATTTTAAATTTTTGTTTGGAGGACGCAAACAGATCAATTGTACAAAATTTTGTATTATATATAAGAGCCATACGAGGAAACAAAGAATTTTGGTCGTAGTTGGTAGAATTATGAGGAATATTCAGCAAAGATGTATGAAGAGTACGGGATCTAGGTACATGATATGCCAATTTAGAGCGAGACGAGCTCAGGACAGCCAACATGGCTGTGAACTATATCAAAAAGCAATGACATATTGAAAACTGTACGTCTTAGATCCAAGAATAGAAGGCTATGTAAACTAAAGCTGTCTTTATAGGAATTAGGACTTAAACGACTAAGATTGCAAAAAATCTTTGTATTCTCTCAAAGCGCTCTTTGTTATTATGGAGACCATAATGGGACTTGCATATTCCAAAATACCCCTAACAAAAGAATAGTAAACTGATTTAATAACTGTAATATCTGTATTTTCCTATGTCATACTAAAGGTTGCATATTTATCTAATTAATAATGTGTTTTATGTTTCAAAGTATACTAATCCTAAACAATGGACAAAACATACCCACAGGACCAATTCAATGTGAATCTGGAAGTTCAAGTAAATGTTACATTCAGGTTAGTAATCACTTCTTAGTTAGTTCCTAAAATATGTGGCAGCTAATATGTATTTGTAAGAGACTAGAGTTTACCTCGCAGCTGCGCCGTGGGTCGACTTAGGTACGCGCTTCTTGTTTAAAGCGCAGGTGTTAATACAGGTTACATTGTACTAAATTTTTATGTTAGTGCTATTTGCACCCGGAAGATTAATTTCATTTTATATCGCATAATGTTCCATCTCCCGGCATCAAAAGTATGTATGTCCATTTTCGGTAATAAAACTACATTTTAACAAAATTACAGCAAAACCGATCTAGTATTGCAAGTAGTTTTCTGTGAAAGCTTAACAGAAAGACATATCGAGTTACTATCGCATTCTTTATAGACGATAAATTTTTATATCTATAAACTTGAAAAATGATCAGTCTCATCCAAATTTTTATCCTCTATTTCAAACCATCATTGTTTTACTTATCTGTTTATCAAAACTACGTAAATGACAAAAAGGACAAACAGGGCCATCAGGGGCGGAGGGCCAGGAGGGCCAGAAGGCCCAAGAGGGCCAGGAGGGCCAAAAGGGCCAGGAGGGCCCAGAGGGCCAGGAGGGCCAAGAGCGCCAAGAGAAACAAGAATGCCAAGAGAACCAAGAGTGCCAAAAGCGCCAAGAGGACCAAGAGTACCGAGAGGACCAAGAGCACCAAGAGGTTCAAGAGCACCAAGAGGACCAAGAGGACCAAGAGGAACACGAGGATCAAAATTATCTAAATGACGAAAATGATAAATCACAAAAATCCTACCCCACTTTTTGGGATAACCTTTACATAAATCTATCCCTTCTCCACTCTCGGTCCAGTAGTTTTTCCGTAAAAGCATAACAAAGAGAACAGAACGGCCTCGTTCTCACGACATCTCCTTTACTTATTGCAGGTTTAGTGGGCGTCATCAGGGTAAAATCCGAGCATAAAACACATGGCCAACGGTTTATACACTTTTAATTTAGATTTAAAAGACATTTTAACATAGTTTCGACCGAGCAGCGGGTTCAGGGCACCGCTCATACTTCTAACTTAAAACACTTTCTTTAAATTACTCCATGGTCCAACTCGACCTGTTGCCATCAACCAAATGTGCCACAAAAACTCCTCAGTCTACCCAAGTAGATACTACTCAAAGTATAGAGGGCGTCTGATCCCGCTCCGCCCTATGCTATGCACTGATCGTTTATTAAATTACAATATTCATAACTTTTATTAGGTTAGAACAATCTTTAAGTTATAGAAACATTGAACAAATTAAATTAAGAATTTTAGAAGTAATTAAAATGTAAACAAATAATATTGTGCGTTATACATCCAGTCAACAATACGTCCAATATTTATAGCTTCCCTCCGACATATATATATGTCGGAGGGAAGCTATAAATAAGCTATAAAGATATAAATCGGATACTTTAGTAGTATCTACTTCGGGAGACGGAGGAGTTTTTGTAGCACATTTGGTTGGTGGCAACAGGTCGAGTTGGACCTTTGAGAATTTTAAAGAAAGTATTGAAGTTCGAAGTATGAGCGGTGCCCTGAACCCGCTGCTCGGTCTAAACTATGTTAAAATGTCTTTTAAAACAAAATTAAACGTGTATAAACCGTGGCTATTGTGTTTTATGCTCGCATTTTACCCTGATGACGTCTACTAAACCTGCAATAACTAGAGAAGATGTCGTGAGAACGAGGCCTTCTCCGACATATATATATATATATATATTAGGGTGATCCAAAAAAAAATTTTTTTTTCTAAACAGGCTCAAAAGTTACTTTTGTTGTTAACTTGGACCACTCAAGATGGCGCCAATGTATATATATATATATATACTTTACATTTTTATATTTATTTATTATTATATTTATTTGTTATATTTACTTTAAATTTTGTTTGTTTCTGTCTTTTCTCACAGCGTGCCCCATAAATATTATTACAACTCAGGTCCCGACAAAATCAAAACCCACTTGCATATCTGAAACAAAACACATTTTACTACCTGTCGGGATTTTAACTAATTGTATAATTAAAATTTGTGATTAGAAAAAAAGCCCACAGTTTTATTGTACTCTTTTATGACAGTTTGCGGTCGAGTAATTAGCCAGTTGTGGCGGATGAAGCCGACTTAGATACGAAGACATTGCATTTGTCCAGTATAAAACGACGACCTGATGGAGGGGGAGACAGTCGAGCGAGAACCACAAGCGAAGCGGGACATATGTACTACAACCGGGAATCTAATAAGTGATGGATTTTATTGAGTTACGACCTACTGCATTACGTTTGGACTCGTTGTTTTCAGTTATATTTGTACCTGTGTTATCCATGTTTGTATAGTTCTAATAAACTATATTATTTCTAACGGCATTTTAATTCGAGTCTCGCGACTCCTAACAATATTTATATACAAAAATAATAGTTGTTTTAATTTCAGATAAACGAAATCCGCATGTCAATGGGTGGAGATTGGGAAATTCTAATTCACAGTAATAAGTTTATTTATTCTGAAGTCCCAAAGAAATTGAAAGTCCATCTAAGACCGTCAAAAAGTTAGTATATTTTAAATAAAAATGTTTGAAATGTAAAAGTTTAACCATGAAGTGCAGTAGAAAAAACGTCCGTAGAAGACTCACAACAGTATATGCTTCCACACAGAAAACTATGTTGTAAAAATGCTTCGATATAGTTTTCTATAAAAGACACCTTCTTGGCATCCAAGGAGGCGATGTCTTGTGAAGCAGAGAACGAAAATAGTCGTACAAATTGAAGTAGATTAAGGCCCGCTTGCTTAACGATCGTCTTTAAGTAAAATTAGTTAATTTTATTTTACCCTCTAAACGCGTTCAATAGTAAATGCATTTATGTTGTCTTACATGAGGCACTCTCCCATGTCATTTAGTAAAATGTATTTATGCCGTCGGTAAAACAGCCAGATGTGTTCAGTTTCACATGGCGGTACATTTTATCGAACATTTACACAAAACTTAGCTTTAACGTTAGTCATTTCTTGCGTAAAAAGGGATTTTAGTTGGCCAATGTCAAATTGACATTTGAAATTTCCTCGTTTGGTTAAGTTTATAGTTCATTGAAATCTTACAATTTAAGGACCGAATATTGCATTTTTTAGAGGGCGCAATTTCATTTTTGGGACATATTTCAATAAAGAAGGGGGTCAAAGAAACTTAACTTCAAGTTTGTGGGATCGCCACCCTTGTCCCACGGCCGCCATCTTGGAAAAAGGGGTGAAAACACTTTTTTCGCGATATCTCGGAAACTATGCGTCTTACAAAAAAAAATTAGTCATAATTTGTAGCAAATTCTTTTGCCTACAAATATGTTTCTATAACTTTTCGGCTTAAATTAAAGAAGTTATAAGCAAAAAAGTGAGAATTTTTTTATTCATTCCCAACTATTTTCTTTACCATAGAACTTACCAAATTTAACTTATCGAATGTTAAGCAGGTCTACCTGCTTCGATTAGTTAAATTTAGGGGACCTTTTTAAAAGGTCATCTTTTTTCCCCGCCACCTATGAGGTAGAGTCCGTAGGCGCGTTTGTTCGTTAGGCACACGAATGTCAACGTCAATTTTGACAAACATAATGGAGGTTGTCGTTTGCTTATGAGTGGATTTACCTGTGTTGATACTGTGGCAGAATCCATCTTCCAGACACAGCCCTGACAGCCGGGGCTGCTGCTGAACACCAGAAATCCCTGAAATGTTTTGGTAGTAGGTACATATTTATGGCTTTCGGATCGAGACCCTGGGGCCGTGGGGGCCTGAAATTCATCATCTTGATTGGGACCTCTCAAAGCGTCTAACTGAGGTCTCGCGTGACCAAAAGGTTGGATTGCACCTAGGGCAACATATCAGCATTGCCATCAAACGCGGAAATGCGTGACTCTTTGTTCTTGAATGAACTAATTTATAAAAACTTATATGCACCTGTTTAATGTGAATAGTATCACTATCATAATTGTTGGAGTCCACAGTAAGCTCATGGGAGTTGACCTCCATCCAAATTTGATATTCACCAGGTGTGCTAGGTGGCTAAACTCCTCCACTAGTCATTGTTCTCACTCGTTTAAAAGCCAACTCAGATTTCAAATATTTTCATATGGACCTGTTGGTAACTGACTGATTATAGCGAATCAAACTAAGTTTTTGCCGAATTTTACAGTTTATTTTTCAAAAAATGTAATGATTACTAATTTCCTGCTACCTACCAGAATAAAAAGTAGATAGTGTTTATTCTATTGTCAAGATATATGTAATAGCAAGTATTCCAAATTTTATAACAATCTATTCGGTACTTTTGGCGTGGATAGGTAACAAACACATCTCACAAACTCTCGTATTTATAATATTATTATTAGAAATGAGTACTGATTTTTTAATTGTCCCAAATAAAATACACAACATAAATAATTAAGTAACAAAGTAGGTTAATCCAAATTTTTCGTAGTCATGTTGATGTATTATTTAAATTTGCCGCCCAGGGTCAACTTTCGCTGATCAGACTCTATCATATTTCACAACGTCAAGCCAGCATTTCTTGGGCGTTCTTCTTGTCATCTGGTCTCCGCAAAACGTTGTCGTACTAGCATAAGCGACACTCTTTCGATTTGTCTGCTACATAACGGACATGAATACTGCCGCGGATGTGGGCGTTCCTGATGCGGTCTATCTGCGTGACTCCACACATCTATGACAACATATTCATCTCTGCGACACGCAGTTCAAGTCTGTGTCATATAAATACAGGCCACATTTCACTGCCATACAAAAGGACAGGTCTATTGATGGATTTAATGGACCTGTCCTTTTAACTTAACCGGCATCTTGGGGTCACAAATGACACCGGTCACTTCACCTCACTTGGCCCAAGCTATATACTGAGACACGGGCCTTGACGTCATGTTCTATATCACTGGACGCGCTAAGTACAGATCACAAGTACTTAAGCTGGTCCATACGATCGACCGTATCTTTGCTGATGCGCACGGATGTGGGATCTGTAGTGGTGAAGGCCAAGTACTGTGTCTTGGCAACATTTAGTTTCAGACCGCCGTTCTGAAGTGACCCCTTCCACGCATTCACACATCGCACCAGGCGTCCCCTTTTCGCATCTGCCAGCGCGATATCGTCAACATACATTAGCAATCGTGGAGGTTGCTCATGTGGATCTCTGATGCTGTTCGACACTTGTCATATATTACGCTGAACAGAAACATGGTAAAGACAGATCCCTGGTGCACTGCTACGGTTATGCAGAAGCGTGTAGTGTCGCCAACAGCGGTCCAAACTATGAAACCGGAATATTATCCGTGCAAGAACGGAGAAAGAATACAATTCCCTGCAGCCGGGCGGCCTGTCGTAAGAGGCGATAAAACAACCCACAGCCAGGTGGTAGGGCATTGGGCCCACTGGATGGATACCATCCCTGGTCTAGAGTATGCCGTCATAGCATCCTTGCAGTGTGTTCCGGCAATAGTTGCCAGGATCTAACCTCCCTTAAGAGAGCAGCAGCGCATTTGTAACACCTTTAGTGTTGCGAATATCCATAGGCGTTGGTAACCGCTTTGCATCAAGTTAGCCGTCTGCCTGTCTGCTGAACTAATACAACAAAAAAAATGTCAATATATGTTTCTGCTACCCATTTAGACCTCATTGCCTCCCCAGATCATCACGCGAGGAACACAGTCGAAAGCCATCTACAGATCTAAAAGTAGGAAATGCAGAGGCGTATTATTCGTTCTGTATTTCTCCATGATGGTCCTTAGGGCAAAACTAGGGTCTATGGTTTTATGTCCAGGGTGAAACCCATATTAACACTCCGAGACAGTGCACTCCTGCCGGATTCGAGAGTCCAACTATGCACTTAAAGAGCCTCATGGTGTGAGACATTACCTTTATACCGCGGTAATTTTCGCACTACTGCTCTGATCGCTACTTTTGAAGACTGGAGTGATAACACTCAATTTCTATTGACTCCGGGTGTTTGCGTTGAGGAATATGAGGTTAAAAAGGGTTTGTTAAAATGCCCAAACGATTACGACCCATCGCCTTCCAGGCTTCGATAGGGATTCCATCGGATTCGACAGCTTTCCGATTCGTCATGCGGCGAAGAGCCCTATGGACTTCTTCTGGCGTTATCAGTGGCACTAGTTCTGAGATTTGCCTTCATCAAGCAGCCACTATCTAATTTTTGGGTTTCACACAGAGAGCCATGACAAGGAGACGGTGTTGTGCAGTGAAACTCTGTCCGAGTATGACCTTGCCATTGATTACTTGAGTCTCTAGATTTGGTGTCTCCTGATGAGTAGGTAGTCGATTTTGGTAGAATGCCTCTCGTTCTTGTAGGGGAGTAAGGGTTCGGATTTATTTTTATTCAAAGGATGTTCTACCCTTGGCGTATACATATCGATACATGTGTATCGGCGTTTTGAAAATTCAACCCCTCATCGTCAACCAATCGTTGTCCACCGCTGAACGTAGGCGTTCCCAAGTTTGTGCCACCTATTCTGGTCGTCCGCTGTTCTCATGCAGCCCCCACCGGCGACCTTGCACAGACTGCGGTCCATCGAACTGGAGGGCGTCCTACAACTACTTTTGCCGAGACGCAGTTTCCACTACAATACTCATCTGCTCCATCAGCCATCAGTCCTGCAACAAACGTGGCCCCCTGCCACTTAAACCTGCAAATTTTGCGAACTATGTCGGTAACCTTGATTCTCTTGCGGATATACAAACTTGTGATTTTATTCATAATAGATACCAACATAGCTCACTCCATAGCCCTAAGGGGGTGAAAAGAGGGATGATAGTTTTCTTAATCTATGACTTATTTACTATTTTTAATCTACGCCAGCGAACTTGCGAGCAACAACTAGTATTACATATAACTATGACTACAGACATACAATTTGGCAATCCGGAAGATTAAGAGGTATTATGTCAAAAAAAACAATATTCGCTCACTTGTTGCGTTATAATTATTTTTTTCATTTCTCATACTTGTAAAGTACGCTTGAAGTTATCTGATCAGAGGGAGGGAAACCGTGCTTTTCCTCTCTAGCAAAATATTTTCCTGGCTGTCAAAATTTAAACACTAAACGAGCCATGTCCTAACTATTATACAGCCACCCAGTTAAATCAAATTCAAATTCAAATTTATTTACTGCAAAAAACATGGTTCAAAAGGTGTTACAATAGTGGTATTTAGCTACACATATTTTTGCCAAATTGGCGTGCAGATTTAGCTCCTACAATTTACATTATTTATAATAATAATATCATAATTACGTCAAAATTAAAAATTAAATAAATCGCGCCTTAAATTGTAATTAAATATATCAAAATTTCGTAACATAACTAAGATAGTGTTTATGTCGGGTGAAAGACCTATTTAGGCCCTTGAACTATTGGCACCCTCAGTGGCGATTCGTGACTAAATATACTTTCATCCCTTGATATTCAACCAGCAAAATACTATTAATGAGCCAATCTCAGACGAATAAAAGTATAGTGGGAGGCTACGTGAACAAAAGCGTCAAATGAAACGAAGCATTTTCTAAAAGCTTGTGCCTAAGCTTATATACCTGGGACACTCAGAAAGTTTTGTGTAAATAAATAAAAACGCTTTATTAAATCTTTTTAAAGTACTCTCCACCAGCCTCCATACAAAAATTTCATGCGTCTGAATCAGTTTTCAAAACACTTTTTCCAGTCCGCCGCGAACACCTCGTTTACAGCTTGCTCGAACATTGACAGCGCATCTTCCGTCAACGAAAAATGTATCCCTTTGAGCTATTTTTTTTATTTATGGGAATAAAAATAAGTCACACGGTGCTAGGTCAAGGCTATAAGAAGAGTGACATAGAGGTTTGACCGGCGTCCTGTCCAGGAAGTATCTCGTTTTGATCGCGGTATGTATTATCGTATTGATAAATCCAGGACTCATTCTGTAATGATGTCGTAAATACGCCGAGACGAGCCTGCTTCAACTTTGTTTATGATATTATTATCACGGCATCATTCCACCCGGGCCTGCTTCTGAGCATCGGTGAGGTTGTGCGACACCCAGCGTGAAACTATTCTCCTCACGCGAAGATGCAAGTGTAGAATCTCGTGAAGGCTTTCCGATCCAATCTGCAGTACGTGCTGAATCTTCTAATACGTAACTCACCTATTATCTTGGATTAAATTTTTCACTGCTAGTAAGTTTTCTTCCGTAACAGCCGTCAAAAGGCCACCACTTATTTCTTTATCCTTCACAGTTAGTCGACCGCGCTTGAATTCGTTGTACCAACAATACATGGTTCCTTAGAAGGACCTTCGTCCATGAATGGCATTCGAAGTCTATCGTACGATCGGCCCGGTTTCAAGTGGCGCTTGAAATCGTAAAAAATCATAGCGCGAAAATGTTCCCGGCGCAAATCCATTTTTCAATGAGACACGATAATTTAAATTAAACAATGTGGAGGGAAATTTTAAAGTTGGAACGTACTTATTTTTAGTTATAAATAATCGTATTTTCAAAATAGATTATAACTGGCCAGTCTCTCATACATAAAAACTTTTTTCGCAATACTTTCTCTGTAGCCTGGTAGTATATACATGGTTTGCGTATGTGTGATTAATAGTAATGTATTTACTGGACACTATTCTACTTTTACCAGTATAAGTCGATTATATAATACTAATTTTAATTCATTTTCAAAAGTTTTTGTTCAAAATGAGTTCCACTGGAGAACACTTTTTGAAGGTCATACATATAAGTTAAAATTTAAATTTACTTCCTAGTCTATGTACATCGATTCGCAACGTGTTATTGCTGTTAAGGAGAAGAAGAGACAACAAATTCCCCAGCCACACGTCTAGCTAACAATTAATTTATTTTTTATAAATAAAAAAGTTTAAGCTAGATACATTTTATACAGAAATATGTTACACAATTACTGTTCGAAGAATAAATGGAGTTGTAGTAAACAGTGCATAATTAGTAAGACATACCTTGATAGAATAAAAGGAAATAAAAATATTATTATAGTGATAATAATGACGAGACGTCCTAAAGTTCTAAGTTCCCGTAGCATATTGTGGCGCGATTGGTATGCTATCTACCATTTTTTTCGTCTGTGAAACCAATTATAATATGTGCAAAACCTAACAAGAATAATAATATATTAATTTGTTTTTTACAGCTCCTAGAATATTATTAGGGAAACAAAAATTCCCTACACATATAGCGAATTACACAATCAAACCCTTTGATGCATTTGGATGTTTGGTGTACAATGATGACCAATTTATTGACATGACATGTGTACCTTCTATGGAAAATCCAAAGACAACAGAATGGAAAGCAAGTAATTATATAGTGTGGATAGAACAATGACGTTTATAAGAATAAAATTACTTAGTTGACATGAAATAGCACCCGAACTACCCCATGTGTGTTACCAAAATTTTTAGTTTTCGAGTTATTAACTTTCAGTGAGTTTTGGGAAATGCCGACCGCATCGGTTTTAAATACTTTTTTTGTTTCGACTTTCGACGGCCTGTGTGGTTGGTTGAGCGGATTAAGCATTTACCGTCTTGCTTCACTGCAACGCAAAGGCTCCGGGTTGATTCCTGGTATAGCAAATTTTGGAAACATATTTTCGATCGGCCCCAGTTGTATATTACCAATAACAAAAGCGTAATTAGCTTAACTTGGGGATATACGTTGTGTGCGTTTGTCTGCGGACTATTTGTTTATTATTATTTATTTTTTGTATTTTTATTTGATTTTTTTCTGTAACTGAGTCCTTATGAATTGTACTTTTAAACACGTAAATTAATCAGCATCCCAGCATCAACGCAACACGTAACAAAAGTAGTACTTGAACGTGAAAAAAAAACCGACTTCTAAAACTAAGAAGTATAAAATAACTGGAGAGGTGTCAAGGGACACCCGGATGGAACGAAGTTCCTATCGATTAATTAATGCAGGAATTGTAATAAAATGTTATTTTTTTAAGTTATAAAAATATAATGTAATATAAACTTAATCAGTAGGCTCAATTTTAGTAATAATTGGCTTGTGGTAACTGAAGTACAAACATGTGTTTGGAATTCTATTTTATTTAAATGTCTTGTAAAAACTACATCGATGGTAGTATTATATTTTGTTGTTGATTGTAGTGGATTATTGTTTATTCTTAAATCAAATTCTTCCTCTAGAAACTGTAGCAATGGTTTTGATTTTTCATTACTGAAGTTGATGTTAAAATCACCGGCCAAAATGAGTGGTATCCTATGTTCATTCTCGGCATCGAAAATATATATATACTGCCAAATCGGCCCAGTAATTTTTCCGTGAAAACGGAACAGACAGACAGACAGAGTGCATATATATATACATATATGTGTATATATGTGTGTGTGCATATTAACACACACACACACACACACACACATATATATATATATGTCAATGTCAAAATGTCTATTGTGCATTCATAGATCTGGAGAAAGCCTACGACAGAGTAATAAGAACAGAACTGTGGTCAGCGTTATCTAAATATGGGGTAACAGACAACCTAATACAATCACTAAAGTCTCTCTATGACGATTCCAGTGCTTGTGTTAGGATCAACGGGGCCTACTCCGAATCGTTTAACATCGAAAAAGGTGTTAGACAGGGTTGCGTAGCGTCGCCGTGGCTATTCAACCTTTTTATGAACAGTTGCTTGGATGATTTGAAAGAAAGTGAAAGTGGTTTAAGAATGAATGGGTTACTCATCAAATGTCTACTCTACGCCGATGATCAGGTTATACTTGCATCGTCGGAAAAAGAGTTACAGGAGATGGTAACGATTATGGACGAATCTTTTAAGACTAAGGGTATGAAAATTAATGTAGAGAAGACGAAAGTTATGGTGTTTGAAAGAGATGAAAGTATGACAATGTGTAACGTACAGATAGGAAATGAAAGACTAAAGCAAGTTAAAGAATTTGTTTACCTAGGGTGCATGTTTACCAGAGACGGAAAGCATGAAAGTGATATTGAAAGGAGAGTAATGGCAGGAAATAAGGTGAATGGAGCGCTGAACTCTTTTATGAACAGCCAGAAAGTGTCTGTAAAGGCACGTCTGGCTGTCCATCAAGGGGTATTAGTACCAACGCTAATGTACGGCAGTGAGAGTTGGGTGTGGCAGAAGAAGCATGAAAGTAGAATAAATGCAGTTGAAATGAGAGCTTTGAGAAGTATATGTAAGGTTAATGTAAGTGATATGATAAGAAACAGTGTGATAAGGGAGCGTTGTGAATTGAAAGAAGATGTAGTGACAAGAGTTGAAAAGGGAATGTTAAGGTGGTTTGGCCATGTAGAGAGAATGAATGATAGCAGAATCACAAAACAAGTATATGATAGCAATGTGACTGGAAGAGTCAGTGCCGGTAGACCAAGACGTACTCACCATGATCAAATTGAAGATATTTTGAAGAAAGGTCAGATAAAAAGTAGTTTAAATAAGCGTGTATGTATGAGAAGATTAATGAAAGTTGATGAAGCGAAAAGTGTTTGTCAAGATCGTAACAAGTGGAGATCCATTGTCTCTGCCTACCCCAATGGGAAACAGGCGTGACAATATGTATGTATGTATGTATATATATATATATATATATATATATATATATATATATACATCGCCCACTTCGACCAAATGCACCAAAATGGCAAATCACAAAAAAGTGTCGTTACAACTTTTTTGGTCTTAAAATTTTCCGTCTAGCCCCCTTTCGCCATTCGTACAGTGCAATAAGGAACTTCGTTCCAATTACCTATTTCTAAAGCTACTTCAGTATTTGCGTAATTAAAAGTAGAAAAAAAAACAAAAACGAAAACGACTTCAAAAGTAACTTAAAAGCAAAAATAAATAATTTCTACAACTTAAAACCGGTGCAAAGTAAAAGACAAAAATGACTACTCTGTAAAGATTCGAATAGCGATTTATCAGCCAACCAGTCGTTTGAACGGTACAAAAATCAGCAGAAGAAAAAGAAAATTCCTGTGTTATTCTTATGGGAATTAAAAAAATGCGATGAGGACAATCTTAATATTAATATTAAGGGCTCATCTTTTAACAGATTTTTTTTTACACCCAAAAGAAACTTTTTAGCCTGTTTGGAAAAAAAATCATTTTTTTGGATCACCCTAATATATATATATACAGCGTGTTTCAGACCTTACGACAATAAATCAGACCACGTTTTTGTCATGACGTACTCTAGCCAAATACAAAAACGAATCAAGGTAGCTTCTTTGGTTTAGCCACAGGACCTCATTTTGCATTTCAGAATTTTACAACAACATGTATCTGTTATTGTGACTAAATCGGTAGGTTAGTGACCAAATGTATCATGTTGCCAGCTCGTCTCTTCATCATTAAACGCGGAAGATGTTCATTCTTACCAAGACCAGTGAACCAATATTTACAAGATGTTGTGTTTATATTGTCTTTTTATCGTAATTAATTTGTTCGGAAATTGCTTTTTTTTAATTTTGACATTACGGTTGATTTGATAGTACCAAAAACTTTGTATGGAGTAAGACTGCTAAAATTAGGATTTATTGTCATTTGAAATGAAACACGTTGTATATATATATATATATCGCTTATCGCTCAAAGCGATATCTTCCAGGCAATCTAAATGAAAAAAAAATTGAATCAGGCGGTATGGGTAGTGAAGTAAAAAGGCAATAGAAACATAAATACTTAAACTAATTTAAGAAATAAATATACAAACACGTACATGGCTACTAGAAATAATATATATATACTATATATAATATATACAATAATAAGTCATAAGTCATTATAATGAATGTATTAGCATTATTATATTTTGATAATCAGTCATAGCTATTTGTGAACAAATAGTGTTTTCTGAGCAAATTTCTAAATGTTGGTAAGGTACTGGGTCCTATTACGAGTAATTAATATGTTATAAAGGAGAGTGAGAATGTGAGTATTCCGGCGAAAATGAATAAGTAGCCACTAACTTGAGTCTTTTACTTTTTTTATTTTATTTTCGCAATCCAAATATGAACCTGATACAAATATTCTGAAGCCGCTCAAGCTTGTTCAGCTGTTGAAATTGGATGGAATTCAGAAAAAGACTAAGGATTTGGCTTTTTGGGCAGAGGAATGTGCTACTTTCCAAGCACCTGGAAAGGTACAAGAAGTGATGGATGAATTAAGGATGTGGGTTATAATAGAATTTATGACATCTAGAATGGGCACGATCATGCCACGACTAATACCGTCACTGCCGACTGCATTTGAAGATATAGATTTTATAGCACTCTTAACATCACATTCAGATAAAGGGCTAAGAATAAAACTTGGATGTAAAGGAGTTGGAATAGAAGAAAGATTTTTCAATGTGACTTAGTCATTCTGCCATAATACTCCGTAGATGTGAAATGTTGATTAAGATTATCAATGTCGAAGTTATTTGATACAGGATTTTGCGCTGACTTGCCAACTCCATGTGAATTTAATAACTTCCATAATTTTGAAGGGTTATCTTTCTCAACTGATTCATAAATGTACCGGCGCTGTGCATCCATACACGCTCTATTGCAGCGATTACGATCTTTTATAAAAAGTATTAGTTTATTTATTTATATGCTAACCGCACCCTACTACAAACGCAAAAATGTCTCAAATCTAGTGTATCTGTATATATTTACATTAAAAAACTCTCAAATAAACAAACAAAAATAAAAAAATAAAGTCGATCCGGTAGATATTTCCAAAAAAAATCACAAAAAATTAAGAACTCGAAAACTAAAAATTTTGGTAAAACATACATGGGGGCAACTAAATTTTTCTTTTGGACGTCACCGTTCTGGCCGACCTGTATTTACAATTTCTAGTGATATTTCTACATGTCGAATAGTTTTACACAGCTAATAATTCATCCCGATGTACTTAGGTACCAATGCAGTAGAAATTTTATCCGTGCAGGAACGGAGAAAGAATACAATTTCCTGCGGCCGGGCGGCCTGTCGTAAGAGGCGACAAAACAACCCACAGCCAGGTGGTAGGGCATTTGCCCGACTGGATGGCTACTACCCCTGGTCTAAAGTATGTCGCAATAACAACCTTGTGTTGTGTTCCGACATTAGTGACCAGGTTCCAGTCTCCCTTAAGAGTGCAGCAGCGCATTTGTAGCACCTTTGGATTTGCAAAAGTCCGTGGGTGATGGTAACCGCTTTCCATCACTTGGGCCGTCTGCCTGTCCGCTGAACTCTTCCAATAAAAAAATGAAAAAAATTAGTAGCGCACGACAGTATAGGGTCGTGTAAGCGGAGCATAGCTAAAAATGCATAAAAAGCAACACTGCCATTTCCGCTTGCGAATAAAATTAATTATATATAATTTATTATTTTCTTAAGTTTTCGCGACTTGTATAGATAATAAAACTACGTATAAACGGTTTTAAGCGCGGTAATTTATTTGATTTTTGTTATTCCGACGTTTCGACCACTTTTCTAAATAATTAAAATGAAAAAGTTGGCGGTAGGCTAAAAAAACTTTAACAATATTCGTTGACACTTGACACCTTTGCCTTCCGTGATTACGGCCACAGAAAAGTGGTCGGAATAACAAAAATCAAATAAATCACCGCCCTTAAAATCGTTAAAATGTATTTTTATTATAGATAATTTACATGTCCGAAAGCGGTCTGCACTTTTCTGCGCAAACAAAAACTGACGATCGAATTTATAAGTTGTGTAAAACTGTAACTTCCAAGAATTTTTGAAGTTATACTTCTTTAGGCGCGTTAGAGAAAAATGATGACAGTAAATTTTTACGATGCGCGCGCGCAACGTCACACGCAAAACCTACACCATAAAGTTAGCTATAGTCAACATTTTAGTTTCTCTATTGTTAGTGTCGTTTTTACTACAAACGTAGAATAAGGCAAAAAATAAAATTTTTGAAAATATTTTTATCTTGATACGCCAAAGAAGTATAACTTCTAACGCGTGTACGTAAGTACACACGCACAATTTTTTTTCTTACTGGAGTGCAGCAGACAGGCTGACGGCCCAACTGTGATGGAAAGTGTTTACCGTCGTCTATGGACATTAGAAACACTAGGTATAGGTATTACCAATACGTTGCCGTACTTGTAGATGCGACTGGTAGACCAGAGGTGGTAGCCATCCAGACGGGCAAATACCCTATCACCTCGCTGCCAGTTGTTTAGTCGCCTCTTACGACAGGCCGCACGAATTTTGGCTACCCCACAGTATCGCAGTCTAAGTTAAGCTGTAATAGAATAATAACAGCCCATAAGCGTCCCACTGCTGGACTAGGGGCTCCCTTTTACAGGGAATTTGACACTATACCCGCTACGATTGTCTTAATGGATAGATGGGTTTCACACATTGGGTATCTCGATGTTCAGGTTTCATCATGATTCCACTTTTTAATACGTACCGCTAAAAGGTGGGACTTCTTACCGTCGTTGTCTTAAAGTCTGGCGTGAACAGGTATCTTCTAGGTAAGCGTGCACCCTCTTAGACTGCATTCCATCTTCTAACAGAGTCAATCTGACTCGAACGAGAATCTATATCTGTACAATACAAAAGAAGCATCTTGTCTAAAGCTAAATCTCATCATCATCAGTCGCAGTTTAATCACTGTGATCTTTCCACGGGTTATTATATTCTTGCCACGGGTTGTCTGGAAGAGATCGCTTTTTAGCAATAAGACTGCCCTTTGTATCCTACTATAATAATACTAGTTCGTAAGTTTTTCTGTAATGGTGTACAATGAAGTGTTATCTATCTATCTATCTTTATATGTTTCATTTTGATAGTAATAATTTCATTTTGATAGTAATAATATTAACCAAAATTTCAGAGAGAATTCAAAATATTGGTACCATTAAAAAATATCAAGCATCGTACAGAAACAATTTAACACCAGAACATGATGGAGCACAAATCGATTGTATAGAAAAATATGAATATGGAGACTTTTATACAAATTATGAAGATTGGATAACTGTAAGAATTTTTTTCATTCACCACGGAAGTACATCTGTGGCAAATGACAGTAATTTTTATAATGGTGAGTATTTTGTAACATTATTAATGGCCGGTAGGTAAATGTCGATGTTGAAGTTATGCATATGTCTGCCTTCGACAGAAAATACAGGTAGGCAGGCACGACTTCGAGGGGCAAGCCAATAGGAGGATTCAATTGGGCTGGGCAGCACAAAGAGGTACAGCCACCGAACCTCCCTCCGAATCAAGGACTAGTGGCACCGATAACGCTTGAAGAAGTCCATAGGGCTCTTCGCCGCATGAGGAATCAGAAAGCTGTCGGAGCCGATGGAGTCCCCATCGACGCTTGGAAGGCGATGGGTCCTCGTGGTGTGGGCACTTTAACAAACCCGTTTAACCGCATACTCCTCACCGGAAACATCACGAGCCAATGGAGACTGAGTGTTATCACCGCAGTCTTCAAAGGTAAGGGATCGGTGCAGGAGTGCGAAAATAACCGCGGAACAAAGGTAATGTCCCACATCATGAAGCTTTTGAGCGCATAATCGACTCTCGGTTCCGGTAGGAGTGCACTGTATCGGGATCTCAATATGGGTTTCGCCCCGGTCATGGTACCATGGATCCTGTTTTTGCTCTAAGGATCATCATGGAGAAATACAGGACGAAGAATACGCCTCTACATTTCCTGTTTATATATCTGTAGGAGGCCTTCGACTGTGTTCCTCGCATAATGATCTGGTGGGCACTGAGGTCCAAAGGGGTGCCAGAAACCTATATTGATATTATTCGGGACATGTACCGTGATTTCGATTCCATAGTTCGGACCGTTGACGACACTACACCCTTTCCCATAACCTTAGGAGTGCACCAGGGATCTGTCCTTAGCCCGTTTCTGTTTAGCGTGATATTAGACGAAGTATCGAACAGCATCCGAGATTCGCATGAGCAACCTCCATGGTTGCTCATATATACTGACGACATCGCGCTGGCAGACTCGGACAGGGGGCGCCTAGTGCGGAGTGTAAATGCGTGAAAGAGGTCGCTAGAGAACGGCGGTCTAAAACTAAATGCGGCGAAGACTGAGTACATGGCCTGTAACACTACAGATCAGACAGGCGAAGACACGGTCGAGCGCACGGATCAGTTTAAATACTTGGGATCTGTACTTAGTGTATCCGGGGATATTAACCACGACGTCAAGTCCCGTATCTCAGCAGCTTGGGCCAAGTGGCGTGTCACCTCACGTGTCATTTGTGACCCCAAAATGCCGGCTAAATTAAAAGGACAGTTCGATAAATCCATCATTAGACCTGTCTTTTTGTATGGCAGTGAAGCGTGGCCTGTACTTGAGCGACACAAGCAAGAACTGCGTGTCACGGAGATGACTATGCTGCGTTGGATGTGTGGAGAGACGCGGATAGACCGTGTCAGGAACTCCCGCATCCGTGGCAGTCTTCATGTCCGTGACATAGCAGACAAACTGCAAGAGTGTCGCATAAGCTAGTACGGCCACGTTTTACGGAGACCGGCTAATTATGTGGGGAACAAATGCCATGCCACCTCCACCAGGTCCCGGTCGAAGGGGAAGGCACAAGTAATGTTGGCCAATGATCTCAAAACGGGGGATGCTAAAGACCGCGCGAAGTGGAATAGAAAAATTAAGAAAGTGGACCCTGGGCATCGGAGTGAACGATCCGAATGCAACCGGGATTTAACGCTTGGATGATGATGAATTGGGTTGGGCAGCATTCGGTCAGCCTCGTCAAGTCTTTTTGTCGACCATCCCGCAATGCTGGAAGATGAAAGTCTTAGAGCCGTGCGTCCTCTCCGTACTGACCTACGGGGCCGAGACATGGGCACAGAAGGCAGGACTGGTCCATAAATTTCAAGGGGCTCATCGAGCTATGGAGCGAGCTTTGTTGGGTGTTTCTGTGATAAAATCAGAAATGTGGATATCCGTGAGAGAACTAAGTTAACCGACTTAGCTGTCAAAATTAGGAAGTTGAAGTGACAGTGGGCTGGTCAAATCCGTCGTAGGACCGATGGCCGATGGAGCAGACGAGTCCTGGAGTGGAGATGGCTTCTTGGTATGCGTAGTGTCGGACGCCCTCCAGACCGGTGGATTGACGACCTGCGCAAGGTCGCCGGAAGGTGCGAGATGAGAAAGGCGGAGAACCGTGTTGTGTGCCGCCGGCTTAGGGAAGGCTTACTTCCAGCAGTGGACTGTGTTTAGTTGAAGACGACAACGATTAATGGCCGGTTCTTTTATCTCACTATTCATTCACTTACCCTACTATCGGTTGAAATTTGTTACTTTTACTTGGAAGAAGCTTATGTCAAATTTTAACCGATAGTAAAGCAAATGAATGGTTGGCAAGATACAGGAACCGGTAATATATCTTATAATGAAAATATATAAGTCCATTTTAATCCTCTATTTGTGACATCAAATTGACTTACAACGTTGGTGGTGCCGGTCTCATGGACCGGGATTTCAACTAACTATTTTCACATGCTTAACAAAATATATAGTCTGCGATTTATAAATTATTTTTAAAACTCATATTATATTGCAAATAAAACATCAATATTAATGAATTCAAACAATTGAAAAATAATCAAAAATACCTATATAATATTGTTATATTATGTTTTTGATTATATTAACTTTTAACTGATCTTATGAATGTAATAACTTTTCAAAAATATAATATAATATAGTATTTTTTTAACAAAAATTGCCAAAAAACCGCTCTTGAATTGATCTCTCTTCTCAATGCTAAAACTCTTATTTAACGATCACGAAGGTTCTATAAATTGGCATCTTAGATCATATAATAATTATACCTCAATGATTGGCATTAAATTATTAAGACGCATTTCTTTTACAATTGTAGAAATGAAGTTTTTTGCTCTGAATATCACATAACATTGACCATTTTTTTAAGAACCAAGAATACCAAATACGTCAGCTATGCTTAAAGTTGTGTTTAAATTTCAATTGAGTTGTTATGAAGCCGGATATTTCTGGCAAAGGTACACGGGCCAACAAAGTTGTCATAATGTTTGTGCAGGTGTGCATTATTTGTATTAAGTGAACATCGTTTAAAATGCACCTATCTATCTGTATTCACTCCATTACGTGTAACTTTTAAGACATTACAAATCAAAACTCCCACCACGTATCCCGAATTTAATTTTTCTTCACTAAGTTCTCTTACACGAGTCTTTTTCTCTTGAATCCTAATAATCAAAGTACCTTCTATATTGAAATTCTTCTACGAAGAGACTGGCGATGACGTGAGCCTTCTAGCGTAGTTTAGCGTCTAGTGTCATACCTAGGTTGTACTTTGCAGTATTTTCATATGGTACTACGGTGTTGTTTATGTATACCGGATGATAATTAGGTATTTTGTTAGTGAAGTTATTGTGGAGCGACTTGGCTTCATTTAGCCTAATACGCCATTTTTTTGTCCAGTTATAGATGATATTAACTGCTTTTTGAAGTTTTTCTACGGCTTCTTCGTGAGTAACTCCTATAGCCATGATGGCTGTGTTATCCGCAAAATTAGCTATGGTGTAATTTTCTAGTTCTGGAATATCACTCGTGTATATAAGGTACAGGACCGATCCTTATACACTACCCTCTGTTACTCCAGCTTTGATTTCTTAAAGGTCTGAAAGCAATCTTCTTTTCGGACCCTGAACATTCTATTTGAGATATATGATGCTAACAAATCTGAATACTGTTTGGATTTTCCTTAACTTAAAATTAAGTCCTTCATGCCTTTTCCTTTCCTTCTTTCCTTCCAGTTCTTTTTCAAATTGGACTAGTACATTAACAATCTGCCCGTAACACTTCAAGTTAAAATTTTGTTGCGATTCATTTTGTCACTTGTCAGTTGAAGATTTTCCACTTGTCCGTTGCGATTCGTTTTTCTACTTAATAATTTTGTAATAATAATTGTGATAATGTGTTTGTGGTAACCTTTAAGAACATTTGCACGCTCATAGGTAAAACATGTGAATTTAGTATTCTTATATCACCTCAAATTTATGTACCATGTTTTAAGCAAATAAATGAATTTGAATTTGTTGATTTAGAAAATTTGTACAATATAAAGATTTTAAAACATACCTTGGTGGACAGTATATCGCTAATACAGTGACCGGGTAGTTAGTTTTAATTGATACAGCAGGCATGCATGAGGAAGGCAAATTGATTGCAAGGTAAAATAGCTGTAACTTATCATTTATGATAAGTTCCAGCGAGGTAATGTGTTTTCATTTGTGGTAAATCGATGCCAGTTTAAATTGGATCAGGGTTAAAAGCCCTATACATACTTGTACTATTCTTGACTTTCAAGTTCTTGTTTAGTCACTTCAACCTTATAAATTGTTTGGCAATTATGCCTTCAAATGTGTTTGATAAAATTGACAGATAACTCGATTAGTTCTTGAGAATTGTACGTCGTTGATATAGTACATGATTCTTGCTTTCATTCGTACCTAGGTAGGTACGATATTTATTATAGTGACATTCTCATTCGACAGTGTTTTTACACATAGGTCGCTCGCAAATGTCCATTAGACAAATGCGGCGAATGGATCGTCACTCAGGAAGTGCCTCGAACCAGTGCCCTAACTGTCAAGTCTGCTTAAGTAAACGGCTATTGTTGTCTGGTCTAGTTTGATTTAGATTGTTTTGAGGTAAAAATATCTCACCAATGAACTGTTAAATTCAGTTCGGTATTAAATGCCTTCGTTCCTGTGTTGGTTATCATAAAAATTAACTCTGAACTAAATGACCGTTTCAATTGATGATAATTTGTCTTAAATTAAAACACTTAAAAGGTAAGGTTATGCCAATAGTATCATATTATACCCTCCTATCTGTAGTCCATACTGGAGAATGAGGGGGTATTTTATATTGTAATTAAATTATATAATACTTGTGTTCGTCAGCAGTGTACGTGCTTGAGGCTGATATAGCTTTCTTATCTGTGATCGATAATTCTTTAATAGATAGGTAGCCTAGGCATAGTAAACTCGCAGTGCAAGTCCGAAGTATTCATACTGCCTGACATGTTCACAATGTATTTTATTGAAAGTTGCATGTTAGCACTGACAATAAATTATTCTTAGTCATTAATAATGCTGTTATGAAATGTTTGTTAAAAACGCTCATGTTTGTGATGGCATACAAAATGGCCTATATCTCAAATCAATACATGCGCGATTAGTAGGTGCTTCCCACCTTGAGTGCTATAATACCAATTACTCGGTGTCGAAATTCTATTTACAGACATTTACATTACATTTATTTTATTTAGATACAGTCTATTTTAAATATCCTCGTGTGACGGTATTACAATACTGAGTACCGAAAGGACACTATGTATTTCTTGTGTTTTGAGGTATAACATGTCTAGAGAGAGCATTGCTAACAAACAACAACGCGACGTCATAATAAAAAACTAAAATGTATAAAATAACTTATTTCTAAAGCTATTATTATTAATATATATTATCTTAAACATCTTAAAGTCAGTGCTTAGTAATTTTCAAGATATAGTAATTTTTATGTTTCACTTTGCACCGACTTCAAGATGTTTAAGATAATATATATTAATAATAATAGCTTTAGAAATAAGTCATATTATACATTTTAGTTTTTTAGTTTTTGAAGTCGGTTTTTTTAAACGAAGTTTTTACTTTTATTTGTTACTTTTTAGTGTCTAGCTATGTATGGGTGGACCTACGAATGGTGCCACACTTCTTAAAAAATATAGGTCCCAAGAAACCGGAACAAAAGAATGTTCGTAAAATAAAAACTACTAGGCCAAACTATGTAAAATTTTTAGGGGACCAATTGGAAGCTATTCTGCGTCGAACAAAAAAAGAATCACGTAAATCGGGTCATAAATCACGGAGTAATCGGCGAACATACATAAAAAAAGCAACAAAAAAAAGAAGATCCCGACGAATTGAGAACCTCCTCCTTTTTTCGAAGTCGGTTAAAAACGTGAATCGTTGCTATATTCACTCTCCAAAAACTATCAATGTGTTTTGGGGATATCAGCAAGAAATATTACCCTTTTTTTTATAATTAATATTTTTTATGTAAGTGAAAAGTGATCATTGTGATTTAATCGCTTTATGTGTTGTAATTTTAATATTACTCAGAAGGTTTAAAGTTTATTTTTATAATTTAATTAATTTAAACTTTTATTAACAATAAAAGTTGTGTGTCTAGCAACAAGTCGTAGAAAATGAACTACACGCAGATATGAGTTTTAGTATATGCAATTAAGTAATTTTAATTTATATTAAAATGTATGTACAGATTTTAGTATTTATAAGTTTGTGTACCAATGCTAATGTAATGATTCTAAAAAACTATTCGTAATGGCTAATTATTCTTGTATTTACACAACAAGTTGACAAAGGTTATTAGATTAGTTAAACCCCCTGCGCTGGATCGACTGTTGCGTAACTATGTTCTACATCTCAGTCTTTCCTTCACATCAAAGCGCAGGGCCGCGAAGGGAGGAGGGGGTTTTTAGTGGGTATTGAGGTTGCTCGCCCGTGCGGCATCGCTCGGAGTCTCCACACTCCTCTGTGTAGTCCATAGCGGACGGAGCGCAAGTAGAGCATACAATTGCTAGCGTTACCGCCCCCCGTGGATTCGTGCCGTTTCCTAGTGACGGCCCAGAGAGTGCGTAAATCGGTTAGTCATTTTCCCTCGCCTCAAAAAAAAAAAAAAAAAAAATTAGTTAAACCCCAGAGATTATCCCAAGTTAAAAATCAGTGAAATCAGTTGTAATAATGGACTTGGAACGATTTGATGATGGGTTTATACTGGATAGTGGGCGTTATGTATAATCCCAATATTTTTTTAATTAAATATGTGCGTGTGTGTTTACATGCAGTAAAAGTGAAACAAAGTGTGACAAGGGGTGGAAGGGATTTTAAATTTGGTGACGTCACATTTCATATATCGTCATAATAATATGTTTAAGCTTTAAAACACGAAATTCGAAGTATTAACGCAAAACTTTAAAAGGAAGGAAGGCTTTATTTGAAGTAAACGGTGATATCATTTGACTGGTTTATATATTATTTTTATATACCACTAGCTATCCCGGTAGACGTCGCCCTGCCCGAAGTAATAGGGGTTGATCGTAGAACGGTGAAAATTGAGGATTGTATGTATTTTTGTATGTTGTATCATAAAAAAATAGAAATTAAAAAATTTGTCTAAAAAATAAATAAAAAATTTAGGGGTGGACTACCCCTAACATTTAGGGGGATGAAAAATAGATGTTGGCCGATTCTCAGACCTATCCAATGTGCACACAAAATTTCATGAGAATCGCTCCAGTCGTTTCGGAGGAGTATGGCAACGAAAACTGTGACACGAGAATTTTATATATTAGATATGTTATATAGCACACTAGAGAGTACCCCGCAGCTGCAACGCGGGTGTAACTCTAGTCCTCTATCTATCTAACATCTTATGTAAGGAGCAGGTGTTTATACGGGTTACATTGTATTATATTGTTATGTTGGTGTTAGTTGCCTTCGGAAGATTTACTTCATTTTATATCGCAAACTATCCCATCTCCAAAGGATGAAAAGTATCTATATCCATACCGAATTCGGTATTCGGACAGACAGATCGAGTTACCATCGCATTGTTTTATAGATTGTGAATTTTTATATCAATAAACTTGACAAATTTTGACAAATGATTGGATTCCCATGCAAACTGTTATCCCTCCTATTTCAACCCGTTCTAGTTTTATTTATACATCCCCATCTATCTCTCTGTAAATACATAAACGACCAAAACTACCACAACTACCAAAACTAGCATATCAACCAAAACAACTGAAACTACCGAAACTACCAAGACTACCAACCACAGAAATAATATCTAGATAGAATGGTTACGACGTCTTATTCGCTTGCATTTTGCGCGTGTCATTTTTTAACAAGCCACGCCCACAGCGTGACGTCAGTATCTTTTTGTGCGCGGCAACTAGTGAGGAGACACACTCATTAGATTATCGATAGTCATATTTGCCGCGTATAATAAATTATACTTATGTATATATGTTACTTTATTAATAAAGAATTATCAGTAAGCTTTTTATTTCCTGAAGATTCTGAATTTTCTTCGTTTTTCTGCGGTTTTGCTCACGAAGTCGTTTAACCTTTAATTTTTTTATGCAACGAAGTTCCTTATCGCGCGTTGCTAAAGGGGGCTAGACGGAAAAAATTAAGACCAAAAGTTGTAACGAAACTTTTTGCTATAGTTTTAAGCCGTGCGGCGTGCGCGTGTTAATCAAGTTTATATTACATTATATTTGTTAATAATAAAAAAAATATTATTATAACTTAAAAAAAATATTACAATTCCTTCAATAATTAATCGAAAGGAACTTCGTTCCATCCGAGTGTCCCTTGACACCTCTCAAGTTTTTGTGATAATATTTTGTGCATGTGCCAGTTACTTTATTAACCTTTTTGAAGTTATACTTCTTTAGGCCCGATGAGAGTTCATTTAAAAATTACTTTTACGTAACGGGGTTCAATTCTCTTACTTTATAGGGTTTAATTCTTTTATGGCTATATTAGATGGAGAACAATAACAAGAATAAGTAAGAGCTCTTCACTAGTTGCCAGTGCAGTTTTCATATACTTAACGGGTTAGACCTTTTAATAACTTCAGCGCTTACGAAATTCCTTCTTGATATATAAATAAAAGCATATTATAATTATATCACATATTAAAATTATTATAAATCATATGGTTCGGGCATGTGGAAAGAATGAATGATGAAAGAAAGACTAAACAGATATACAATGCAGAAGTGGATGGATGCAGAAGTCGCGGAAGGCCACGACACAACTTCCATGATCAAATTGATCATGTATTAGCATAAGGTGATGTCATGAGCCTTAAGAACAGACGAGCGTGCATGACAAGAGCTATGAATGTCAAAGAAGCAAGTGAGGTGTGTAAAAGTGGGCCTAAATGGCGCTTTGTTGTTCGTGCCTACCCCGCAAGGGACCTGGCGTGAAGTTATATATGTATGTATGTATAGTATTATATATCATGAAAGAATGTATTCTGTAATTAATTTTGGTACAAAACGTCCTAAACAAATTGACTTATATATTTTGTTTTAGGTTTAGTAAAAAAATAACTTAAGTTACGCAATAAGCTTAATAATATCGTCAGAGTAAAAAGTAGGGACAAAACAAGACATGAACTGAGACTCGAATGAATATTTAATTAATTCATCGATAAGTCATAAGACTCAACGATGCACGTAGCGTCAATCTCTAGCATTCGATGACCAATCACAGCGATTATCTGACATAAGCAGGTGTATTGTGTATTTCGTTCGGTTCTACGTACATTGCGCGCATACATTACGCTTCTGTATACGAGCGTTGTATGTGGACAGCAAAGGATGTTTATCTTAACGAAGAAATATACAACTTATGATCGTATTTAACGAACATAGTAAAAGTAGAACCATTATTTGGTTTCTCAAGAAAAAGGCTTTTTACTGAATTTCAATACTTACTGATGATATGAAATATCTCCTTTCTTCATATTTGCTTCACTACTTTAGTTTTTGCAGTTTGCCACAGCACAATGAGGCATATTTGTATTGCTTTGTCTATTTTTTTACGTTGCGAGCGCAGGAGCGAGACTCACGTTGCGTAATGAGAGCGCGTTTAGAAAAGTATGAAATATAGTGCATGGTTTTGGCACGGGTGCCACGCCCACTTCGCCGTTCTATCTAGATATTATTTCTGTGCTACCAACATTATATTTATTTATTTATGTGCTGACTTTAGACTACTACAAACACAAAAACGCCTCAAAGCTAATTTATCTGTACAAAATTAATTTATTTTTGAATATGTATTCCAGTAAAGCCAATTTCAAACGACGATGAGGGGGGATGCATAAAATATGTAAACTGCTTGTATGATCCTGATGTGATAAATCAAAGGGATAAATATTGTGTTAACACTATACCTACAGTTAATAATATATCAGGTGAGATCTATTTCTACAATGAATAAACGTGTGAATGCGTGGATGTTGTCGATGGCTAAGATAGAGTACTTACTCGGCATGCAAGAATAGAGATTTTTCGGGCACATAGATGAAGATACCGTCAAACTCATAGACTTCTTTAAGTATTTAGGATCTATACTTCGCTTGTTAATATAGATCATTCATGACCTCAATGCCCTTCTCAGTAGGCTAGGCCAAGTAGTATGAGGTGAAAAGTGTTATTTTTAATTACAAAATTCTTCATAATTAAGTGTTGGTGTAATTCTGCCAGTTATCAGCGTTGTCAAAAAAACAACTAGACGACTTTTCTTTTTGAAGAAGATTCGTGATTGAAGCTCAATAGAAATCAAACATATTAAATTTTCTTCCTACATATAAGAAAATAATGAATATCTTATCTCTTAAACAAAGTAGAAATTATGACCAATATATTCCTTAAAAGGTTTTTTGAAAATCGAAATTTATATAATATTTACAATCCCAACCGGACACAAAACGAGACTTTCTGATATTTTTTTCACTAAGATATGCCCACGACTTCGTCTACGTTTGACTTGAAATTCCTATGGGAATCCCGGGAGACAAAATACTACCTACTACTATGTAAGCTATCGTTTTAATGAAAACTGTCGGATTAAGCTATTTTTTACGCACCCGAACAACTACAAACCGCTAGCGGAAAAAATCCCGCGGAATTTCCAGGATAAAAGTGGCGCAGAGTTTAAATCTAAAAATTAGCTGACGATCAGCGAAAACCGCTTAGTAGTTTTTATATGAATGCCGAACAAACAGATAAAAATGCAAATAGACAAGAAATAAATAAAAAAATAATATACTCTCCTTCGTTTATATAATCTATTCCAGTTGGTTTTTTTTTAAAAAGCTTCAATGTATATAAAATTTTAATAAACTCCAGAGATTTTACAAATAAGATTCTATTTCAGTGTCGACTATAGTGATTGTTACTGTTGCTGCAGTTATTGGAATAGTAGCCATAATTGTCCTCATATTATGTGTAAGAAGGAAAAACAAAAAAGTCGTGAGGCGTAATAAGGTAGGAAAATCATAATTCGGAAGTATTTTCTGTTACTTGGTTTCTCTGTCTGTTTCTCTTCTTATTGTTTTTCATTAGCAAAGCGTAGAATAAATTGTAAGCTTTCTAAACAGTCGTTTTAATGGATACAAATATAAAATTATCTTATAGAAACTTCCTAGTAGATGAAATAACAAGAAAATTGCAAGGCAATTATTGATAAATAAAATTTAAATCAACTGTCTGCGTTTATGTGGGGTTCAAACATAGAAGGACCACACACGTTGAATGGATCTGTAGAAGCAACGAATGTCTACTTCTTTTGTAAACCTTACAGGGACTATTTAGGAATGCAAACTTGACGAAATTATTTTTGTTTTCATTTTTATTTCAGGATTCTACATTAAACTCTGTTTCTTACTCACATACATCAAGGCAGAATCTAAGCACTCAGAGTAATCACTCGGATCATCTTTATTGTTATATTGATGTTAATAGTGTACAGCAGCCTAAAACTGTACCCAATTTGCGAATAAAACCTCCAGCACGACCTCCGCGTGCTGAGAGACGTAGAAATGATGAAAAGAGTGTTGATCATTCAAATAATCACGTAGAGACCGGTCCAAGGTGCAACCTGGCTGAAATATCAGCTGAACAAAGTTATCCTAATGGCGTAGATGAAGCTGAAGATGCATATTCATACGCATATGCTGATCGGTTTGATATTTTAAGTGCTTTAAGATCACAAGAAGAAGCGAGATAATAAAAATGTTTTGTCGTTATATTGGATGATCCTGTATTTTTTAAATATATTTACCGAGCGAGAGCCTCTCTGGATGTCGGTCAAGGCTCTAAACCGATTCTAAACCGTTAACGGACACCAATATCGGTACGATGATCGTTGACTACATATGCCACATGTCAGTAATCCCGTGTGCGAGGTCTAGGTATTTCGTTAAGTCATTAGTTTCAGCATTTACGAGATTACAGACATGTGGAATACTCGTACGTCTCGCAGATCGATCTATTATCACAATGTCAGGCTTATTGGCAACAATAGTCCTGTCTGTGATAATAGATCGATCCCAGTAGATAATATTTATGGCGTTGTATGTACTATTAAACAAAATATTATCATAAAAAGGTATCATTGTTCTTCCACGATATTATATAGCTTTCATGGCCATTAGCTGAGAATGCGGTAATGTATACATTTATTTTCATCTTTGTGGTTAAAATATGGTTATGCGTCACCGGCCTCATAGAGAGATATCTCACCGAGAGCACTGGCTGCTGGGTTAATCGAGCCGAACACTATTTCACGTGACAATGGAAGGTGTTCTTTTGTAACCACTCTGGATTTCTGACGGTGTGACTAGCCCCTAGTTTGTGAGCCGTATTTCATTTACCAAACTTGTCTGTCAGATGCTTTGGCAATAAAAACAGCTAAATATATATAAAAATCAGTATCAATCGGCAACAAACATTGTGACCATCAAAAAATACTTCGAGACTCTAAGTTCTGTTATCAAAAAACTATACTAGAGTGATACAACCTTTGCAAATAGGGTTTAATAAACAGAAAACGATACATGAAAAGAAATGATAAATAATTATACTTCAATAATAACATTGTCAAAATCATAGACACACCACATTAAGAAAACGAAACTTGTGACAAAAAAGAAAATCGAAAAAATGTGCTTCATCGACTCATTAGTTATTAGTTAGTTAATTGGCGATGAGCTATCTGGGGCCCAATTCTGCTATTTCAATATATGAGTGTTGAGAAAATATTCAATGCACGATACCATTGCGATACTGTCAAAAATTCGGATCCTACTAAACGCCGCAATGATAACGTGAAGATCCTGTGGGTTTAGCCACAGTATCCTCTCGATATCAACGCGATGGAGTAATAGTAGCAAAAAATTGATATTAGCACAAATGACATTAGCCGAAATGAATATTGAAAAGCACAAACCAACATTTTAAACATTTATTCCTTGAGTTTTCGCTCATAAATACTTATAAAGATCGAGTGGTGTTCTACAAGCAAGCCACTGAATTTAACAGAATACCAAAATCAGGCAAACCTACAATTGAGACGTTAGAGTCCGGTGATTTTACGAAATACTAATAGCAGAATTAGGTCCCGGGTATCTACCTGGAACCTTCAATCTATATGACGTCCCCACGAGATAATTTCTTCAGATTTGTGAGTGGCATACTATGATCTAGATTCTAATCTAAGTATAGCAAGCCAAAGAATGCTTTCCATTTAGGTTATAATATTAATGATTGTACTAGTATATAATGTATGCTTTATTGTGTACGCAATATATTTTGTGAATTAATTTGTATAATATATTAATTATTAGATTTGCAACCTTATTCCTATTGAGTTAGGCTAATTAAGGTTTTAAAGAAGCCTATAAACTTCTTCTAACTCATTATGAATCAGATCTTTAGACTTTAGTATAATTAGATACACCAAATATAACTAGTTCTAGCGTTTATTCCAACGTTATTATATTAACTATGTTTTTTTATTAAATAAGTCATGTTCTACGTATTTGCATACCATAGGTTTTCCCTGTTTACTCTTTTGATTTTCTTAGTATCCTTATTGATATTTATATTATTCTATATGTATTTTACGTTAATAATATCCTGAGGAACTTTTGCTGATCTAGCGCCTTTTTCAATGAACTTAAAACGAGTAACTAGTACTTAAATGCCAGTTACTCTTCTAATAATAATTTTTTCATAGAATACTTTTTATGTATGATTAATTTTAACGAGTATTGCAATTAATAGAGATGTCCAAGAATAAAAGGTCATTAAAATTGCGCACAAAAGTCCTAGCGGAAAATATAACAGTTGATTATTATTTCCATAATGTTTCCTGTTTATATGTAATCAATTTTAAATAAATAGTTCATATGATTCGTGTTTTTGTTTTCCATTGTTGTTGGAGTTAAGCTGAAAGATTACTGTTGCCCATGAACGTTTGCAACAACAAGGGTGTTCGCAACGTGTTTCTCCGGGCTCGAAGTGGGACATTTGCACGTTGCGATGGCTACCACTAGTCTAGACTCTAGATCAGGGATTCCCCAACTATATTAGGGAAGAGACCCCTTTTGCAAAATGAACCGATACCTCAGACCCCCCCATAGTCAAAATTACTTGTACTTTAAACATCCTTTTTTTATACAGGGGAAATCCGTTTGAGGACCGTCGGCCGTGCGAGAGAGAAAGGTCGCGGCCCGTGTGTGGGATTCGCCAGGTTGGGGTGGCACTAGCACCCCACGTTGAGATTTGGGGAACTATTGCCACGCCGCGGTTAGAGATACCCACTAAAACCCCTGTGCGATCATGAGTGTCCTTTTTCCGGGCTGTGGCCTCGCTCGCGCATTCACCACCAGCCCGGACGGACGGTGGCCGGCCCCTTGCGGTGTGGCCTCTTAATTTGGTAGCCGGAGATCTGGGTCTCTCCGGTTTCTCGACCTCACCGAGAGGTGAGAGAGGGCGCGCGTCTCTCCTCTCCGGCCTTTGTACTTTAAACATCCTATCTTATTTTATGGGCAGGCTCATATAGATCTAAGATCTGCGACACCCTTCAGCCGCTTTAAAAGGCGGCTTCCAGTATTCAGCTTCCAGGTGCTGGAACAATATTCCGCCACCAATAAGAACTGTTCGAAGTGCACATATTTTAAAACTGAACTGAAAGCGGTCCTGTACGAACATCAAAGGCAGCAACAGATCTCCCACTTGATACAAGCGCCTTTTAGTAAGCCCGGTTGAGTCTTGTCCAGCTCTATTTAATTAATTATTTTTTGTTCGTATTGTACCTATTATTATTTTTCTAAATCATTATTTTCAAATTTCAATAATTATTCCATAACATATTATGTACTTATATTAAAAAATTATTCATAATATTATGTCTATTCTTTGTTTCATCTTGTTATAATGAGTTCATATTTCATTAGCTATCTTTTGTTTCTTCTGTGAAGGTGATGTTACTGCTTGGCACTAACGGAAGACCAGCGTTGGTTGTTATCAACCAGCATTTGCTGAGCTTAGAGTTAATTAACTTTTGTCTTTTACTAAACTGCTTATGTATACTTTTACAATTTTTAATTAACCCTAAATAAACATCATTTTCTTTGTTTCTATCTCTAGTATTTCGATCGTTTCGATACAAAACGCTTGCCAATTGAAAAACTTTGCACTTGGTAAGCTAGTTAATTGTTAAAGTGAATAAGTAAACTTGACATCATTTTCTCAGCAAAGTTTAACAAAATAAATGGATGTAAAATTCCGTAAATGATGTGTATTTTATAATTATATTATTAACACAAATTACGTTAAAATACTTAAGCAGGTAATTCTTTTTTGAAAAGACATTAACATCGCAAAGGTGGACTTGTGTTAATTAATAGGGGTCCATTTTTAGACCTCGTCGACCCACAAAATCATTTTTCGTTTATGTTGACCCCTAGGGATCGATATCGATGCTCTCTGAAAGGGGACTGAATCTTGAAGTCGGTGCTTAGTAATTTTCAAAATATAGTAATTTTTATGTTTTACTTTGCACCGACTTCAAGATGTTTTAGATAATATATATTAATAATAATAGCTTTAGAAATAAGTTATTTTATACATTTTAGTTTTTTAGTTTTTGAAGTCAGTTTTTTTAAACGAAGTTTTTAAAGTTTATTTGTTACTTTTTAGTGTCTACCTATGTATGGGTGGACCTACGAATGGTGCCGCGCTTCTTAAAAATATAGGTCCCAATAACCGGGAACAAAAAAATGTTCGTAAAATGAAAACTACTGGGCCAAACTATGTAATTTTTTAGGGGACCAATTGGAAGCTATTCCGCGTCGAACAAAAAAAGAATCATGTAAATCGGATCATAAATCACGGAGTGATCGGCGAACATACATAAAAAAAGCAACAAAAAAAAAGATCCCGACGAATTGAGAACCTCCTCCTTTTTTCGAAGTCGGTTAAAAACGACTGAAACACTAGTTTAATATGACATTAATGAAACAAATCCAGATGATGTCGTCTGACACTTGTCTGCATATTTTTTTCTTAAAAGAAAAAGTGGAAATCTGAGATCTTGTTTTTCAGCTCCTCATTTACACTATTAGCTTTTCCGGATTCAAACAGATTTTTATTGTACACAACATCAAGCTTTGCTAAATGCATTACTCATAACAACATATTATTTACGTAATATAAATTAAGGATAATGCATTAATTTCCTGTCAACGTGCCTCTTAAGAATGGTATTCATAATTATTTAAATACACACTTTACAGGAGAGGATACGTGTGTTTGATTTATTTCTTTGCACTTGATTTAAACATATTTTCTTTATTAGTGATATTTGTAGATATGTCCAAACGTTTGCTATTGAAACCACGTCAAGTTGAATCATATAAGGTTGTGAATGAACAGACATAAGGCATAGTAAGAAATAGTAGTAAATAAATAGATTTATTGCTAAATACTCAATTCAATAAAAATGCATAACATGTCCTAAGTGTCATATGATTTTTTACTGTTTGTATTTACGGACGATTGCAGCAGTATGGCATATAAAATGATACTTTTGCATTTGGCTGTGTACTGCATTCTTCAGGGAAGCTCAGGTAAGTGTGATATGTTTATTATGAAACTCACATTATATATCATATTTAATCCAAAGCGTGTAATAATTGCATATGTAGTTTTCTATTACCCACAAAAAAACAAAATAAATAATCCACACCAGAGTCCACACCAGGTAAGATCCTATGTGATTATACTCCTAACCCTCGCTTCCCTATTACTATACTAACCATCACCGTCATACATTACAATATGTAAGATAAGAAAAAACTTGTATGAGTGTGTACTAGCTGTAAAAGTAGCCTAAGTTACTAGTTATAACATCAGCTATCTGCCAGTGAAAGTCCAATATCAGTCCAGCGATTGCAGAGATTAGCCGGAACAAAGAGACAGACAGACAAAAAAATTTAAATTGTTTTTTTGATATAAGTACTTTCGTATATATACTTTCTTATGCTTTTTGTAAAAAGCTGTTATTTTGATTATTACAAACATACACCTTACAAATACCATACCCTACAAATTTGATTTATCTATGTATTAATACGTGAAGCGAAAGCTTTTTTACAAAAAAAAACCTGTGCCTCTCGGGACGCCTGACAGAAGTGATAATAATCTAAGTTGAACTATTTAATATTGAAAAAGTTCAACTTGAAAAAGCTTAGGCTATTACTTAAATTTTGTGTATGATAATGTAAGGAAAAGTTATTAATTAATACAATACTTTATTGATAAAATAAAATAAAATATATTTTATTCTTAGTTATGATTCTTGAATATGTACATATAATTTTGTGTATGTATACAATACGGCTAGCGCTGTGGGTTAGGTGAGAGAGGAGGAGCCTGCCTACCGCTGCTGTGCACGTGAGAGAAAGGGAAGCCAGACAGAGTGGCGCCGTAACGCGTTATGTAACAAAGCGGTTTACCCACCCATAAGAAGTTATCACTTCAAAATTACGTGAACGTAGGAATGAAATTTCTTTATGAAATACATAAATTCAATTAAAAACATTACACACACACAAGCATGTATTTGACACACACGCTTATATACTCTTTTGTTTATTGTTCAAGTCAAATTAACAGTTTAGCCTTGGCGAAATCTGTGATTATAGAGTTATAATGTCTTTGACAACAAATTATTATGTTCGAATTTCCATCACGGGCTACCACTTTTTTTTTTATACAGGGGAATACCGTTTGAGGATCGTAGACCGCGCGAGGGGGAAAGGTCGCGGCCCGTATGTGGGATTCGCCAGGTCGGGGTGGCACTAGCGCCCCACGATGGGATGTGGAGAGCTATTGCCACACCACAGTTAGGGATACCCACTAAAACCCCTGCCCGATCCCGAGCGTCCTTTGTCCGGGTTGTGGGCTCGCTCGCGCATTCACCACCAGCCCGGACGGACGGCGGCCGGCCCCTTTACGGGCTGGCCTCACCATTTTGTGGCCGGAGATCTGGGTCTCTCCGGCTCCTCTTCCTCACCGAAACGAGGTGAGAGGGGGCGCGCAGATCGGCGCACGTCCCTCCTCTCCGGCCTTAATGTGCGGGCGGATCCGGTTTCCCCGCCGGTCGCCCGCACGGCCGTAGCCTACGGCGGCTGGAGATCGTCGTGCACGACCCTCCGACGCCGCCGCCGGCTCTGGCGGGAGGGGAGCGTGGTGGTTTGCTCCCTCTCCCGCTCCGCCGCCTCCTTCACGGACATGACGGTCTCGCAGAAGGAGGCGGCTGCGTCCCACGCGTCGGCGCTCCCGACCATGGCCCTCACCACGGCCGGAAGGGACAAATCCGCCCCGATGGCCGCGACGAGATCTCGGCGCTGCTCGTCCCAAGCTGGACACACCTGGAGGGTGTGCAGCGCCGTGTCTTCGTCGCCGCCGACGTAGTGGACCACGGGCTACCACTACTTTGTATAGATACATCTAGGTATAACTGCAGCGCTGTTAGTATTAACCCTAGCCTAAGGTTTTCCGAATGATATCGCCTCCTAGCGATAACACCTATACGACCTTTTTCCTTGTTTTTATACTTTGTTCCTTTATCCATTTGTTCGATTCCTTCCATCAATTCTTCCGTCTATTCGTCTGTCATGTTTTTCCTTAGTGAATAAAGACGTAAAGTTTTGTTCTTTATTTGCAAATTCAATTTTATTGATTCCATCAAGGCGTTCGCATTTCGACGATCCCTGTTGGAATCTCCGAAAAAACTTTTTTTTTAAATTTTCGTGGCATTGTACTGGCCACTAAATATACTGAATGTTTGAATTTGGATCATAGATTATCTTTGTTATTGTTAAGCCATATTTTTTTCTCTTCCATTAAGTTGTCATAATACACGCACGTGTAGTTTTTTTTGGTACTAAACTAGTTTGACCTGAAATTCCCGCGGGATTCCTGGACCACAAAGTATCGCAGCAAAAAAGTCTATTAGCTATTGTTCTAATGAAAACTGTGTCGGAATAAGTTAATTCTATGCACCCTATAACTACAAAGCGCTTCCGGGAAAATTCCCGCTGGATTCCCGGAATAGAAAACCTAGCCATTTTAAACCATTTCCAAAAAAATATTTGATGAGATAGGGAGGTCCTTACATTGCTGACATGTATCTTCCTCCTCCATCCCCATTTTACCAGAGGACAACCAGACGGACCGGTTTGCACCGTTACATTGTGGAAACACCACCAGTTAGAACCAAGCGTTTCGCTTCATCTTTTCTGATGCGCACTGCCGAGGAGTGGAATCATTTGCTTGAGTCTGTTTTTCCTGACAAATACAATCTTGAAGTCTTCAAGTCACAGGTGAATAGGTATCTTCTAGGTAAGCGTGCTCCATCCTAGACTGCGTCATCACTCAACATCAAGTGAGACAGTGGTCAAACAATAAAAACATATTTTGAGAATTTGTACGCCGCATTTTCAGCACACAAGATTTGCACTCAGTTTGTTGCTGTGCCGACATAATAACGCTGACTTTCAGTGCAAACTTTCCTTTTGGCGTAATACCAAAACGACCCAAATATTTCATGAAATTAATTTAATAGCTATTTAAATTATTAATAAATAATAATAATATAAACTTAACATAAAATAAACAGTATAAATGTTTTGTTAACTTGATGATTTAAATAAAAAACATAATTAATTTTCGTTGAAATTTCAGGAATGGTGCCTGAGATAGCTTATGAAATTATAAAAGATGGAACAGAATGGAGCGTTTATCCACGTAACCAAATACCTGAAAGACCAAAGCAGATTGACACATTTGTTTTGATGGAAGGGAAACCAGCAAGAATAGCAGTATATAATAAAAGTATTCCTAATGTTAATAGTATGAGGTGAGTTTTTGGTTCTTTCTTTATTAGGGTACAGCAGACTGGGCATATGATAGAAAGTGTTTACGCTCACTTATGGACATTTGCAATACCAAAGATGCTATTAGTGAGTCGCGGATCTCAAAAGGAAGATTGCATCCTAATCTCTACTGCCGGATTATAACTCAAAGTTGTCATAGATAGGATAATATATATAGGTATAAACATAAGGCACACACTGCACATGCATTTCCTCATAACACCAGAATGTAACAGATACACTCTCCATTAGTATAAGTTCAGTATTAAAATTCGAATAAATTAATATAATAAGTTATTCGTAAGGTGCACCACAACACTAAAATCACTAAATTAATGTCACACACAATAACAAAAATAACCAATAAGCATGTATAAACTCTAAAAACTTTCTAAGAAATAAGTTGTAAAAAAAGGGTGTTCGGAACACGAGTCCGCAGAGTTGTTAAAAAAAAATTGTCAGGTTGTTATGGCGGCATACTTTAGACTAGGTAACTATCCAAATGGGCAAGGAAGAGAATCTAGGAATTTCTATGAAGGAAGAGCTAATCTAAATAGAAGCTAATTACCAATATTTATGATTGATATATACAAGATTTTTAAATGAGAAGACGTCAATTTAGTCGTCGTCGAGTAGATTTTCATTAAAATCAGAATACACTAGTGGCAGCCACTATGAAGTAAGAGTAACTATTAAGAAGTACTTTTTTGCTGGACAACTGTGATTCCTTATTTATGTATGGAGAAACCAACAGTGAAGAGTTTGTGTGTTTGCTTGAACACGCTAATCTCAAGAACTATAGGTCTGATTTTAAAAAAAGCGTTTAGTGTTTAATAGCCCATTTATCGAGAAAGGCTTATAGGTATCATTCTAAGACAGATAGTTACGGAGTACCAATGAAGAATAATTCAAAATCGGGGGTTTTTTAATTTACTTTTTTTTAACTATTCCACGCGGACAAAATCGCGGGCAGATCTGGTACAATATAAGCTAGAAGAAATAAGGCCTTAAACTGGTTTTCCTATATAAACTACCATTCCAGTAACAATTTTACAAAGCAAATGTTAATTTGAAATTAACAAATCAAGTAGGGTTACGTTATATCAAATTCAGCAAGTCATTAATATTGTTAATTTTGAATTTGTATTTGGAGGACGCAAACAGATCAATTCTTCAGAATGTTGCATTATATATACAAGCCATAAGAGAAAACAAAGAATTTTGTGAGTAGTTGGTAGAATTACAAGGATCATTCAGCAAATATGTATGAGGCAATTTCGAGACGAGCTCAGGACAGTCATCACGGCTGTGAACTATATCAAAAAACAATGACATATTATCTAAAATTGTACATCTTTGATCCAAGGATAGAACCTGTGAACTACAGCTGTCTTTATAGGATTGGGATTTATACGACTAAGATAGTTAATATGATTGTGTGAAAACTGTTTTTACATCCATCTAATTCAAACATGTAGAACTCAAACTGAATCAGCGAGCATTTGATCACTACACAATAATTCTGCGAGTGTTCAACGCGCGTTAAGCCCTCGTCATGTGAACCTGCTCTAAAGGTTGCATATTCATCTATTGAATAATGTGCTTTATGTTTCAAAGTATACAAAACCTAAACAGCGGAAGTGACATACCCACAGGACCAATTCAATGCGAATCTGGAAGTTCAAGTAAATGTTACGTCCAGGTTTGTAATAACTTCTTAGTTACTATTATTAGTATGCTAAAATACATGGCAGCTAATATGTATTTATAGACGTCATGAATATAGTTGTAATTCGTAATTACTCGTATTACAGTGACATAATTTATTACATTATATGAAACTATGTAAGTGTACTTTCACAGTTGTGAAAGTAAGTGGTTGTATTGTTATAAAAATCTTTTTCCCGCGAACATTCCCCATTTAAAGATAGCGCTACTTGAGACACCAACATAGTAGTAGGGGAGGCCAAGCGGGGATATTGATAAAAAATTATTTTTTTTCAAACTTTCAGATTAAGTAAATTCCTCCACATAATTATCAGATTATGGGTCAGCACAACAAGGATATCAAGCTGAATCGTCTTAATATTATTCTGACGCTTTCGAGTATTTTAAGTTTTATTTTTGCATTTTCCAGTCCATTCCAGTCTTTTGAATAGATGTCCCTTTAGGGTTTATTTAACATCCCTTTTGATATATCTGACGCGCTTGAGTATTTCTGTGCGACTCTTTTTTTTTAAAGCTTGTACAGGCCAAGTACAAGTGAAAGGGCATACATCATATAACCCTTTTTTCTTTTTAGCATCTGATCTTCACAATCCAAAATGTCCCCGCAACGCTCGAGTAAATCCACATTTAGCATCTTGGGCTCCCCTACTATAGACTTCTTACAGAAGTCATACGTATATATATCTTATATATAAATTCTCGTGTCACAGTGTTAGTTACCGAAACCTACCTCCGAAACGGCTTGACCGATTTTCATGAAATTTTGTGTGCATATTGGGTAGGTCTGAGAATCGGGCAACATCTATTTTTCATCCCCCTAAATGTTAAGGGTAGTCTACCCATATCCATCAATTTCCCTTTTTTCTAATTCTTTGATATATATATTTTTATTTTTTATGATACAGCAATAAAAAATACATACAACCCTAAATTTTCAACCCACTACGATCAACCCCTATTTTTTAATAGCGATTTTAGTATTTTTATAATTTTCTACTGGAATGATTTAGATGTTAATTTGAACCAGGTAGATGCCGCTGCAATCGGGTACCAGAATTTAGGTGTTCTTTTTGTTGTTGTATGTGTTGAAGTTTGTCCGGGAATGGTTTAAATAAACGATTGGACCCAGTAGGTGGCGCCGCGATACTCCTAAACGCTGGGCCTGATTTTGATGAATTTTTTTTGTTTGTTCAAGTGGATTTGAGAATAGTTTAGATTAACATTTGGTCCCGGTAGATGACGTTGGAATAGGGATCTAGATTTTTATCTTTTAAAGGCAGGACAACGTCTGCCGGGTACAGCTAGTATTTAAATAAAATTTCTTGTCACACTGTCTGTAAACAAACTGCTCCGAAACGACTAGACCGGTTTTTAAGGAATTATTTGTGTATATTTGGTTGGTCTGAAAATAGGTAGTAAATTATATTTTATACCCCTAAGTGATAAGGGTGGCCCCAAAAAACTTATTTTTTGTACTTTTTTTTGCATTTGGCATTAAAAATACATATGACCCTTAATTTTCACAATGAACACATGTAGAATGAATTTTAAAAAATATTGGTTGCTCTTTTGTAGTTTTTATACGCTGTCATGGTCCAAAGCGCTCCATTCCTCTTTCAGTCATAGACCACATCCTCACACACTTACAATAAGTTAGTTATTTTTTCTTTAAGCAAAAAAATTATTATAATTAATATTAGTTTTATCCGTGCAGGAACGGAGAAAGAATACAATTTCCTGCGGCCGGGCGGCCTGTCGTAAGAAGCGACAAAACACCTCACAGCCAGGTGGTAGGGCATTTGTCCGACTGGATGGCTACCACCCCTGGTCTAAAGTATGTCGCCATAACAACCTTGGCTTGTGTTCCGGCATTAGTGGCCAGGTTCCAGTCTCCCTTAAGAGAGCAGCAGCACATTTGTAGCACCTTGGTGTTGCAAATGTCCATAGGCGATGGTAACCGCTTTCCATCTAGTGGGTCGTCTGCCTGCCTGCTGAGCTCCTGCAATAAAAAAAATAAAAAAGTTACAATATCTAATATATGCTACCACACCAGTTCACAATCCTTAAGTAGACTACTGAGATTCATCTAGATCGAAGTTTTCTATGGTTAAGGTATTACGAAGGCTGTCTAAGTTGCCTGACTAAATACATATAGTATAAAGTAGTGTATATAGTACATAATCAAAGCGTATTACTGATCCTGTGTCCAAAGTAGGCATCAGTCCTCTGAACAACTGAAGAGTCGATTAGGCATTATATTATTTATTAAATGTTGCAAGATATCCACTACAAAAAATAAATAAAAATATAAAAAAATATTCACCAAATAATGTATATAGCAGAACGTTTGTCGGGGCAGCTAGTTATATATTGTTACGACCTAAAAGCCGACAAAAGTGGATTCACACCTGCCCCTGCATATATAAGCATACTTTATTACCTTTCCGCATTTGGACTTCTTTTATTTACTTTGTGTTTAAAATGTGTAATTAGCAAAACGTTCCATTGTGTATTGTTCTTTTATGGTAGTCATTAGCCAAGTGTGATTCTTAGAAATTCAGTCTGTGCGGCCGTGACACTTATTGTATTTGTGCAGTATAAAGTAATCCCCCAATGTGGAGAGGGTTAGTCTAGCGATAGTCACAAGCGAGACAAGACGTGTGACATTCGCTAAGCTACATAGTGAAGGACTTTGCGCGTGTTATTGAATCGTGCATTACGTTTGTACTGGTTGCGTCCAGTTATATTTGTACCTGTGTTATACGTGATTATATAGTTCTAATAAATTCTATAGTAATTCCAACGGCATTTTAATTCAAGTCCCGTAACTTGTAACAATATATTACTTTGTATTTTGTTTCTTTCTGTCTTTTCTCACAATGTGCCCCACAAATATTTAACTAATATGCACAATCAACAGCTGCGTTATAATTTCAGATAAAAAAAACCCGCATGTCAATGGGTGGACGTTGGGAAATTCAATTTCACAATAATAATTTTGATAATTCTCAAGTCCCGAAGAAATTGAAAGTCCATCTAAGACCGTCAAAAAGTTAGTACATTTTAAATAGTACTAATAGTACCTAAGAATATTAAAACCAAACATATAGATAATTATAAAGAACTATTCAAATATTGTAAAGTTATGAGCATCTTTGACAAGGTTAAATTTTCAATACTACCTGAATGTAGAAAACGAGAACTCTTAGTACTGTAGACTAGACCAAATTAAATGCGACCGAGATCTGACACATATAAATATATTATACCTAAATATAATAATATGTATGGGACATGGCGCGAGGAATATATGATACCAAACATTATAAATGATCTCCCAGAGGACCTGCAAACCAAGTACAAAAATAACCACAAATTAATCAAGTATAATCTTAAATGATTTTATACTGATTCTCAAAGCGGACCATCATGCCCACATGTTCAGTCCTGGGACTAAAATGAGAACCATATACTAGAATGATGATACATACCCCTCCGCTTTATTATCAAATCGGAACTAAACATTAAAATGATGATAACTCCCACTCGCCTCTGCTCCTATTTATTAAAATAAAAATTTAGTGTACACGACTCCCTGCGGCACGAATAAACCCATGAGGTTTCTGTGCCACAGTTCAAATGTGAATGTAACGTATATGAATGTAAACATATTGGAATAAATTTTAAAAAAAATTAGAAATGTAAACGTTTAACCATGAAGTGCAGTAGATTTACCATGTTCAAAATACATCTGTAGAAGGCTCACAACATATGCTTCAGGTGGTTCGGCAACATTAATTTTTGGACAAAGAACTATGTTGTAAAAATGCTTCCATCTAGTTTTCTATAAAAGACATCTTCTTGGCATCCAAGGAAGCGATGTCTTGTGAAGCAGAGGACGAAAATAGTCGTACAAATTGAAGTAGATTAAGTAACAAGGCAATCTCCAACAACACTCGATATTGTCATTCATAATCAAAGATATATAGAATTTTAGTGTTGAATTTGGATCATTAAAAAACTAGAAACTTTCAAAGCATTTCATTCACTTCTCACTTCAAATCTGTCTCTCACGGAAACTGTTTCTTTAATGATAATACAAAGTACCCTTTCTTAAATACCGTTACTGAAAATGTTATTTCAAGATAATTGGTTCATTTCTAATACTGTGAAGGACTGAAAGTGAAAATAAAAACATGTTGAAGGCAATTTCGAAGGAATTCAATCTATGCAGGAACGGAGAAAGAATACAATTTCCTGCGGCTGGGCGGCCTGTCTTAAGAGGCGACAAAACAACCCACAGGTAGGGCATTAGCCCGACTGGATGGCGACCACCCCTGGTCTAAAGTATGTCGCCATAACAACCTTGAGTTGTGTTCCGGCATTAGTGACCAGGTTCCAGTCTCCCTTAAGAAAGCAGCAGCGCATTTGTAGCATCTTTGGTGTTGCAAATGTCCATAGGCGATGGTAACCGCTTTCCATCAAGTGGGTCGTCTGCCTGTCTGCTGAACTCCTGCATTAAAAAAAAGGAAAACAGTGCATACTCATTAAGACAAAGACACAATAAAAGGAAAGAAAAATATTATTATAGTGATAATAATGACCAGATGTACTAAAGCTCTAAATTCCTGTAGCGCATTGTGGCACGATCGGATGTTTTTTAGAAAATCGGCTTCCTTTAACAAGCTTCACTCTGAAAGCGCGGAGCTCGATGTATCTACTATTTTGTTCGTCTGAGAAACCAATCATAATATGTGCCACACCTAACAAAAATCTAATATATAAAATTCTCGTTCCGCGGTGTTTGTAGTTAAACTCCTTGACTGATTCTCATGAAATTTTGTGTGCGTATTAGGTAGGTCTGAGAATCGGACAACATCTATTTTTCATCCCCCTAAATGTTAAGGGTAGTCCACCCCTAATTTTTTTAGATGTTTTTTTTATTTTTTATGATACAACATTTAAAAATACATACAAACCTAAATTTTCAACCCTCTACGATTTTTATTGATTTCTCTCTACCCCTATTTTTTAATAGTGATATTTGTACTGAAATTATTTAACTTGATTAAAATTACTAAAAGGCGAAACAACGTTTGCCGGTTATATAAAAATCAATGCCACTTTTCGTTATAATTTTATAACTTGAGAGCGACTTTACCGATTATGATGAAATTTTGTGTGTTTGAGTGGGTCCCGGGATGGTTTAGATTCACAATTGGAACCGGTAGGTGGCGCTGAGATCGGGTTCTAGAATCCTCCTAATCACCGGGAGCGATTATGGACAAACAAAATCGTTTTTTTTTCATGACACAAAGTCTTTTAGGAATTCAGAAAATATGGCGGTACGAAGTTCGTCTGCTCAGCTAGTAATAATAATCTTAGATCATATAAAACTATATTATAACTCAATGGCAATAATAAATTATTTTGATTTTTACAGCTCCTCAAATATTATTAGGTGAACAAAAAATCATTACACATATAGCGAATTACACAATCAAACCCTTTGATGCATTTGGATGTTTCGTGTACAATGATGACCAATTTATTGACATGACATGTGAAAGTTCTACGGAAGATCCAAAGGCAACAGAATGGAATGCAAGTAACTATATAGTGCGGCTGAAACAGCGACGTTCAAAAGAAAAATTAAGCTATGGTAGAATTATTTTCTCCGTGCAGTTTGGGTCATAAATAATCGGAGTATTTCGCTCTCTCTTCCACTCACGGGCCTTATGGGCAGGCATAGTGATACGCATTATTGTTGTCGATAAGCGTTATTGATAGTGTATTTAGTTTTGTCATTTTGTGGGTTAGTGATATAAATGAAAAAAATAGATAAAACAACGTATTTATTAGAATAAGAATAATAATGATTTAAAATAAATTATTTATTAGGTATCTATGTATTAAAAACTATAAGTACAAAAGCGTAGAATGTAACAAGTTATATTAAAAATAAATATAAATACTTATATCTAAGTTTAAAATTAACAGCAAAAAAGATAATAATGTTTTTATAAGAACGATAATCTTTTTTTTTGTGTTAAGAACGAGTTTTATCGATAATGGCGTTGCGCCCGTGCAACATGCTCACCGCCCTAGCTGGACTGAAACCGAGTTTGATTTATGACCCAAACTGCACGGAGAAAATAATTCTACTATAGTTTACATGAAGAAGTACACGAATACCCATGTGTGTTTTACAAAAAAAAATAGTTTTCGAGTATTATTTTTTTAGTTACATTTGGGAAATGCCAACTGCATCTATGTAAAGTAACTAAATTTTTCTTTTGGAGGTCATTGTTCTGGCCGCCCTGTACTATTTCTAGTGGTATTTCTACATGCCGTATAGTTTTAAGCAACTAATAGTTCCTCCCGAGGTACCTACTTACTAGCACAGTAGAGAATTTTTATAAGCGCACGACTTTATAGGAGCCCTGTAAGTGGAACAGAGCTCAAAATGCATAGAAAGCAACACTGCCATTTCCGCTTGCGAATAAAATTAATTATAGATAGTATACATGCCCGAAAACGGTCTGCACTTTTCTGTGCAAACAAAAACCGGATCGGATTTATAAGTTGTGTAAAATTGTAATCTTCAAGATTTTTTTATTGCTGGAGTATGGACGAGGGCTGACGGCCCAAATGTGATGGAAAGTGTTTACCGTCGCCGATAAATATTTTCTAGGTATTAGCAATGTTCTGCCGTACTTATAGATGGGACTGGTAGACCAGGATTCATAGCCATCCAGACGAGCAAATAATCTACCACCTGGCTGCGCATTGCACGACTTTTGGCTACCCCACAATATCGCAGTCTTAGTTAAATTGTAATAAAATAATAACAGCCCTTAAAAGTCCCACTACTAGGGATAGGGTCTCCCTTTTACATGGGATTTGACATTCACCAATTCATTTCATTGTCCAAATGAATTGGTGAGTTTCACACATTGGTTATCGCAATGTGCAGGTTTCATCATGATTACACTTTTTAATACGTACCTCTAAAAGGTGGGACTTCTTACCATCGTTGTCTTAAAGTCTCGCGTGAACAGGTATCTTCTAGGTAAGCGTGCACCCTCTTGGACTGCATTCCATCTTCTACCAGATTCAATCTGACTCCAACGAGAATCTATATCTGTACAATACAAAAGAAGCATCTTGCCTAAAGCTAAATCTCATCATCATCAGTCGCAGTTTAATCACTGTGATCTTTCCACGGGTTATTATATTCTTGCCACAGGTTGTCTGGAAGAGATCGCTTTTTAGCAATAAGACTGCCCTTTGTATCCTACTATAATAATACTAGTTCGTAAGTTTTTCTGTAATGGTGTACAATGAAGTGTTATCTATCTATCTATCTTTATATGTTTCATTTTGATAGTAATAATTTCATTTTGATAGTAATAATATTAACCAAAATTTCAGAGGGAATTCAAAATATTGGTACCATTAAAAAATATCAAGCATCGTACAGAAACAATTTAACACCAGAACATGATGGAGCACAAATCGATTGTATAGAAAAATATGAATATGGAGACTTTTATACAAATTATGAAGATTGGATAATTGTAAGAATTTTTTTCATTCACAATGGAACTACATCTGTGGCAAATCACAGTAATTTATATAACGGTGAGTATTTTACATTATTGATAGCTGGTAAAAATCGAAAGCGCCCCTCTTGATGTTGTGCAAAAATATATATAGAAGGCAATAAGAGGATTCAGTTGGGCTGGACAGCATTCAGTGCGGGGGGGGTCCCTTAGGGTTTAGGGGTTCTCACTCACCTGCACATGCCGGTTTGTTTCGCGCGCGCTAATTCTGCTGATCTCTTCCCGTGGGGCGCGTTACAAACCGCCGCACGCCCGAAAAAGATCAAGTAGGCGCTGGGTGTTTAGACCACATGAGTAAATAAACGGAACAGAGACAAAGCTCCATACAACCGCGCGAATCGGTTGCACTACTACAAGCACGCGGGGCATGTGTGCGTGACCACTGGCCGCTTGCCGCATACGGGGTGAGACAGGTAAAAATCAGTTTACGCCGGCACAGCCAGTGGGCAAACTCAGGGGCGGTAGTGCGATGCATGCGACGCACGTTGTTTTGTTATTTATTTGCAGGAGGTCAGCAGAGAGGCAGACGGCCAACTTGATGGAAAGCGGTTACCATCGCCTATGGACATTTGCAACACCAAAGGTGCTACAAATGCGCTGCTGCTCTCTTAAGGAAGACTGGAACCTGGTCACTAATGCCGGAACACAGCTCAAGGTTGATATGGCGACATACTTTAGATCAGGGGTGGTAGCCATCCAGTCGGGCAAATGACCTACCACCTGGCTGTGGGTTGTTTTGTCGCCTCTTAAGACAGGCCGCCCGGCCGCAGGAAATTGTATTCTTTCTCCATTCCTGCACGGATACAAGCTGCATGTTTGAATATTTTAATGTGAAAACATGGTATTTTAATAAGTAAATATTATTAGTATTGAAGATTGTCAATTTGATATGCCATGTGAGCGTTCCGTTAGATTACTTGAAAAACTTTGTTAAATTCAGAATTTACCACACCATTGAAAGAAATAATAATTGATTAAAAAACAAAAATTGTAAAAAGAAAATTATTAGAGTAAGTAATTTGTAAAGTAGGTACCGATTCTATCATACTGAATAATAAAACTATTTAACAAATGTTTTGTTTAATTTGGCTTTACCTATTGTGACGGCCCTACCAGACTAGGTAGCAATTTTGCACGTTCTTAAGGAGCTTTGCCTCTGTTCCGTTTATTTACTCATGTGGTTTAGACCTCGGCAATAGAAGAGGCCTCGTGAGAGTGGCCCATGCCTGCCAGGGCACGTGGAGTGGGTAGTCCCAATTACCCGTAGCCCTGCGCACAATTTTCTTATAAAAGAATATCTGCCTTTATTATATACAGATAAGAGCTGAAATTAATTTGAAATCTTTTAAATTTAATTTAAATTGAAAATTAATACTAACGGGTAAAGAGAAATACATTTTATTTAGGAATAAATAAGTTTGAATTTTATGTGTTATTCTCTTTTTAGTGTCACTTTCCGTTTCGTTGATTTTCAAAACACAACAATTCTAAAGAAGTTAAACTTAAATATCGCATTAAACCTACATCTAAGTTCAATGGTCAACAAAACTAACATTATCCCAGTTATAGCAGAGACATTATGTAATTCAATTTTTTTGTTTCAGTAAAGCCAACTTCAAATGACGACCATGAGGCATGCATTAAATATGTTAATTGCAATTATGACTCTGAGATGAAGAAAGATGATAAATATTGTGTCAATCCTATAAACTCAAATATGTCTGGTAAGTTTTATTTTGACGAATCGTCAAAAGTTTTTGAAGTGATAACTTCTTATGGGAGGGTAAACCGCTTCGTTACGTAACGCGTTACGGCGCCAGCCTGTCTGGCTTCCCTTTCTCTCACGCATACGGCAGCGTTAGAAAGGCTCTTCCTTTGTCATTAAAACCCACAGTGTTCAATCATATTATCCGAGTTCTATCAGATGTATAATTTTGAATTCATGCTACACCTTAATTGTAGTAAAAAGTAACTAGATGGCGTTACACGTTTTTAAATCACGTTTTGAGTCGATTAATTCTAATACTTTTTAAAATTTCATCCTACCGACATGACAGTTCTATATAATAGACTTTTTTCTGTCACAGCTGTGTTACGAGTTTTGTTTCAAATCATAAATCCTTTATATAGTTTGCAAAAATACAAATAAATAGTGATAATTATACGAGCTATTTCGAACACACAGCACTAGCCGTATTTCGGTTATTAGATTAAATAATGATACTTATAATGTACACACAATTCATCAGAATTTTTTATATGTACATTAGTACAATTTGTAATTTTCAAGTGGTAACTTCTTATGGGAGGGAAAACCGTTTCGTACGTAACGCGTTACGGCGCCATTCTGTGTGGCTTCCTTTTCTCTCACGCATACGACAGCGGTAGGGAGGCTAAGTCAGCACTTCTGTCGGGTGTCCCGAGACGCACACTTTAGTTTTTATTTTAAGTTCATGTAGACGATTTGTAGAAAGGCTAAGTCTCGGAGTCCCAAATTGAAGCCGGCTAAAGGATCCTTTTTATAGGGTGCTGGTCGCGACGCAGTGCATTACGAGAACTTAGTAGTAAAACGTTTTTTTATCGAAGTAGAGGTACTACAGGTATTACAAGTATTTAATCTGTGCAGAAACGGAAAAATACAAAATTCCGCGGCCGGACGGTCTGTCGTAATTGGTGGCAATACAACCCACAACCAGTGGTAGGGCATTTATCCGACTGGATGGCTCCCACCCCTGGTCTAAAATATGTCTCCATAACAACCTTAAATTGTGTTCCAGCATTAGTGACCAGGTTCCAGTCTCCCTTAGAGAGTAGCACCGCATTAGTAGCACCTTTAGTGTTGCAAATGTCCATAGGAGATAGTAAGCGCTTTCCATCAAGTGGGCCGTCTGCCTGTCTGCTGAACTCCTGCAATAAAAAAAATACATTAGTATAAGATACATGTTTTCTGTATTAGTAGTGTAGTGTAGTCTGTGTGTTTTAGTTAATACTAGCGGCCTAGATTTAGATAAAAAATGTAATAGACATAAGAGTTTTCAAAAAGAAAAAAATAAGTAACCCCTACCCTACCTTGTGTACCTAAAATTAAGGAAAATAAACAAAGAAAGAATAAAAAGACCTCTATCTTGAACCATGATTGAGGAGAAGGCAATAATTTTTTTTTAAATACTAGCGGCCCCGGCAGACGTTGCCCTACTCTGAAAAAATAAAAATGTAGGACCCAATCTCAGCGCCACCTACCGGTTCCAATTGTGGGTTTAAACCATCCGAGGACTCACTTAACACAAAAACAAAATCACCAAAATCGTTCCAGGTAATCAAGAGGATTCTAGAACCTGATCTCAGCGCCACCTACCCGTTCCAATTGTGGATTTAAACCGTCCGGGGTCCCACTTAAACACACAAACATAAAATCGCCAAAATCGATCCAGGTGACTAGGAGGTTTCTAGAACCCGATCTCAGCGCCACCTACTGGTTCCAATGGGATAAAAACCTATGTCCGTCTCCTGGTTCTAAGCTACCACTCCACCAATTTTCAGCCAAATTGGTACAGCCGTTCTCGAGTTATAAATAGTGTAACTAACACGACTTTCTTTTAGAAGATTAATGCCACTTTTCACTGTGTTTGTTATTTGGCTTCTTTTCTTCGGTACTTGATTTGAATATGTCCATTAATTTAGTTATTACGAATTTCAGACTATAGCGGTTGGAAGATGGGTCTACTTACTTTTGCTGCAATCATAATCACATTTCTTGTATTGGTCTACGTAATAAATAGAATCTGTAACTCCAAACGAAATAAGGTGAGAACGACACATATTATGCATTCATAGTACTGCCAAAAGCTATTTAAGATACTAGTGCGGTAAGTTGGTTTTTACAAACGAATAGACGTGTCCTCATTAGATAAACAGTGAGCGCCTGACTATGAGCGGAGTATCAGTCGCTAACTCAATGTCGAGTTAGCAGTGAATTGTAGCGTATCAGCCGCAAAGCACTTGGAAACTCTTGGGAAAGAAGGTAAACATACAGTGAAACTTGGTTAAGTGGGACCTGGATAAGTAGAGGGTTTTTCCATAACTGGAACTCATGCTGAGGTCGCAACACTTTGGCACCGATTACCCCTGTTAGTGGGACGAAGCAAACCTGGGAGTCGTTCCTTCGATTTATCATCGTTGTTATTCACTCGCTGTCTCAGTTATAGAAACTGAGACAATTACCTAGGAATATTTTTAAACCTAACCACACTAGACAATATATAAGCCTGATATGCTTACCTAAAAAGGGTTAGAAAAAGTACCGCCGCTAATTAACGTGGAAGAGCCTCGCCAGACCTTCGGGCGGTCGGCCGCTGGCATGGTACGAAGGCGTGAGGTTCATCTGTAAGGTAGATACCCCTTACTGATATGAAGAATAAGAGACACGCAGGGTAAACACTTTGAATAAACGTACCTTGATCTCTTCAATCATTGAATTTAAACTAAGAATATTGCAAACTGATAATGTGTTTGACTCTTGTGAAGTCTAAAAAGCGAAAGAAAGCGGCGTGGTGAATGCCGCGGTATTTAAGCTCTCGAGGCGAGAGGCGTGAGTGGTACAACCGACGCACGTAAAGGTGGCGTGGTTGTCCCTGAGGGGTTTGAGGTGAGGGAGGACGGAGCTAATGGGGACATCGCTGAATGGCATCGCATAATTTCTAGTGACTAAATTGAGGATGTAATACGGTGTTAATACAACCGATTTAAGAAGTCTATAAGTAAATGTTGCAAGGCTAATAATGCCAAATTTGCAACGTCACAATTTCTAAAGCTATTATTATTAATATCTAAAACATCTTCAAGTCGTAAAGTAAATCATAAAAATTACTATAATATTTTGAAAATTACTAAGCACCGACTTTAAGATGTTTTAGATAATATATATATTAATAATAATAGCTTTAGAAAAAAGTTATTTTATACATTTTAGTTTTTGAAGTCTGTTTTTTACTTTCGAAAAATCTATACAAGCTTCGTAAGTTCATTTATTAACATATGTTTTTAAAAAAAAAATCTACCATCAGGCCTTTTTTCTATAAAATAATGTACTTTTTATTGTTCCTCCTATCTCATCCTAACGCGTTGGTATCGCGACTTCGCTAGGCCACCAGCTTACGAGTTTCACAGTTAAAAAATACATTTATTACTGTGGGACATTATTTAAAATATTGAAATATTTCAGAGCTCAAGGGGAAGCCTTATTCATTATTGCGACCCATCAGAAGACGTGAGTAGTGTTGATAGACCAATACGACTGTCAGAAAACATCTACTGCTATATTGATTCTGATACTCTGCGAGCGACTATGCATGAAGTCGCAGCAAACAATCAAAATGACGATAGTGGCTACCAGGACGAGGTAACAGTAAACAATTCATTGTATCAAAGATCAGATATATACGAAGAACCAAATCACCTAACTACCAACAGTAACGACGAAAGCCAAAACGACATGTTATACTCATACGCTTACGTTGACAGTTGCACTATTCAATCTGCGCTGGCGAAAAATAATTTCAAAGCTGAAAAGAATTATGCCAACAATAGTCACATTGGTGAAAATTCTAAAGCAATGACAGATATAAAGTCTAATAAAAAACCTCCACACTTCATGAATACAGAAACCTGTGGTACTGCTACTAACAATTATTGTAATGTAAATGACATTAATGTAAATGACACTAATGTAAATGACGATAATGTAAATAGTCAAATCTATGTCAACACAAATGTCTATTCTAATATAGGAGACAACTAATAGGACATAACATATTCTTCATAATTTTAAAAACTCTGGAGGAAAGATGGGGGAAGATGTTTGGCCATTTGCTACCTTATGTACGTTAATAGAAGGCGAAGTGAAGCAAGGAGATAAAGGGAAGATAAACGTAAGCATTTATGGATCAAATAAAAGAAAAAGTGGGTGTCGTGTCATACATAGAAGTAAAACAACTGGCTCATTATAGAGAAGATTGGAGGAAGCTCCACCAAAAAGAGCTCAGCTCTTAAATGATAGATAAATAGAATATTTTTCTTATTTAACGTGACTTTTATACATAATCTACGTGTTCACGGTTTGTGACTGAAATGTCGAAATCATCAAATCAAATAAACTAAAGCGTCAAAACGTAATTAATAAGACGCTATAAATTCGGTCGAAATCTCAGACGATCAAAATATTTAGACTGAACCTCGAGCTCTCAGAATGAATCCTGCCAAAGGAAGCCGATATTGGAATAGAAAGCCGCACCACAATGCCTTACGAGAACTTAGTATTAAATAGTCGAATTAGTACGGGTTCTAGTGGACTCTTCGGGTACTCTTAACCACACATTATAATATTATAAATGCGAAAATAACTGTGTTTGTCTGTCTGTTACGCTTTAACGGAAACATCACTGGACAGATTTGGCTGAAAATCAGGTTATCCTGGACAATGGGATAGTTTCCGGGGTAAAAATATATTTATCTCACTTTTCTTACGGAAAAACTATTGAACCGATTACGCCGAAATTCGGTATAAACGTAATTATACTACCGGGAGTTGAAAAGGGATACTTTTTATCCCGGATGATGTGATAGGTTTACGTGAAGTTTATACCAGAAAGTATGATAGATTTTTTGTGATTGGTTATTTTGGTCATTATGATCATTTTGGTCATTTCGGTCATTTTGGTCGTTTTATATTTGTATTTGTATGGCTGGTCCAATACAAATACAAACAGAAAATCATAATTTCTCGAATAGATATAACAATTCATCATCGGAAAACTGAAAAACTACTAGGAGTACTGGATCGGTTTTGCTGTAATTTTGTTTAAATATAGTTTTAATGCTGAAAATTGACGTAAATATATTTTAATGCCGGGAGAAAAGATAGTTTGCGATATAAAATGAAGTGAATCTTCCGGGGGAAAATAGCACTAACATAAAAATTTTGTACAATGTAACCTGTATTAACGCCTGATCTTTAAACAAGAGGTAAGCACTAGAGGTTGACCTGTGGCGAGATCACGGGGTAAACTCTAGTACTGCATAATGTTACAAAGGCCGCACATCTGGCATGTTGTAAAAACGAATTGATTTATTGCTTCGCGTTTAAACTTTAAAAAATATCTATTGTTATCGTACTTATTTTATGGCTGTAATTAGTGTCGAACGTATTAATCCTTGTTTTATGGCCGTCGAAGCTGGCAGGTGTTCGAGATTAACTCGGCAAACGCAATCCTTTATCCTATTTCACAATTAAGTATAAAACAATGCCTGAACGGAGGGGTCAGGCAGTCATTTGACGACCACGATACGATTAAGACGTGTAGTTATCGAAAGGATAAGTGACATAGTGACGGACTTTGCGCGTGTTAAATTGCACTGAATTGTGCAGTGTGAAGTGGTTGCATCTATTTTCATTTTCTACGTGTTTTATACGTGTTTGTACTGTTCTAATAAACTCTATAGTAATTCAAACTGCATTTATTTTAATTCGAATCCTGTGGCTCGTAACAATAAGGTTACGCACACAAGTTTTTAAAAATGCTTCACTTCATTTGACGTTGATCTTCGCGTACGCATTGTCACACAATATTTTTTTTATAAAAACCACTGTGGACTCGACCAGCCAATTTTGTAACTACTAACAAAAATGTATGTATTAATATCTATTGTATGTATTTTGTATCAAATAAGAAATAAATAGATTTAATTTTCAATTGATATTTTTTTCCTTTTTTGACAAATAAATGATTGATTTTTTAATCATGGCTACGTTCCTCTTGGTGCTCACAACGACCATGCTCACGACCGCAATTTTACTCATACCACTTATTTGCAGGCGTTACAATCATAAATTGAAGAGTTAGGGCGTGTTCAGATGACACGCGTCGACCACGCGCAGGGCCCGCACACGCGTTGTGCCCGCCTTACACCCGCGCTCGCCACGCTCCCACTCAGCGCACGTCTCGCGCCCGCTTATACTACTAGTACTACTAGATCACAGTCAAAATACCACACTAGCTATAAAGTGGGCGCGAGGCGTGCGCGAGGCGAGTGCGAGGCGTATGCGGGTGGACTTCGATAAATGCAATTTGAGATCTATTGATGTGTCATAAGACTTAATATACAAACAATGAATTTCAAAGCGGGTTAGACGCGGGTGCTGAGCGCGTGGCGTGCGCGTAGCGGGCGTGTGTCGTCTGAACGCGGCTTAAGGGATTACGGAGCGCTGATTTTTTTATTGCAAGTGTTCAGCAGACAGGCAGACGGCCTATTTTATGGAAAGTGGCTACCATTGCCTATGGGCATTTGCAATACTAAAGGTGCTTCAAATGCACTGCTGCTCTCTTAACCGAGACTGGAACATGGTCATTAATGCCGGAACACAACTCGAGGTTGTTATGGCGGAATACTATAGACCAGGGGTGGTAGCCATCCAGTCAAATAAATACCCTACCACCTGGCTGCAAGTTGCTTTGGCGCCTATTACGAGAGGCCGCCCGGGTGAATAGTATGCTTTCTCCGTTCTTGCACTTGATAAAATGATGTCATTAACAAGGAAGTACGACAAGAAAACGCTTGCCCAATATTGCTTAAAATAAAATGAACGCAAAACAGAAAAAGAAGGTAATAGATAATCAATAAAAAACGAAAGTGATTTTCATAATTTATTTGAAATTGATTACACCTAAAGGTTTCTAACTTCTTACATAAACAATAATTAATAATAATCGGTTACAATTTTCTACTCTGTATTGGAAAAAGCGTAGTGTCTCAGAAACTTCTCTATGGTTTTTTATAACTTAAGAGTAATGTATTTCCGAAATTCGTTCTAAATTCAGTGACTGAATGTCGGCAGTTTGAGCCGAACTTCGGCATTCAGCTGAAATTCGGTTTAAATGCCGAACATTCGGTGCAAGAAAAAATTAAAATACCTACTTGCTCTATTTTGATTTAAATTAATAGAAATAATATCCTATCATAGCCGTAAAATTTGATTTAGCCTTTATATTCATGGACATTTGGTTTGGTTAGGAAATCTTAACTTGCAATGTGATAAAAATTAAATAAAGTTAGTTCTTCCTGATTGAAGAGTTTTTACCTAATTAAATAGAAAGCAAATTAAAACAAAAAGTAAATAAATATACTATTCCTCTAATAACCATAAAAGCAAGTGGTGTAACTGCTTAATTATAATGCGTAACTTAAATAACATAAAAACACTTGTAAGAAATATCAGCAATTACAACTTTAATTTTGATTGAAATCGCTTTTTTATGAATTAAATATTAAGAATATAGAATTATAAAATGATATTTTTTTTTCAATCAAAGGTTTAAAAATCAATAATCTTATCCATCTACGAGTCCTTGTACTTAAAACTTAGCAGAGGCAGGTCATGGTGTAAATACGCCAAAGATTCGACGTTATCAAGTCACGATATCAACAAGTAACGACGTGTCGTTTTCGAGAAATCCTGGCGAAATTACTCCAAATATCGGCCGGATTTTTAGTTTTAGCCGAATATTCGACTGAAATTCGTATTCGGTTATAACCACATTCGGCCCATCTCTTATTTCTACACTATCCCCGGACCTGAGGCGAAAGGATCTATAAAAGATTGGCATATGAAATGAAAAATCTTTATTGTTCGCCATATCTTAAACCTAAATAATTTAATATGAATATATTTCTATTAAAACAATGGGCAGCCTAATCAATTATAGCTATCTTTTCCAGGCAACCCGGTATCCAAGGAGACAGTTAATTTTTTTTATCACATATAGGTTCGCGTTTGACTATTATCTCGCTCGATTTGAGCGGAGATACGGTCGAAGATCGTGCTCGCTTACCTAGAAGTTACCTATTCACACGAGACTTGAAGACACCCAGGTTGTATGCAGGTTTCGGGAAAACAGACTACGGCAGTGTGTTCCACTCCTTTACGGTGCGTATAATGAAGGTGGACTCAAAGCGCTTTGTTCGTATAGGTGGTATGCCCACCATATAGCGGTGCCGCATGCCAGTGCCTCTGCTTGTCCGATGATGGAAGGGAGACTGTGGTTTAGCTTTTGGTGGTTTAGCTAAATTAAAAGAAGACTAAAGCAAGACAGACGATTTTAACGGCATCAATACATATCACATCACGAAAATTTCTCAGAATACCTATTACCTTTCAAACTCGGCCCAATAAAACATCAATGTGTTTCTGAAAATTATTTTGATAAAATATCTATCCAACAAGTTCAATATTGCGAAGTACTTATTCATCATCAGCCAAATTCAGTCCACTGCTGGACGTAGGCCTCACCACGTAACCATAAGTAAACCAAAGTACTTATTGTATATTTATTTTAAGTACAAGTTATATTTATACAATTACAATAAATTTATAAACTATACCAAAAAATAAAACTTAACTTATTTATATTGTATTCTACCCATAGTCCCTCAAGACTATAAGTAGAATTTTCATCCTAAGCCATCGTTTTCTATGGCTAAGGTACCCAGAAAGCTGGCTACTTTTTCCTCTCAGGATCGCCAGACTGATCTGTCGTCCGAGGTAGGTATCGGCCTTCTCATCATCTAAAAGTCAATGAGTCGTTTTGATAATTTTTTTACAGGCTTATTATGGCCTCAGGGCCCCAAAATCCAAGGGTTTCAACAGCAAACGGCACAAACATAACTCTCGCTGAGGCTAGCACTTTTGCACTGGTTTAGTGATTCGGCGGCTAGACGTGTTTGGTATGTGGGATGCGGCCAACGTGTTCATTCAGGTCGCATCCTACACCAAATACTTGCCACGTTGTCAATGAATTTAAGTCAGTATGTCAGGATGCCTACCATCGTCACGTGCAATACCCTTTGGCTCCAATAAAGCCGGCACGTTAGCGGTAGCAAGCGCCCTCCATAAGACATCATTGCAGGTGACTGTCTGCGGGACTACGATGGCAAGAAATACCGTGGTATCCTGGATTGATTACCTCTGTTTCACAGACTTGCGTCTGTGTGGTGTTCTTAATGTACCCATCTCGTCGGAATGCTATAATAATTCTAAAACCGAGGTAGACAGCAGCCCTCTTACCTCCTAACAATCGATTAGGCCCATTGAAACCTGATCACAGTAGAAGATGGCAACCGGTGGCCTCCTTCTGCGAGGACTTAATGTTGCGAAATGTAAGGCAGAGTGAACAGGGGGACAGAGGCGCCGATATACTCACCTTCTCCCATTGAAGTAATGGAACAGGTTATGGTCCGGGGACCTCCTTAGCGAATCACGCCTAGGGACGACGGTTGCTCTGTTCTAAGGGCATTCTAGAGTTACGTTAAGGTGTGCCCAGCGAACTACCTAAGATAGATCCTGTGTACAGCACGAGAATGCCGGATGCCACAAACGAATATGCCACAATTTTCACCGTGAAGGTGAAAATTGTGGCTCCGTTTCACCGTGAGCAAAACCTGCCACTGAGAGTCTTGCATCTCGTAGTTTCGAGAGATCCGAGGTCCTTAAAAGCATTCCCCTAGGGCCATTGACAGCTATTTTTGCAGCCAAACTATTATAAATACCTAGTATCTTGTATTGCTTGTATATAATAAAAATATTACAGAATTATCCATTTAATGGTAAAACACTTTTATTTTCTCGCTTCTTCTTGTGATCTTAAAATACTTAAAATGTCAAACCGATCAGCATATACATATGAATATACATCTTCAGCTTCTTCTATGGTATTGTCGCATTGTTCAGCTGATACTTCATTTGAATTTACTTGTCTTGCATTCGTAGAGATCTCATTTGTTTCACTATTTCCACTTTCCTCACCACATGGTACAAGTGGTACTCTCGGTTTAGGTATCTCTTTTGGATGTGGTAAACTGTTCACATCAATATAACAGTAAAGATGATCAGAGTTGTCACTCCGTCTGTTTAGGTTCGGACTTGACGTATTTGCATAATATACAGCACTCGATGTTAAATTCTGAAAGTGAAATAAATAATCATTTATTTGATAGAAAGTGCAGGAACGGAAAAGTATACAATTTCCTGCGGCCGGGCGGCCTGTCGTAAGACACGATTAAACAACCCACAGCCAGGTGCGAGGACATTTGCCCGACTGGACCTGGATTGGCTACTACCCCTGGTCTAAATTATGTCGCGACAACAACCTTGAGTTGTGCTCCGGCATAAGTGACCAGGTTTCAGTCTCCCTTGAGAGTACTATAGTAGAATTATTTTGTCCGTGCAGTTTGGGTCATAAATAATCTGAGCGGTGAAGCGAATATTTCGCTCTCTTTTCCACTCACGGGCCTTATGGGCGGGCATAGTGATGCGCGTTATTGTTGTCGATAAGCGTTATCGATAATGTATTTAATACTAATACAAGAAAATATGTTAATACCGCTATCTATATTAACTGGCCATTATCTGAATAATGGCCGGTTCCTATACACAGATAAATTAACTTCGAGACATTTCTGCGTCTGTACTAGTGTACTGTCAGCACATAAATATACATATTCAAATTCAAAAGTTTTTATTCAAAATAAGTACCACTGGAGAACACCTTTTGTAGGTTTATACATATAGGTTAATATTTAATTTTACTTCCTAGTCTATGTACGCTTCGCAACGTGTTATTGCTGTTAAGGAGAAGCGGCAAGAAACTCCCCAGCAACACGTCTAGCTAAAAATTGAATTATTTATATTTCTCTTCAAATTGATCATGTGTTAGCAGAAGGTGATGTTAGGAGCCTTAAGAACAGACGAGCCTGCATGACAAGAGCTATGAATGTCAAAGAAGCAAGTGAGGTGTGTAAGAATGGGCCTGTGTGGCGCTCTGTTGTTCGTGCCTACCCCGCAAGGGACCTGGCGTGAAGTTATGTATGTATATATGTATATTTCTCTTATTCTATTTATATCTCAAATTCATTTTTTGTTTTATTAGTTTTATACAGAAGTATGTTACAGAATGACTTTCGAAGAATTAATGGAGTTGTAGCAAACAGTGCATATTGAATGAGACAGAGACACAATCAAAGTAAAGAAAAATATTACTATAATTATAATAAGGACATGAGGTGCTACATTTTTTTTGTTTTACTGCAACGCATATAAAGACGAAACCAAGTAACAGAAAGAACTTAGGAGTTAACTTCCTCACCTCATTACGCTTCACGACCTTATTCTTTCTAACGCATAGTATAAGGATTATTGAGATTATTATTATCCCAACTGCTGCAGCGACGATAATAACTGGTATTCTATACGACACTGAAAAGACATATTTTATTATTAATTGGTTGAAGGCTGTTTTTTGTTGTTTATTTACTTTTTTTCAATCAAATAATTTGCTGTGTATAATATTGTTACAGCCTAGGCCTGGACAAAGACAAATTCCACGTGCAGATCTGTAGAAGCACATTTTATTACCTGTCGGCATTTGAACTAAACAACCCACAGCCAAGTGGTAGGGCATTTGCCCGACTGGATGACTACCACCCCTGGTCTAAAGTATGTCGCGATAGCAACCTTGAATTGTGTTTCGGCATTAGTGACCAGGTTCCGGTCTCCCTTAAGAGAGCAGCAGCGCGTTTGTAGCACCTTTGGTGTTGCAAATGTCCATAGGCGATGGTAACCGCTTTCCATAAAGTGGGTCGTCTGCCTGTCTCCTGAACTCCTGCAAAAAAAAATGATTGTAATATTTTATGATTGTCTCCTTTTGTTCACTTATTTATTGGCATACGTTTCTAGCTATTGTAGAGAACAGCCTATTGTTCTATAGTAATCGTTTACGGCCGCTTGCGGCTGCATATTAGCCAGGTGTTTCGGATTACGATTACGAGCTGATTGTGTCGATATTGCCGGGCGGGCACATTTGTATTTGTGAAGAGAGGGAACAGTCGAGCTTGGACTACGATACGGGCGTGACGTGTGTACATTCAGGAATCTAATAGTGACGGACATTGCGCGTTTTATTGTATTAAGACCTTCTGCATTACGTTTGGATTTGTTGTGTATGGTGACATTTGTACCTGTGTTATACGTGTTTGTATAGTTCATATAAACTCTATAATAATTCTAACGGCATTTTAATTCGAGTCCTGCTAACTCATAACAATATCGTTAAATTTATTAAATGTATGGTTGTATATTTATAATTTTATGTTATAAATATTTGTAAATTTATTGAACTCTTTGTCTTTACTACCACAATAATATAATAGGTGGTTTGGGCATGTAGAGAGGATGGATGAATTTTAATTTAAAAAAAAAGATATCTTCTACGATCATATAAAGTATGCGAAATTTCATACTCCTCTGTCCGCGCTATTTTCGTAAAAGAGGGTACAAAGTTTTTGCTTCTCGTATTAATATAATGGTTTATTGGTGTCTATTGCAAAATAAAAAAAATAATTTTAATTGAAATTGCTACATTTGGCTTAGATACAAGTTTGTCATTCTCTCTGGCCACGAATCTATGGATTTACGCACTGTTTCTATGGTAGATGTCTGAAGTAAGCAGTGGCTTGCTGCTTGCTTCAGAGATCTAAACTATAGTACTGTTACGACCTGGTGCCGACAAAGACAAATTCACACCTGCCTACCTGTAGAAACACATTTTATTATATTTTATGATTGTCTTCTTTTGTTTACTTATTTATTGGTTATTGTGGAAAACAGACTATTGTAGTCGTTTATGGCCGTTTGCTGGCATAATTAGCCAGGTGGGTGGATTACGATTTCTAGGAAATTAAGTCTACGATACGGGCGGGCACACATATATTTGTGAAATATAAAACGACGGCAGGTTGGAGCGGTGAGGCAGTCAAAGCGAAAACACAAGCGAGGCAAGATGTGTGTTCATTTAGTGACGGATTTTGCGCGTGTTATTACATTGTGCATTATATTTGGACTTTTGAGACCGTTTTTATTTGTATATTATACGTGTTTTCTAATAAATTCTATAGTAATTCCAATGGCATTTTTAATTCGACTCCCGCACACATAACAGTACCATAATACTATACGGTTGACAACCCTACTAGGGATAGAAAGGCGTGGAAGGTCTTAAGGGAGGCCTACGCCGTTAAGGCGTCTGCTCAATTTTAACCTGTTTTTGTTATAAGATAAACTTTGAATAGAATGCTATTATTTTTTAGACGGTTAATCTAAAACATTTTCTATATAAGTAGTAACACTTAATTTTAGGTATTAAATTCACTATAAAAAAACAGTTTATGAACAGTGTAAGTGCGTGTAATAATAGAGTGTGCAAACAAACCAAGACACACAAAGAGCCTAAAAATTCCCAAAAACTCAGACACAGAAAGGAAAAAACAACACACATGGCCAGTGATGTCATATCTACCAACTTTTTGGTAGATTTACCAATTTTCACTTTAGTCTACCTATCTACCACCCTAAACCTAAAAGCTACCTATTTTTTTAATTAGTTTGACATATCACCACTTTGAATTATTTTTATATCGACGAGCAAAGTTGCGATGTGTTGCGTGAGCCATATGACAATGCGTTATAGGGTAAATGTGGGATAGTTGCCCACCTTTTTGAAATGGGTGATTAAAATACAGAATATAATCATTTAACTGTCTTATACTTTCGTGGTGGTTTGTGTATTCATCGATGAAGAACATAATCATCATAATTTAATTTTATTTGTTTTATTTCTTTAGTTATAAACAAAATCAAAAAGCCATATATACGAGGATAGATGCCTACTGCGTGGGTTAGATGCCGCGATGAAATATTGACTCGTGGGTTAGTTGCCCTAAGGACAAAATGGAAGGATATTTCGATTTTCTTAATTTTAATCAACCTTAATTAAATGGTACAGTAAAAAACAATAATAATAATAGTAATATATTTCTATAATCATACACATTTGACGAAAAATATTTTGATTTTCCAAACAGCATAATCTTTGATACAAATCTCGAGTAGAATCATTTGTTTCTGGCTTTATTTTTGTTTAATTTCTTAGCATATTTCTCATCAGGCTTTATTATTCTATTTACACGTAATATTTTTAATTTCTTCTTTTCGTGGCGTAATTTAAACGCTGACATTGATTACAATAATCGCTAAACATTGTGCAGATTTCGTGCAGCCAATTTGTACACATGACACACTGAATCCAGTCCTTAAATTTTATCTTCGAAAAATCTTCAAAACAATGTGTAGAATCACATTCATTTGCTCCATTCTGAGATGAGTCTGACAACTCATTTGAATGTTCGTCTCTTTGAACTTTGGCTATTCGTTCTGTTTCCTAAGCTTTGCGGAGCATCTTCCGTCCACATACCTCGAGGTTTCGCACCAATTTTGCGCACGTACTTTCGTGACATGTCTAAAACACGAGATAATAATTGATTATTTGATTTGAATTATGATCATTGAATATCGTGGGATAGATGCCTCAAGGGCAACTATACTCACAAAAACTGGGGCATCTATCCTTTATTGAGGGGATAGACGCCCCCTCCCAATTTATCAATAAATCATGTTAAAATAATTAAATAACATTTAATTGCTTTTATTTGATACATATATAGACCTTAAATACAAAAATATATTTACTTTAAACTTACTTTATAATATCAAAAGTTCTGGGCGCACAAAGAAAACATGTAACCTAAATCTAGTGAACTGCCGGCGCGTAAAACCGTTTCCTTTCCACAACTTGTTACATATCCGTTCTAACGAAGTGCAGGGCGTCTACTGGCGGCAGGAAAGAGGTCAGCTTATCACAGAAAAAACACTGTAATCTTCGTATTCGTACACGCTGCTATATGCTAAGTTCGGCACCTATCCCCCTAGGGCATCTATCCCACATTTACCCTACATAGAGTCCAGGCCATAAAGGATAAACCACAAAAGAAAGTCAGCAAAAGTTCGCCGTTCGCGCCATTTCGCGCCCACAGACATTATTATATTATTCTGTGGGCCATTCCTGGTTGGTTTTGATAGAATTTGCAGGGAGACTCTAGAGAGATTGTTGTGTACTAAAAGATTATTCATAGCAATCAACGGGCAGCCTAGCGCAGAACATTAAAAAAAAATCAATAAAAATATGTACAATTTCCAAAAATAAACATTTTAAAAACAGTTCATGTTTTTGTTGTTCGTGCCTACCCCGCAAGGGACCTGGCGTGAAGTTATGTATGTATGTATGTAAAAAGAGTTCATGCATTTTTAATCTTAAAAAATCTTGTAAATTGAGATGGTAGATCTACCAATTTTGCATTTTACATTCTACCAACATTTGGCACATAATCTACTAATTTTCTAAGATTCGGGCTGGCAACACTGCACATGGCACTAGATAGGATAATATATATAGATATAGACATAAGGCACACAATGCACATACACTTACTCACAACACCACCATGTAACAGATACACTACATTAGTATAAGTGTAGTGTTAAAATTAGTATAATATAACAAGTTATTCGTAAGCACACCGCAACACAAAAATCACTTAATTATTGTCACACACAAGAACCGAAATAACCAATAAGCATGTTTAAAATCTAAAGATTAAATCTAGAAATTTAGTTGTTAAAAAGGGTACTGGAATTCGAGTCCGATGAGTTGTCAAAAAAAAATTGTGTGTTCATTAATTAAAATTTTAGTTTTTGTCGATGTAAAAACAGAAATGATGGCTTATTATCGACGATAAGTACCGGGCTTTAAGTCTTATTTTAATATACGCAACAGAATCCTAGCAGAAATCTTCATTCCTCGCAATAAGATTGTATGTTTTCTAATCGGTTTTCGGTGAATTTTGGCTTTAATAACATTAACAACCTTTGTAGTTATAACAGCCCAGATATTTTACGTGTGCGTGTGCGTGTGCGTGTGCGTGTGCGTGTGCATGTGCGTGTGCATGTGCGTGTGCATGTGCGTGTGCATGTGCGTGCTTGCGTGCGTGCGTGCGTGCGTGCGTGCGTGAGTGCGTGCGTGCGTGCGTGCGTGCGTGCGTGTGTGCGTGCGTGCATGCGTGCGTGCGTGCGTGATATAATATTAATATTATAAATGCGAAAATATTAGAATACTTTACATATTAATATCAAAAGTATTCTAAAGAACTATAAAAGCTGTTTTTTCCTTACCAGATGGAGGTGGAGGTGGAGGTGTAATGTCTGGGACAACTGTCGTAGTTTGTGATTGTCTTGCTGTATCTGTTTCCGGTCCCAGAGCCGGGCATGCTGTTTTTCTTTCAAAATCGTGGAACACTGTAGGCGTAGATAATGTTGAATTAGCTATCGGCGAATTGATTGCAGTGCTTTGTTTAGGCCACCAACCAAAAACATTTTTATTATTTAAGTGTTTATCTGTTTTAGCATTTGGTGGTTTATCATTATTATTGAGGTGAGACTGTCTATGAGCATTTGTATTGTGTTCAAAGTGAGATGGAGGCTTTGATGGTGGAGGTGGCGGTTCCGGAAAAATAATATTGGGTGAAGGACTCTTATTTGGTGGTCTTTGTGTATTTTTCCAACGATGATTTGTATTAGGTTTCCTTGGAGATGTTGGATGCTCTGCTGGTGGTCCGAGTTTATGGCGAATGTGTGAAAAATGATTCCCTGTTGGACCATTTTGTGGTGTAGGAGAACTACTGATATTAGTATTTTGTGGTCTACCTTTTTGTCGTTTCCTAGAGTCATCGGGAAATATCGTTTTAGGCTCACCATTTGAGTGGTCGAGAGCGTAGTATCTAGTAACATAGTTAAAACACCCTACACGATCTTTTTCAGAAGACGGTATAGTGGTATCTGAAACAAATATTTCCAGTACTTTTAGATTAGTTATACTTAACCTGCGACCCGACGTGCTTATGTGAGTGGCCCGTCTGACATACAACATCATTGTATAATGAATGGATCTCAATCACCCTGGGCTACACTCATCAGATCTTAACTTGGTGACAATGGGACCACCTAGGGAGTATAGTCTTTGCAATATTTTAATCGGTCAACAGTCAACGGTGAAATTGCGTAACAAACATACGGGCGACTTGAGAACCTCCTTGGCTACGTTCCATTAGAGGAGAGCACGTTCACAACCGAGATTCTTCCCGTTCCACTTGCTTGCCGGCGTTACAATCGTAAGCCCAAGTGGAACGGTTGTTCGACCCACCTCTTGACATGGGTCGTTGTAAGCGTTGTGTGATCGAAAATGGAGACGTTTACGCCACGACCACAACGACTGCGTTCGTCTTGTGGAACTACTAGTGGAACGCGCTGCTTATTTAAGTCTGTTACAAAATACTAAATGTAAACTCATCCTTAGTATAACGTGCTAAGTTTATCATTGTTTCATTTCTAATAAGGAACAGAAATAGCCTTAAAATCGAATTTTATCTTAGACGAGTTTTCGTAAAGAAACTATCACCATACAGGCGATGTCAATTTTCATTAATTTTATTAATCACCTTTACTTTTCCCTAATCATTTATTTAATAATTAGGGAAAACTAAAGTGCCAAAAGAAAGGTTTGCACTAAAAATCAGCTTTGTGTCGCATATAATTCCGGACAGCAATATGCTGAGATCAAACCTTACTTGCTGAAAATGCGGCGTACAAATCCTCAAAACATGCTCGGTGTATAAGAAATGTCGAAACGTCACTATTCCATCAAATAAATATTTTCTTTATTTCGTTCAAAAGCAGTCACTGATATTGTTGTAACAATATTCTAACACCTATTAACAGTTATATTTAAAAAAAATACCTTTTGTTTTTCGAAGAAGTTTTGGATTTTTTTAAATATTCAAATTCAAAAGTTTTTATTCAAAATAAGTTCCACTGGAGAACACTTTTTGAGGGTCATACATATAGGTTAAAATTTAATTTTACTGCCCAGTCTATGTACACCGCTTCGCAACGTGTCATTGCTGTTAAGGAAAAGAAGCGGCAAGCAACTCCCCAGCAACACGTCTAGCTAAAAATTGTTTTTCTTTATATTTATTGTTCTATTTGTATTTAAGTTCTTTTTTTAAAGTTTTATACAGAATTATGTTACAGAATGACTTTTGAAGAATTAATGGAGTTGTAGCAAACAGTGCATATTCAGTAAGACAGAACGCAATAAAAGGATAGAAAATATTATTGTAGTTATAAATATAAACACATACCGTACATTTTTTTTGAAACATATCCATATATTCCTTACAAATACGACAAGACAAAAACGTTACACTCGTACAAAACACATTGTAAGAGGTTGGAGCGAGCTGCTATGTAAATGAAGTTTTGTCATTTAAATATTCTTCAATAGTGTAGTATCCCTTTTTAAGCAAGATACTTTTTAATTTGGTTTTGAATTTAGTGAAAGGCAGATCTTACATTTCACTCTGAATCTTATTGAAGAAGCGTATACCAAACCCCAAGAAAGAAGACAATACTTTTTGTAACCTATCTCCTATCCTATATATTTATTACAAAATCCAAAAAACATAAAAGAACATGTTCGTCTTACATATACAACTTATAAATCCAAAGGTCAGGTTCATTTGCGCACATAAAGCACATCGGATTTCGACATTTAAATAATATATTATATAAATGCTACATTAAATTTTATCCTCAAGCGAAAACGGCAGTATTGCTTGCTAGTCGTTTTTCGTCTTAATCGCTTACACGATTCGTACGTACACTATTGTGCGCTGCTGAAATTGGTCCACTGCGCAGATACATCGGGAGGACTTATTAGTTGTGTAAAACTCTAACAATAAAGCCGAATTTACATTACGAAACTAACAATAAAGCCGAATTTACATTACGAAACTAGTGTGAAATAGTTCCGAAGTTTGACAATGCATGAATCGATTTCACGACACTGAAACAGTTTTGCATCGCGCGCGATTTTTGGATAAAACTAGTGTCATGCAACTAATGTCGTCGTATAAACGCGATGCGAAACTAGTGTCGCCAAAGCGCCTGCGCTGATAGGACGTGTGCATTTTAGTCTTGGTAAGGACGGAAAATGTCAAACCAACGTTGGACAGCTGATAAAAATGTAAAATTTATTAACGAATACCAACGAAATGAGTGTCTCTAGGATCCGAAACACCCTCAATACAAAAATAGAGATGAAAAATTATTTCCACTCATTCGAAAATAGTTTGTATAACTCTCAGGATCTCCATCTCCTAATTCAGAAACTAATGTGTCGCACCCAGATGCTTTCTTGCTAGCCACCCTCGAATCCACCTACGTGTTTTCTTTCGAGACAACCTTTTCTTAATTTTATACAATAACATTTGCATGACAACATTTTGCGATGCGAAATAAAGCTCTGATGTTGGCGGAGCCATGAACACAGACATACTGTGGATTTCATGATACTATTATTTTCAATGAAACTAGTTACTGCAAGTTTCATCATGGATGAAACTGAGGTATTAGAATAAATACCTCATGGACTATTTTATTTTTAAAATAAAACGGCTTTTTATTTTTCAGACCATTTAAGTAAAAACATTTTTTCATCAATTGGTTGTTAAAAAAATTGTTTTTACTCGATGCATGATTATTTTAATTGGAACAAAACATAAATGAGACTGTATGACATTTATATTGAATTTCATGATATGACTTTATTATCATTTAACATACAACAATACTTTAATTTAATTTTACGTGGTTAATGTAATTAATATTTCAATTATATATTTATTAATATATTAATTAGATAAAGATAAGAACGTCATGCGACGCGCTCCGATTGGCAGTTGTCTACATCATCCACACCCGCGACGCGTTATTCATTGTTTATAATAGTACCTGTATCCGGCAGAATTAGGTCTGCCTTTAAAAAAATTAAAATCTCGAACCCGATTCCAGCGCCATCTACCGGGACCAAATGTTAATCTAAACTATTCTCAAATCCACTTGAACAAACAAAAAAATCATCAAAATCAGGCCCAGCGTTTAGGTCGTTTATTTAAACCATTCTGGGACAAACTTCAACACATACAACAACAAAAACATCTAAATTCTGGTACCCGATTGCAGCGCCATCTACCTGGTTCAAATCAAAATCTAAATCATCCCAGTAGGAAATTACAAAAATACTAATATCGCTATTAAAAAATAGGGGTTGATCGTAGAGGGTTGAAAATTTAGATTTGTATGTATTTTTAATGTTGTATCATAAAAATAAAAAAAACTACAAAACATGAAAAAAAAATATTTAGGGGTGGGCTTACCCATAACATTTCGGGGGATGAAAAATAGATGTTGTCCGATTCTCAGACCTACCCAATATGCACACAATTTCATGAGAATAGGTCAAGCCTTTTCGAAGGAGTATTACCCTAACACTGATACGAGAATTTTATATATAAGGTAATGATGACAATGCACATATGAGTGAATACATATCCTTGGTTTTCTAAAACACGCATTCATTTATAAACCCTTACCACATAAAACCACATACATGTGTGTAATGACATGTGGACTCATATATGTATAACTTAAGACCTGTACAAATTTTATGTACCATGTCATATGCAAATTAAAAAAAAACGAATCAAATGTAAACTCACCGTTATTATTATGAATAAAAAATATTCTTACAGTCGTGTTATCTTCGGATAGTTGTTCTGTACAATCCATGTGGGTAGTGCCTGTTCCCGGGAGGTTTAAAGAGACCATACAAAAGTCACGTTTACCACAATTAGCACTTGAAGTAATATCCGTAGCTGAAACAAAAACTTAAGTGTCAAACCTTATACTGTTTCAAAACCTTTATTTTACTTTTACGTTTGCACGTCAATCAAGTTATATTTCTTGACAGTAAAGTCCACATGAAACAAATGATATAATTATCGTACTTTATTGTTATGGGTAACGCAATAGTGATATTCTAGGAATCCTGTACCGCACAGACTGAAAGTGACTTCTTACAACATCAGCTATCTGCCAGCGAAAGTCCCGTCAAAATCGAAACAAATAGAAATACAGAAAGAAAAAAAAAATACTTTGATATAAGTATCGTATATAATTGTATATGCATTTAATAAAAATGCTGTTAATTTGAAATTACAAACAGACAGTTGTTAATCGACGCCCCCGGGGAATAAAATCGTAATAGAAAAAGTGAATTTTACAGGACGAGCAAAAAACTGTTATTCTGTTTTAGCTCATAACGTAAATAGCCTATATTATCATTTATTTTGATATACCATGATCTGGCGATTGCCAGATTTCAGGGTTGTAAGGGTACAAGGGTTACAGGAAAATGGTGGAATTTACTTGGAATAAAGTGCTGAATCGATGTGTTGGAATAAAGGGCTGAAGCGATGTGCTGATGATGAAATGCGGTGAATCCTCTTCTTACAACTTGTAGTAATTAATGGGGTTGGTGATATTTTGAGTTGGTGGTGTATATGCATTATGGCGGAACTGAGCTGATTATTAAGACGGCTGGAGTAGTGTGTGCTGATGTCTTGTTATAACAATGGATTCACATTCACATATCACTTGTTTACATAGTCCAGATTGTTATTTTGGGCAGTAAACTTGTAGTGTAATTGAATAGTAGCCTATTGCGCGCGCGCCGGGCGTCGCGCGCGGCTCCGGTGCTGAACCGACCCGCACTGTCCTCGAGAGATGCGGTCGCGCAAAGATGCTTGCGTGGACACACACACATAAAAGCACACGTCGCGGCAACTGGCGTGAACATACTGGGGGCCGAGGAAAAGGGTGGCTGTCCCAATGCTCCCTATAGTGCAGATCAAGAGCTGATATCGTCTATGGGGAGACGAGCAATTTTGTTGACTGGCCCGGTCAAATTGCCGTCCTTGGTGCTGAGCTCCACGACTCGGATGATGCCGTCCTTCCCGGGTATGGTCTTCATAATTCTTCCCATCTTCCAATTGAGTCGTGGTAGATTCTCCTCCTTTATGAGCACCAGCTCACTAACCTTGGGTCGAGATTGAAGGGTGTGCAGCTCCAGGGTCGGTGGGCCAATGCTTGCACCAGGCGAAAACGTCGTCGGGCGGATGGAGGAGAGAAACTCATGAGAACGTTCGGGTAGGGCAGTGAGTGGGCGACCGATGAGAAAGAGGCCTGCGGTGAGGACTTCAAATCTGCAGGGTGTGGATAGAGGGCAGAATGGTCTTGAGTTGAGAACTGCCTCGACACAAGCAGGTGAGGTGCTGTTCACCGGGTACGCGATATAGCAAATTTTTATCTGATTTGACGGCTGCTTTGTGCAGACCGCCGAAGGAGGGCGCTGCGGTCGGATTAAGCAACTATGTGATCTGCTGTGTGGCTAGCTTGTGCGAAACCTTATCATTATTGGCCTTTAGGAAATTCTGTATTTCTATGAGTTGGTTTCTTGCGCTTACATAATTAGTGCCGCAATCGGAGCAGATTAAAATGTATATATATATAGAAATATCGCTGAATCTTAATAAACACAGAGCTAAGATTGCACGGCAAGCTAACCACACCGCGTGAAAATTAAATAAACGAATATTATATCGATCCAATATCACGTTTAGTGCAAGTATTCGAGAATAGGGGTGCGGAATAGAGTACAGAATACGTGTGTGTAGAAATGCGTATCAACCTTTCATTTTTAAAACGACGCGGTCCAGGTAAAATTTAATGCAACGTAATTTGCTTTGGGTATTTTGATTTATATATGAGATATAACTATAGCTGATATATAGCAGCTGTAATGCATTTGTCTTTATATAAAGTAATAATTTAAATTTAACGGGTCTAAAGGGGCAAATTGATAATGGGATGTATTCAATGTAAAAAAAGATTGTGGCGTGTGCAGACTATTATCCATAGGTCGCTAGTTGGAATATCCGGGGCTCGATCGACCAAATGTTCTGGCCGAGGCCAGGTGGAAGTATTGTAAGGGTACCAGGAAAATGATGGAACTTACTTGGAATAAAGTGCTGAATCGATGTGTTGGAATAATGGGCTGAAGCGATGTGCTGATGGTGAAATGCGGTGAATCCTCTTCTTACAACTTGTAGTAATTAATGGGGTTGGTGATATTTTGAGTTGGTGGTGTATATGCATTATGGCGGAACCGAGCTGATTATTAAGAGGGCTGGAGTAGTGTGTGCTGATGTCTTGTTATAACAATGGATTCACATTCACATATCACTTGTTTACATAGTCCAGATTGTTATTTTGGGCAGGAAACTTGTAGCGTAATTGAACAGTAGCCTATTGCGCTCGCGCCGGTGATCAGCCGACCCGCACTGTCCTCGAGAGATGCGGTCGCGCAGGGATGCTTGCGTGGACACACACATAAAAGCACACGTCGCGGCAACTGGCGCGAACATACCATTTTATTCAATGTTTTTTTCTTAATAAGTGGCTATAGAATAAATTATAATATACACTTTTGAAGTTATAACGAAAAATATATAATACTGAATTTTACATGCAGATATATCTTAAGTAACGACATATTTTTTGTCGTAAAGTTATAATATAATGAACCATAACCGTATATAACAATTTTTTTTCTACAGTACTTTCATGAATGAAGTGTAATTGCATTTTATTTTATTTTATTGGAACAACAAACGGCTACATTATTAAAATTAAACTCACTCCTTGTAATAAACCAATACGATTTTGTTCTTGTAAAAGCTACCACTGTATTTTTTCGTATATAACAAATTTGTTTTTGTATAAATGCATTCAACGTTAACATCGTAACATGCAGTAATGTTTTTGAATTTCGATTATAAATTAATGTAACGGTATAAAACACAGTAATATGCGATTGCCGTTCAAAACTTACCGAACTAATTTAGGTAAAGTGTGTTATTGAAAAGAGGGGATGGATTTACATATATGTCCCCGGATGATTTTAATGGTTAATGTGTTTAGGAATATATTTAAGACTTATTTATAACAACTGAAATTGGTTTTGAGTGGTAAAAATACATATTCAATTAATTATCGAAGTTTGAAATTCACGACAATGATCTGGTAATTTTGTCGCCGAGACGTTTTTTTACGTTTTTTGACGGGATTTATCGAAATAGGAGACTGTATGTATCCGAAAATGTAAATATGTGGAGTTTTAAACAGTTGGTTAGGTTAGGTTTTGTGTAGACCAAAGCGTGTAACCATTCACTATTTATCTTAAGTGAAAAACAGAAGTGAGGTTCGATTGACAAAAACATTAATAACTCAGGAACTAAACATTTCCGCGCCGTAGGAGTTGCAGAAGGAATAAGATTTCCTCCCCCCCCCCCCCCCGTCTACCCCCTCCCAGCCTCCATTACTTATGATTCCGGGGACATATATGTAAAACAAACCCGAAAAGAGTTCTCAGTTTATTTACGTGAGTAAAATGGTATAACGCCTTACCGATTTATCAAGACATATATTCATTCCGTAATGAACGACTACGATGTTTTTATGGGTTAAAGTTGTTACATGATTTTCGGAGAACAAAAATAAAAACTGTTATACTAGACGAAATGTTTCCGAAAAAAAATATTTAAAAAATCAGTAGGTGTATATCGACCCACAGATGCTACAAATGCAAATATTATTATAAAAGTGGTAATGGCACATTACCATTTTATTCTCCGGGGACGTCGTTATATTTTATTTGTTTGCATAAATTTAAACTGCACCTATTGTAAAGAAACTCGTGCAAATCGCACGTTGCACCTTATATAGTATTCAAGGCTCACAAAGGTATCTATTAACAAAACAACTCTTACCTGCTTTCCAATGAATTCCTGCACTATTTGTTCTTGATTTTCTGCAATATAGGTCCAGGCTAGCATGGCTGTCGTACAAGACACACCCGAAGCCATCAAAATCTTGAAACGAGGAATTGGCTCTTTGTATGGGGATAATCTTATTGCGGGTATGCACTCGAGACATACCTGAAAAGCATTAAGTATTGTTTAATACCTGATGCAAATAAACAAGTACTTGGTACATATATGTCGCAGAAGGCCTCGTTCTCACGACATCTTAGTTATTGCAGGTTTAGTGGGCGTCATCAAGGTAAAATGCGAGCATAAAACACGATGGCCAACGGTTTATACACTTTTAATTTAGATTTAAAACACATTTTAACATTGTTTAGACCGAGCAGCGGGTTCAGGGCACCGCTCATACTTCCAACTTCAACACTTTCTTGAAAATACTCCATGGTCCAACTCGAACTATTGCCATCAACCGAATGTACCACAAAAATCCTCCGTCTACCGAAGTAGATACTACTCAAGTATAGAGGGCGTTCTTAACCCCGCTCCGCCAAATGCTCGGCTCTGATTGGTCGTTTATTAAATTACAATATTCATAACTTTTATTAGGTTAGAACGATTTTTTAGGCATAGAAACATTTAAAACATCAAACCAAATTAAATTAACAATTTTACAAGCAATTAAAATGTAAACAAATAATATTGTGCGTTATAAATCCAATCAACAATTATCCGATTTATATATTCCCTCCGACTATATATATAACAAATTTCTGCAAAATCTCTAACGTTGCTCTACCGGCTTTTCTTTCATCAGCCTACAGCACTGGCTCATTATTTAAAAAATTATGCAACACAGGGATAATGCCAATACATCCTTTTTAAATGAAGCACTAAACGCCTGGAAAATGTCTGCCCTAGTGAAGACATTCCCACGATCATGAATTCGCAACGATGCTGGGATGAACCTATATGTAGAGGATTAAACACAGAACTTCTAAATTCAACTAACTCTACAGGACGTGCCCGCATCCTTGCTGTTTCTCGCAACGAGTCTGGTTTTTGACTCCAAGCTATCTCCTCCTCAAACATAGGTACATTAATGGATAATACTTCCTTTTCTTTGGCTATAAACCCGCGCTTAGGTTCTCGCATATGTGCACCACACACATGTGTCTGTGGAATAAAGGTAATTGACCCGGGATACCACGGTCTTTCTTGCCGCCGCAGTGCCGGCAGATGGTCACGCCACGCCGCCCTGAATGATGTCTTACGGAGGGCGCTTGCCACCGCTAACGTGCCGGCTCTATGGAGCCGAACGGTATTGCACGTGATGATGGCATGCGCCCTGACGGAATGACTATAATTCCCTAGCAGCGTGGCAAGCCTTTGGTGTGGGATGCGACTTGCGTAGACACGTTGGCCGCATCCCATCTACCAAACACGTCTAGATCGGCCGGTTCGGCGGCGGAAACAGCGGAATCACTCAAGCGGCGGAAATATGCAACCCTCAGTGAGAGTTATTTGTTTGTGCCATTTGCTGTCGAGACGCATGGACCGTGGGGTCCTGAGGCCATGAGTCTCTACCAAAATTTATCAAAACGACTCTTCGACTCTTCAGGTGATCAGAGGGCTGGTGCCTACCTCGGCCAACGGATCAGTATGGCGATCGAGCGAGCAAACGTAGCCAGCCTTCTGGGCACCTTACCCATAGAAGACGGTGATCTGGGCTCAGTATTCTACTTATAGTCTTGAGGGACTATGGGTAGAATACCAATACAAATAAGTTAAGTTTTCTTACATTGTATTCAATAGTATGTAATTTTATCATTGTGTTAATAAATAATATAATTATTTAATTTATATTTATATATATATATAAAGAATTTTTGTGTCCGTTTCATATTTGGTTTGCGCAAATATGATCATATATCTGAATCTCGCACAAAGCTCAAGTGGCTCCCTATCCGCCTTCGCCGGAATACGCATATCCTGTCTCTATTATAATACAATGTATTGTTTAGTCCTAAGTGTCCTCCTTATCTTAAGGAACTTTTCCAATTTTACAATGTGAATGGAAAATTCCTCAGGTCATCAGTGAATATGAGACTAGAGACACCGCTCAATACAATCAGGTTTTATCACTCACTCACAGTGTTCAAGCTGTCCAATTATGGAACATGCTTCCACTGGAAGTAAGGCAACCCCAATCTGTATACCCCTTTAATAGACTTGTTAAGGATTACTACCTCAAAATATTTACTTACATAAAAAAGTCAAGACAGTTAATTGTTTTATGAACATGGCTAGGTTTAAAAATCGGAATCAGATAGATACTCGTACATGTAATTATGCAACAGGTTGTCAATAGAAACAAAAATATTTAATATAATATATAGCTATTTAAACTTTTACATAGCTATTAGAAAAAAACTAAAATGTATAAAATAACTTATTTCTAAAGCTCTTATTATTAATATATATTATCTAAAACATCTTAAAGTCGGTGCTTAGTAATTTTCAAAATATAGTAATTTTTATGTTTTACTTTGCACGGACTTCAAGATGTTTTAGATAATATATATTAATAATAAGAGCTTTAGAAATAAGTTATTTTATACATTTTAGTTTTTTTAAACGAAGTTTTTATTTTTTATTTGTTACTTTTTAGTGTCTAGCTATTTATGGGTGGACCTACGAATGGTGCCGCGCTTCATAAAAATATATGTCCCAAGAACCAGGAACAAAAAATGATCGTAAAATGAAAACTACTGGGCCAAACTATGTAAATTTTTTAGGGGACCACATGGCAGCTATTCCGCGTCGAACAAAAAAGAATCACGTAAATCGAATCATAAATCTCAGAGTAATCGGTGTACATATGGAACGGAGTGAAAATTATTTCCATGAAAAATGTTCATAAAATGAAAACTACTGGGCCAAACTATGTAATTTTTTTAGGGGACCAATTAGAAGCTATTCCGCATCGAACAAAACAAGAATCACATAAATCGGATCATAAATCACGGAGTAATCGGCGAACATACATAAAAAAAGCAACAAAAAAAAGATCCCGACGAATTGAGAACCTCCTCCTTTTTCCAAGTCGGTTAATTAAAACCATTTCAACGTTTTGGGTTGATACAATATATAGATAGGTACACTAAGCAGAAAACCTTATATATGAGATTACATGTAAGAACATAATATTATATAAATAAAAAATACAAGAAATAGTATCATATAAGATAGGCTTATTACATGTCTATACATACTTACTATTTATACAGTAAGTATGTATAGACATGTAATAAGCATATAAGTGCTCTATTCGAGACGGGGTTGGCTATTATAAATAAATACAAATCTGATAACATGGAAATGGTTAATTTTATAGACGTAAAAGCTATTGTATGTAAATCAATTATTTTAAATTCTAAAAAAAATTCAAATTCAATGTATGTATGTCTCGATTCTCGAAGCACGCCGTAATTGTTACTAAAATAATAACAACAACAACAGACTTACCAGGTTCAGTTTGTTTTAGCACCTCAGGACCGTATAAAGAACTGACATACTTTACACAGCCTTCGCGGTTATCGTTTGAAATTGGCTTTGCTGGAATAAAAATAACATATATGCTTAAATTAGACTAGAATTAATATTCTTTGTACTATCGTGGAATATATACACTAAATTATTAACTAAACTATACTATATTTTTTTTAATGAAATACTATTATAAACATATTTACAGGTAAAAAATGTAGTTCCCAAAATGCTGGCCGCATTTCCACGTTTTATGGCAACGCTGATCCGTTGTCCTAAATACAGGTTGGCCAAAGGGCCAGAATGAACTGTTCCCTTAGGTAATGAACATCCTGATTCGCTTTGTATCTGCTGCCGCGCATCGGCAGCATGCGAATCAGAAAACGCTCATAGAAATATAGGCGCTTGGTAAGCTTTCGGTACTGCGTATACGGACCTTATCAATTCCACACCGCTGCTGCACCGACAAATCAGAAAGCGGTTGAAGTGAATTTGGTTTAATACTTGGTACTGAGGGACCCTTGTGTGATAAGGCTGATAGCAAGTGTTTTTTTTTTCTTTTCGCTCCCTCTACGACTATCTGAGACAAAGTTTTTATGACCTTTCTTATATTTTTATTTCTTTCTATTTGTACTCTTTTCTATGAGAAATAATGCTTAATTTTTCTTTTATTTCATTTCAACAAACTTACACAATATTATACATATACTAGTTGATTTTTGTTTGTATTCTAGTACATTTATTTACTTACTATTTATTGCCTCTAATTCGAAAATCTACCGTTTCTTACCTGTATTTTATGCACCTAGGTTTAGTACAATAACTATTATTACACATTTACTGTAAGTCTAAATCATGATTATATTTTTATAGTATTAGTGGTGGGCCGTATTATTAATCTAGTAAACTATTGCTCGTTTGCTCATGATAGTCTTGTTTGCAGTAATTCAAATTTTGGATAGAGGCGAGTATAATAGATAATATATTTGACTCTAAAGACACTACTACTTCGTCGCACTGAAGGTTAAATTTTAAACTATGATCTTACCAGAATTATTATTCGGCCAGGATTTAGATGAACTGAGAACAAGGAAAATCCGTACAGCTATGGTGTCTCCAATCATATGTTCAATACAATCGATGTAACTTCCATCATGTATTAAGTTTAAACGATTTTTGTAATATGCTGCTTCTCTACCAGACAAGTATTCTTCTCTATTACAGTGTTCCTCTGGAAAACATAAAATAAATATTTTAAATAAGTCATTTATTGAAAATTATTATTTCTCTTGTCAACAGCTTATTATTTTATATCTAGGTAAGGACTTTGCCATCTGTTTTGTTTCAATACGTGACAGAATTAAGGCCAGTGTGGCCGCAAGATGTTGTATTTAAATTATATGAGTATTTTTTTGCAGGAGTTCAGCAAACAGGCAGATGGCCCACTTGATGGAAAGCGGTTACCATCGCCTATGGACACATTTGCAACACCAAAGGTGCTACAAATGCGCTGCTGCTCTCTTAAGGGAGACTGGAACCTGGTCACTAATGCCGGAACACAACTCAAGGTTGTTATGGCGACATACTTTAGACCAGGGGTTGTAGCCATCCAGTCGGGCAAATGCCCTACCACCTGGCTGTGGCTTGTTTTATCGCCTCTTACGACAGGCCGCCCGGCCGCAGGAAATTGTATTCTTTCTCCGTTCCTGCACGGATAAACGTTAGTGTTAGTTAATTAGTTAGAGTTACCTTTAGGAAGTCAATGTGCATTTTGTAATTTCCTTCTTCTTTACCACCTGAGCTTATTTAAAAGAAGAGCGTCATAAAATTTATTACAGATGAGTAACGCGTTGGCAATGCTCTTAGTGCGTGTGAAAAATATCGGTAAGCGATGATAACTACTTTCCATCACGTGGTCCTTCTGCGAGCTTTCGGCTTTAAACAAATATTCTTGTTCAAGATAAAAGTAAGTAAGTTGCGTTTTATTTTTTTAATTTGTGGCCCGTTCAACAAAATAATAGAAACTAAGGCCACTGACTGACCTTAGTATAGTTGTGCTTACCGAACGGGTGTATTTTTATGAGCGTCTCCTGATTCGCTCGGTAACGGTGCACGAGTGGCACATGTAGCGAATCGGGAAACGCTCCTAGAAATATAGGCGCTCGGTAAGTTTACGGCACCGCGCATACCGATTGCACCGTGTCTGCACCGAGAAATCATAAATCAGCCTACAACAATTAAACACAACAATATACTGCCGAAATGCGGCATATACCTGTAAAAATTATTTTGTTTCGTCTATTTTCTATTTTGTCTGTGTCGCATTTGGCAAATAAACGGTTTCTTTCTTTCTATATGTATTTTATTCTGTGTTTTGTGGCATCACTCACAAACTTTTGTAATCCATCCATTGTTTCCTGTACTTGAACTTTTTTGCTTCTCCTACACTGGTGTATACTCGTACTGTATTACTTTATAAAAGAGATATGACTAAGCTTTTATTTTAATACTGTTTCTATTTCTTATGTATGAACAACAAAAATAATTTGTTACGTGTGTGACAACTTACTAAGACTCCATTCCATTAAGTTTGTTCTGCTTGTAGAAGATTTACATCTCATCGCCAAGTCATCTTGATCTTTGTATACCAAACATCCAAAAGCATCAAAATCTTTAATTGTATACGATGCTATTTGTGTAGCGATTAGGTTATCTGGTTTCGCAGATACAATAGGGACCTTTGAAACTGTAACACACAGACGATATTGTTGTCATTTTGGTTTCTCAGCTATTTTGACAAAGAAGATAAATAGTTTAAAAACGTGCGTTTTGGTTGCGCTTAGTAGTCTCGCATAACCAAAATTCTTACCTGTTTATATAACGCACGCTATGGTTACAAAATACAGGTCAGCCGTGGAATTGCGGTTGGTATTTTGAGGACCTCCCCACCGACAGTGTCCTGGTGTCCATGTATTATTTGTAAAATATCTGTGTGGTAGTTTTATTTGCAAGTTTCATAATATGTTATTTTGTATGTTGCAAACACTTGTAAATATATGTTTGAAAAATCATAATAAATTAAAATCATTTTAATCCAACGATATTAGGGCAGTTGAAAATGTAATCAAATTTGAGATGCGTTTTGCGAGATTATTTTACTATCTTCAGTATTTGCAAATAGTGTCTACACATAATAAAATTACGTTTTAGCGGTTTTAAGCGTGGTATTTTATTTGATGTTAACCAATGTTTCGGTCACTTTTCAGTAGCCATGATCACGGAAGAGAAAATAAAAAAGACAACTCGGTTAGTCAACTAAAAATTCTTGGTTGCTATAGCAATAAGCAACCGGAATGGTCGCTGGTGTACATCTTTTATGTCGACATTACTACGACGACACCATTGCTAGACGGGCAACAAGAAAACGGTGCTGCACAACCTCCAGGTGTGTTCCACTTAAGCAGAGCAGCATTGTGAACTGTGGGATGTTGTCTCCTTCTTTTGCGAGAACCTCATGCTGGCCTAGGAGGAAGCGGAGTAGCGGACGCTGGTGCGTTCGACCACGGCGTCATAGAAGGCATCCATTGATTTTCGCCCGCCGTGATGTATTTTTTTGAGGCGGGGGAAGTGCATTTCGCACAATACCGGGTCTTTTACTAGGGATTAGACCAAAGCGACGAGAGGTGACACCACGAATGGGCACCGGCGTCAAATCGCCGGCTTGTGTACAGACTCGAAGACTCTATACTCCACTAAAACCACCGTCCTCCCATGTGCCCCGCGCTTATGGCAGGAACAACGTGACACTTAGAACGTAGTTACGCCCACGCTGGTCGCCCGCCGTGAGTATTTTTTTTTTTTTTTTTGAGGCGGGGAAAAATGACTAACCGATTTACGCACTCTCTGGGCCGTCACTAGGAAACGGCACGAATCCACGGGGGGCGATAACGCTAGCAATTGTATGCTCTACTTGCGCTTCGTCCGCTATGGATTACACAGAGGAGTGTGGAGACTCCGAGCGATGCCGCACGGGCGAGCAACCTCAATACCCACTAAAAAACCCCTCCTCCCTTCGCGGCCCTGCGCTTTGATGTGAAGGAAAGACTGAGATGTAGAACATAGTTACTCAGCAGTCGATCCAGCGCATAAAGTGCTGAAGTGTGCCCCGGGAGAACACACTCCACTACGGAACGGGGGTAGTTGTAAAATCCCTTGCTTTACCTAGTAGCTAAGGGCCCCCATCGTTCCGGATCCTAACTCAGGGAGGGAAGTAATGCGCGTACCTGCCTCTCCGGGTGCCGGCTGAAGGCCGGCGACCTCGAGAAGAGACCGTAGCACGCGCCCTAGGACTTCGCTCCCTATCCCTTTCTGCGGCCTCTTTCAGAGACATAACTGTCTCACAAAAAGAAACCGCAGTATCCCAGCGGTCGTCGCTCTGCAACATGGCCGTTACCAAGTCGCCGAGCGATCGGACGGCTCCTAACTTTGTCTCGAGCTCGAAACGCTGCGGCGCCCAGGCAGCGCACTCGACAAGCGTATGAAACGCCGTATCGGGTGCGCCACACTGTCGGCAATCCGGAGAAGGCAAGCAGCCCACAATGCGAAACAGATACTGATCGAAACAACCGTGTCCGGTCAGTATCTGCGTCGTCCTGAAGGTGAGGGTGCCGCTAGTGCGGTTAACCCATTCCTCCAGTTGTGGCCTGATTGCGTCCACCGTAAAGCCGCCGGCCGCAGGGTGTTCGAGGTCACGAGACCAGTCGACGAGGCAGGAAGCGGTTTCCCGCTTCCTGACCGTCTCTATCTCGACTTGACAGAAGGTCAGTCCTCTAGCTAGGGCATCCTGCTGGGTACGACGAACCCTGGACAGGACGTCTGCCTGGAGAGGCCAGGGCAGCTCGCCTGCCAAGAGTGTCGCCGCCGTCCAAGACACTGTACGATACCCACGTATGGTTCTCACGGCCAGAACCCGCTGCGCCCGGTGCAGCAGGGTTCTATTGTGGCGGTGAAGCGAATCGAACCAGACGGGGGCACCGTAAAGGGCCATACTCCTCAGGATGCCAGAATATAGTTTCCGCGTCGCACCCCCCGGCCCCCCACGTTGGGAAGAAGCCTTGAGAGTGCGCCCGCGGAACTCACGAGTTTGGGAACTAACTGCTCAAAATGCGCTTTGAACAGCCATTTCCCGTCTAAGACTAGCCCAAGATAACCCTGGCCAAGTGCTTCCACCCGAAGGTGGGCTTACGCTCACTTTTTAAGCAAGAAGATTTTGACATAACCCAAGGTTGTAGAACTTAAAACTAGTTTCAACGGTTTTGATTATTCGGTGTATTTTTTATAAAAATGCTTTAATGTTTAATCATATGATAATGACGAAACGGTTAATTAACGTTAAATTAAAGTTAACCTGGTCGGTGACTTGACTAGTATTTATTCGATTTTTAATACACTAAATGTTTATTTAAATTATTTGTACAGACAGTCCTCGTACATGAGACATTTTAGGTACTTGAATCACGCGACGTAAATCGAAATGACGTTACTCAAGAGTATATTTTTCATAAATTATCAAGCATTGACGGATTCTGTTAGAACTGTTTTTGCATACATAAGGCTGTTTTGTTTCTTAAAATAACTAAGTAATTATCACATTACTACTGAATTACTATTGTTCAATCAAAACGAAGTGAAAGTATATGGGGACGCTTCCCCCGCACGCTGATGACAAGCGCGACATAGAGGTACCCTGAAACGAAAATCTAAACAGCGGACGTTCACTTTTTTGACACTACTCCTGGTAGTGTCAAAAATTGCTTGACGTATCTCGAAACGAGAACTGCCCGTGGATGATAATTTCGCAAGCTAGGTAACTGAGTGCCCCTGGGGAAGGGATTCCACTCGCTAACAATGCTGTTGAGAATAGGGCGCGTCGTATTCTGCATGCGCTTATCGTTCTTCCCGTGAGGCGAGACGCCTAGTCACCCACGCCGGATAGAGACTGACGATGCCGGAGGTTATCCGTTATAGCCGCCCCACGCCAGATAAAGACTGACGATGCCGGAGGTTATAGCCGCCCCACGCCGGATAGAGGCTGACGATGCCGGAGGTTATCCGTTATAGCCGCCCCACACCAGATAGAGACTGACGGTGCCGGAGATTATCCGTTATAGCCGCCCCACGCCAGATAGAGACTGACGGTGCCGGAGGTTATCCGTTATAGCCGCCCCACGCCGGATAGAGGCTGACGATGCCGGAGGTTATCCGTTATAGCCGCCCCACGCCAGGTAGAGACTGACGGTGCCGGAGGTTATCCGTTATAGCCGCCCCACGCCAGATAGAGACTGACAATGCCGGAGGTTATAGCCGCCCCACGCCGGATAGAGACTGACGATGTCGGAGGTTATGCTTCTCCCTGGTAATGGATGTGGCCTTAGGAGAGCCAACCGACTAGGGCACGCGGAGTTGGTCTAGCTTTCGCATTCTCGTCGTGTAGCCCTGACATAAAGCGCAGGACGGAACATCCAGGGGTTTTAGTGGTATCCCCGACAGGGGCGTTTTCTTGCTTGGGAGTGCCACCCCAACGTGGTGAGTCCTACACTCTCCGCAGCGTTTCTGCCGCGGTGAGTAATCCTCCAACGGATTCCCCTCGTTAAAAAAGTTGTGTAATTCATACCTTTTAGAAAGTTATTAGTATTTAAGATATACACATATTTACCTTCTGACGGCCTTATATGAACAGTAATTGTTTTAGATATGTCTTTATAACTGTTGAATCTAAACATTATGTCCCAGTCTCCTGCCATAGAACTGAGTATTAGGGGTATCTGAAATTGTATATATGAATAAATAAATCAGCAGATAATCTAATAATATATATACTACTACTATTTTTGTATATATAGTGTAGTTATATACTTATTATTGAAATGTAAGTAATCGTACAATAATTATGTATACCACCATCGCCACTCCTAAGCAGCAATATTCTTGCCACGGGTTGTCTGGAAGAGGTCGCTTTTTAGCGATAAGACCGCCCTTTGTACATAATTAATTAATTATACTCGTTCGTAAGTTTTCACTAATGGTGTATACATTAAAGTGTTATCTATCTATCTACTTATATTATTATAATAAATTTGTACTCTGTACTGTCGTTTGTACAATGAATTTAAAAAAGAGAAAACCTCAAGGCTACTACTACTTCGAACCAGCAGATTCCAAAATACAACTTTTAGTATTTCTCTCTGTTTGATTATCGATTACAGTGTCACGTGAAAACTACTGAACGGATACTGAAACTCTACAGCCAGTGCATTAATACAATTGCAAATTCTACTTAATAGATAAAGCGGCATCTAAACTAATCCCAGCACTTATAAACAAATGATACCTGAATGTTTGAAAACCAAGTAAACTATTATATCAAGTATTTCCGATAATTAGAGTCCTTTTTTGTGGTTGGCAGCAGGCAATCGGTGTGGTTTTGGCGATCCAGCGAGGAAACGTATGCAGCCTTCTGGGCACCTTGCTCAAACAAGACGGTGATCTGGGCTCAGTGTATGCTACTTATAGTCTTGAGGGACTATGGGTAGAGTACAATACAAATAAGTTTTCTTTCATTTTCCATGGGATAGATTAGTATAGTCAAAAGATGGCACAGCAGTCGTGTTTTTAACCAACTTCAAAAGGGAGGAGGTTCTCAATCCCGTATGTATGTTGTTTTTGTATGTTCGTTACTCGACATCTCCGTCAATTGAGAACCGATTTTCATTTTTTTTAAATCTATATGTCTACACACTAGGTAGTCCTATGGTCACCGAGTCAGGATCTGAGGAGTAGATCCCAAAGAAATCGAGAGTAACCCTTATTAAAAAATGCCGAGAGCCTACATTTTTCATACAAAGGTTGTATACGCGTGCCAGTATTACACTTCTACAGGTATTTAATTTTTGAGAAGGGATGTTACGCGATATCTCCATTAACTGTGGGCCGATTTTCAAATTGGTTTTTTTTATTCCGAAGAGTTGATATTATATATATATATATATATATATATATATATATATATATATATATATATATATATATATATATATATATATATTCTGAGATGGTACCGTAGTCTCGAGGTCAGGAATTGATAAGTGGATCGCAAGGATATCGACAGCAACCGTTGTTGAAGATCATATGCACCGAAGTGTAAAGCAATTTTGTATACACGTGCCAGTTGTACAATTTCTCCAGGTGCTTAATATATTGTTACACGCCGACAAAAGTGAATGCACACTTGCCTGCCATAAACCACACACTTTATTACCTTTCCGCTTTTCGACTTCTTTTGTTTACTTTGTGTTTAAAGTTTGTAATCACAAATAGCCCGTTTTGTATTGTAATCTCTTTGGTCTATTGTTGTCACTACCAAAAAACAAACTGGTTCTAGGAAATTCTCCAAGCGGTCGAGTAGCAGCGGCCGGCAAGTGCCAGAACCGAGTGATAACCATTTGCTATTTTTTTATACAAACAAGCAGTTACGACGCCTTAAAAGCCTCGTATGAAACATTTGTTTCATTTATCAATTTAGTAGATGACTAGCAAGTTTGTTTTTAATATGACAATGAATCAATATGTTAATGAAATCATTTTTTAAATACATTGCTGAACAATTTTTTTTTAATAGATGCGATGCGATCACGTAAAAAAACATCGTCTTTATTGGTCGCCGTTTTGAACGGTTACTCTTGTAGTGTATATGAATGTGCTCTATTGTGTTTTGCATCATTTTTATCCAATACAGCTGGTTTTTGGTTATGTTGGCTCTTTTTATGTTGATTACTGGCTTTTTTTGAACTCGGAAGGATTTTCTACTTTGGATCTATGACAGAAATCAGTGCAAATAAGTGAGGTTAAGTTTATTTTAAAAAAATATTTCAAGATCTAAAGGTAAGTATGCCTCCCCCTACCCACTTCATCACCCCACTACTTAAACTTCGTGTATTAGAAAGCTATACATTTACTACAGATTTCTACTTTTTCCAGAATTTGGATAAATTCTTGGCGGGAAAAAAGAGAATAATTTGTTGTCCAGCTGATTTTTTCAAGAAGGGCATTAATAAACGGCCACTGCGTTGGAAAAAGTGCATCGATTGCAAGGGTGATTGCTTTGATTAATAGAAATAAAAAAAGCCGGTGTGCGTCTCGGGACGCCCGACATAAGTGACAACTTAGTCTGCCTACCGCTGCCATATGTTTGTGAGAAAGGGCAACCAGAGAGACTTGTGTCATAACGCGTTACGTAACGAAGCGGTTTATCTTCCCATAAGAAGTTATCACTTCAAAACGCGTGCGTCTCGGGACGCCCGACATAAGTGACAACTTAGTCTGCCTACCGCTGCCATATGTTTGTGAGAAAGGGCAACCAGAGAGACTGGTGTCGTTACGCGTTACGTAACGAAGCGGTTTATCTTCCCATAAGAAGTTATCACTTCAAAACGCGTGCGTCTCGGGACGCCCGACATAAGTGACAACTTAGTCTGCCTACCGCTGCCATATGTTTGTGAGAAAGGGCAACCAGAGAGACTGGTGTCGTAACGCGTTACGTAACGAAGCGGTTTATCTTTCCATAAGAAGTTATCACTTCAAAACGCGTGCGTCTCGGGACGCCCGACATAAGTGACAACTTAGTCTGCCTACCGCTGCCATATGTTTGTGAGAAAGGGCAACCAGAGAGACTGGTGTCGTTACGCGTTACGTAACGAAGCGGTTCATCTTCCCATAAGAAGTTATCACTTCAAAACGCGTGTGTCTCGGGACGCCCGACAGAAGTGACAACTTAGTCTGCCTACCGCTGCCATATGTTTGTGAGAAAGGGCAACCAGAGAGACTGGTGTCGTAACGCGTTACGTAACGATGCGGTTTATCTCCCCATAAGAAGTTATCACTTCAAAACGTGTGCGTCTCGGGACGCCCGACATAAGTGACAACTTAGTCTGCCTACCGCTGCCATATGTTTGTGAGAAAGGGCAACCAGAGAGACTGGTGTCGTTACGCGTTACGTAACGAAGCGGTTTATCTTCCCATAAGAAGTTATCACTTCAAAACGCGTGCGTCTCGGGACGCCCGACATAAGTGACAACTTAGTCTGCCTACCGCTGCCATATGTTTATGAGAAAGGGCAACCAGAGAGACTGGTGTCGTTACGCGTTACGTAACGAAGCGGTTCATCTTCCCATAAGAAGTTATCACTTCAAAACGCGTGTGTCTCGGGACGCCCGACAGAAGTGACAACTTAGTCTGCCTACCGCTGCCATATGTTTGTGAGAAAGGGCAACCAGAGAGACTGGTGTCGTAACGCGTTACGTAACGATGCGGTTTATCTCCCCATAAGAAGTTATCACTTCAAAACGTGTGCGTCTCGGGACGCCCGACATAAGTGACAACTTATTGTGCCTTCCACTGCCATATGTGTGTGAGAAAGGGCAACCAGAGAGACTGGTGTCGTAACGCGTTACGTAACGAAGCGGTTTATCTTCCCTTTCTTTTTAAGAAGTTATCACTTCAAAACGCGTGCGTCTCGGGAAGCCCGACAGATGTGATAACTTAAACTAATCTAAGTTGCACTATTTAATATTGAAATTGTTTAACTTGAGAAAAGCTTAGGTTATTACTCAAATTGTTTGTTGTAGCGCGTAGGTTAGAGTGAGAGATGAGTCTGCCTACCAGTGCCGTATGCGTGAGAGAAGGGGAAGCCAGACAGTCTGGCGCCGTAACGCGTTACGTAACGAAGCGGTTTTCTCTTCCATAAGAAGTTATCACTTCAAAAATATAGAAACAAATTACGTTAAATTATTTAATAAAAAACAGCAAATTTATGGGTAAAGACCTAATGAATATTTTCGTTTTTATAAAATTGGAAACAGTTCCAAGCGTTAATTTTACTTTTGACGTTTCCACTTCTTAATAGACAATAATAACAAAATATTGACAGTAAAGCCAACAAGAAACAAATGACATAATTGTCATAATTTATCATTGTGGGTGACGTAAAAGTAATGTTCTGTGAGTCATGCAACGCACAGACTATTAAGCCATCGACACTGAACGTAAATACATCGAAAATAATCGATTTGAAAATAAAAAATATTCTACTCTAAAGAGAAAAAATTATAAAATATAACGAAATAAATGGCTTATTTGATGAGTGGTGTGGGATCGCGTTTGACACAATCTTGCCCTATCTGGAGCGAAGATGTGGTCTGTATGTGGATGTAGCACGCTTACCTAGACGGTACCTGTTTAATATGTTTTCTATGTTTTTTTATTATTTTGGAGAAATAGAAATGTTGTGCGTGTACAGTCCACATGAGATTAAAAAAGAAAAAAAAAAAGAGAGTAAAAATATACATTTTGAGAATGAGACGTGCGTGGTTTTAATTAAATAAAAATCCCACAAATAAATAGTTTGAACTAATTGATTAATGTAATAAAACAGTGTCTATCGTGTAAACAGTACCTATTCACACGGGACTCGAACACACCCATGTTATGAGTATAGGGAAAGACAAACTCCGGCAATGAGTTCCACTCCGTTGCGGTGCGTATGATGAAGCTAGATGCAAAGTGCTTCGTTCTTATATGTAGAATATCCACAATATATCGATGCCGCATGCCGGTGCGTCTGATTGTCCGATGATGGAAGGGAGATGGCGAGATCAGATCGAAGCGCTCAGCTGCACACTCTCCAAAGTGAATCCGATAGAAAAACGAAAAGCTGGCAACCCTGCGTCGATGATGGAGACTTTGCGTTTTGTCATCGAAAAGCTGGTCGTTGCCAACCAGCCTTCTGGCTCTACGCTCAGCCGATTCCAGTGCATCGAGTGGATATTTGGCTGAGCCATCCCAATTTATTAGAGGGTATAATATTTTAAGCAATAATTTATGGATAAGTTAAATTGATTAAATCTTTTTTATAAATGAAGCCGATTTTTATAACACATTAAGTCGGTAACGCATTGGGACATTAATTACTAATTTATCTGTGATCGATCTGTCAGTAGTAAAATAAATGCTTGGACAGGGTATACAATCGAGTATAAAGTAGACAACAAACCTTGACGTAATATTTATGTGAATTTTCTTTTGCATAAAATACTTGATCCATGTGTAACCACCAACTTTCCGATATGGAGTAGACGCTGTAAAGCAGAAAGCATAATTATCATTTGTCTATAATATTATAACATTCTTAACATGCCGTGTCTACATATTGAAGCTATTCAAAGAAACTAGAATATGCTATATAAACGACAGAAAACAAACACGATGAATTTTTTTTAGATTTCTTGTCTGTTTATTCGGGATTCACGTAAAAACTACTGCGCCGATTTTTAATGCGGTTTTCACTAATCGACAGAAATATCTTAGACTTAAATTATACGCTAATTTTTACTCTGTGAATCCCGCGGAATATTTCGATATTAAAAATATTAGAAGTGAAACTTCAAAGGACAAGTTGAAAAACGAATCGCAACGGACAAGTGGAAAAATGTATTGCAACGTACAAGTGGAAAAACTTCAACTGACAAGTGACAAAATGAATCGCATCAAAATTTTATCTTGAAATTTTACGGGTAGATTGTTAATTTAACTTGTCCAATTTGAAAACTTGCTCGTAAAACTTCAAGTAAAAATTTTAAAATATACGCTTGTTTTTACTCTGGGAATCCCACGGGAATTATTCCGTATTAAAACAATATAGATAGCAAATTAGATGTAATAAAATGTGTGATTTGTGATCCCGGGAATTCCACGGGCGATTTCCCGGAAGCAGTTTGTAGTTGTACGGGTGCGTAAAAATTTGCGAAACATTTTCCACTAAAACGATAGCTTGCATTCTTTTCCAAATACTGCGGTACTTTGTGTTCCGGGAATCCCGCGGGAATTTCAAGTCAAGCGTGGACGAAGTCCCGGGCATATTCTAGCTCCAAAATAAAATTATCGTGTTGCCAGAAACGAAATCTTAGATTCATTTACACCTGAGAGTGGCAGACGCGTGCCGTGGCACACCAATAGGGATGCGGACATAATGTTATAATATAAGGATTTATTAATCATAATATTTTACATTTAACAGGCGTTAAAAAAACATCTTATCATCTTGTTTTTAATTTCCATTTTTCGTTTCTTCGATTTTCAACTCACAACGGTTCTAAAGATGTTTCACTTCAAAAAACAGCTATTAGTGAAATTATTATTCTATCAACAACATACTAACCTTATTCCGACGAGTGTATAATATATAGTTTTTCCATACAGTGCTATCGTCGCATCACTTCCCTCCATTAAAACGAATGTATCATATTTAGCCGTTTGATTTCTTTTTACTGGGACATTGTTAAGTGGTAAAAGTAGTACTTCATTTTCTAAATCCTGAACTTCGTAAGCTATTTCTGATATTGTTTCTGGAATTATAGTAAAAATTATTTTTCTTACTCATCATTTTCGTTCTGCTCTGCTACGAGGAAAATCGGTATGTAAACACAACTCTCGTCCCGCCACTACTTCTGCGGCTGCTTTTGCATGACGATCCTCTTGTCAGTCTTTTTGCGGAAGTCAAAAGACCGGCAGCACGACTCCTTAATTAAAACCCCTATTCGCCTATGTTAAGTAGTTAGTTTTTTTTTTAAATTCTAATTTTGGCCTGGGCGAACATGATATGCCCGAATCGAATTACTAGGTACGTGCAGTTACAGAGTTACAATTCTTTACTTATATCTATTTAATTTACTAACTTTGGCAAGTAGTTAGTTAACTTTTATAACTTCGTTCGCGTTGCTTTTACGACGTTTGCTTATGGAGTGCGGTGGTACTAAAAGATGAGACCATATTATTGGCTACATTAATCATTCCCACGGAAACAACGATATTTTTATCGGGACAAAAAGTATCCTAAATCTCGGAATATAAACTACCTGTGTCGAAGTTTTTCAGTAGTTTTCATATGATGGTCAAACTAGGGTTGCCAACCATACTTATAATAACGTATCCTACTTTATTTTTGGTAAATATACTGTTACACGCCGACAAAAGTAAATGCACACCTGCAGTTTATTACCTTTCGGCATTTGGACTTCTTTTGTCTACTTTGTGTTTAAAAAATTTAGTTAGAAAAACATCCTATTGTGAAATTTAAAAGTTCATGATAGTCATTAACCAGGTGTGATTTTTAGAAACTATTGTTATACGGTCGAGAATTGTTTCAAGACATATTGTATAGTTTAGTATAAAACAATGCCCGAACGGAGGGGTGAGGCAGTCGTGTGTACATTCGATAAGCTGTATAGTGACGGACTTTGCGCGTGTTATTTAATCGTGCATCACGTTGGTACTGGATGCGTCCAGTTATATTGGTGCCTGTGTTATACGTGTTTGTACAGTTCTAAAAAATTCTATAGTAATTCTAACGGCATTTTTAATTCGATTCCCGCACTCGTAACAATATTTTTGCATAAGAATAAATTTGTGAAAATACTCTTTTTTTCAATATTTACTCTGATGCGCAAAATTGAATACTTTGTGGATAATTACTTATCTAATATCGATTAAGCTTTCACTGAAAGAGTTTATTCAGTAATGAATCTAAAATGGTGAAAAGAAACTAACAGGACATATATAAATTTATTAAAAAATTGTTTGCTTATTTAAATTATTTTTTAAATTGGGAATGTAAAGATAGCCTCCAAAAAATTTAAGGATAATGATAAGTTGTTAGTGACTGCTAGAAGCACACAAAAATGGTGTCCAATAGAAGAAATAAATGAAATTTTTTAAAATACTTTTCTTCTAAAAAATACTTTATTTTTTCCCTACTTAAAAATGTAATACGTTATTTTTCTCAAAAACAGTTAGCAACCCTAGGTCTAATAGATACACAGATAGAGAGAAAATTTTAAAGTTGCATTTTCAGGACTTTGAGAACTAGAAGTCGTGGTAGCTTAATGGCTAGCGACCTAAACTCGGGTTCGATCCTGACCGGAACAGATGCACCACTTAGGCTGTTTACTGACCTAATTAATGTGCATATTGTTACAATTACCACATGCTAACAACGGTGAAGCAAAACATCGTGATGCAACCTGCGCATCGAGATAACCGATGTGTCAGTCTGCCAAGCCGCCTTGAACAAGCGTGGTGGGTGTACTGTCCTTTCCCCTACAGTGGGAGGCCCGAGCCCAGCAGTGGGACAGTTATGGGCTGTTATTATTTATTTATTACATTATAATTATATAATTTATTATACTCTTAACTGTAATCTGCTGTCCATGTATTTCATTTTTATTTTATTTTTCCTTTATTGCATTATAATAATAATTATAGACAATTTAAGAATTTCATTTAAGTCAGGTTGCCTGGAAGAGATCGCTTTTTGTATTACCAAGTAACTATTGTCTTGTTGTGCATTTTTTGTAATTTTTGTTTTGGTGAACAATAAAGTGTTTTCTATGTCTATGTCTACTACATACCTGAGTTTCCTCGAAGAATACAGTAAACAGCGAAGTGTAATAAGATACTTTTGAACGTCATGTTGTGACCTCCACAGCTGTTTATGGGCAAGAATAACACAGAGATCATATGAAGCTAGTTTAAGAAAACGTAGCCATTTAGTAGGCAACAACTAACTGCGCATGCTTACACAGATAATATAATTTAAGTGGCCATTAAATTTGATATTTTCAGAAATAGATGGAGAACGTTTATATATTATATCGACCTTCTAAGGATTTTTTTTGAATAACTGCTTTTTTATTTATTCTTCGCATTAAAATTACATAACAGATGAACTGCTGACCATACAACAGGGAATCGCGGCCAGTATTTTGGGAACGCTCAGACAGTGACCTGGAATCCATTTTTTATTTGTTAAGACCAAGGATGGGCCGAAATTTGTTTTACATTTGATTTGCCCTAATTTCGGCAATTTTAGCGAACCTCAACATTCAGCCGAAATTCGGTGCAAAAAAAAAGTGAAATACCTACTCGTACTATTTGGACTGAAATTAATAGACATCATATCCTATCATAACCGTAAATTTTAATTAAGTCTTTATATTCTCATGGTCATTTATTTTAGCCAGGACAGTGTAAACCTTATCTTGCATTGTGATAAAATTAAATAAAGTTAGTTCTCCTTAATTGAAGAGTCTTTGCCTAATGAAATAGACATCAAATTAAAACAAAAGTTAAATAAAATTATAATTCCTATAACAACCATAAGTAAGTAGTGTAATTACTTAATTATAATGCGTAACTTGAATAAAATAAAAAAACGCTTCTAAGAGGCATCAGCAATTACAACTTTAATTTTCATTGAAATGGTTTTTTTACGAAGTAAACATTAAGCATTTAGAATGTTAAATGAATGAATGATTATATATTTCATAGCTCTCCTTTCATTAAAATTACCAAATGTGTTAGAGAGATTTTACCTTGTGATTGACCCTAACGATCTATAAAAGGTCTAAAAATCTATTATTTTATCCACCTACTCGTACTTCAAACTTAGCAGATATACTTATCAATTCTCGACATACAAATAACGACCTGTCGTTTTCAAGATAGCGCAATCAATCCGCAATTCGGCCGAATAACGGCCGAATGGTTTTAACCTAATGTTCGTTTTCGGTTCAAACTATATATAATAAATAGTAAATATTTATTATATATAGTACTTTTATTTTTAGTTTGTTTTTAACTATTATATGACGATAGAAATATGTTGTAAATAAAATTATTATATTGTGTAACGATTTTTTTCGACTACTTCTTAAAGTCGGCGCCAAGTTAAACATAAAAAACAATAACAATATTACGAAATGCACCGACTTCAAGATGTAGAAATGATTATTTTTGCTTTTGTCATTTTTTTTTAAACAAACAGTTTTATATTATAAATTTGATAATCAAAACTTTATTTATCGTAATAGCGAATTACCTTTAGATGGTTCAAAATTATCACTTCAACTCTTCTTCCATACTTTGCATAAGCTTAGAAATATCACAACTATAATACCACAATAAATTGCCGTAATAACTGAAGAAGTGAAAAGCGCAGTAACAAAATCTAGTTTAAAAGACAAAAGTCCACTCAAACCAATTGTATAATGAAATAAAATAATACTGTGTAATGTTTCACAATTGCACCTACATCAATAACAGGACATTAGTATATTATCCTTAATCTATAATACGAAAATAGACTCATATTAAAATGATTTTATTAAATATTATATGTGTGATACAATTTACCATTGCTTAGGACATGGACGAGCAGTATTTTTTATTCGCCGATTTCCAAAAGGAGGAGATAGACAGATAATACTTCATTACTCACCAAATATAAAATCTCAAAAATACACAATTACAATATTGTCATAGTAGAAATAATAGGCGGCCTTATCGCTTCAAAACTATGCATGTTACAAATCTAGAATGTCATACAAGTATTCAAGTGTATCTAAAAAGAAGGGTATTCCAAATTTCAGCCTTATACAATCAACTAGCCAGGTGCCAGGTGGTAGGGCAGTTGCCCGACTGGATTGCTACCACCCCTGGTCTAAAGCATGTCGCCATAACAACCTAGAGTTGTATTTCGGCATTATTGACCAGGTTCCAGTCTCCCTTAAGAGAGCAGCAGCGCATTTGTAGCACCTTTGGTGTTGCAAATGTCTATAGGCGATGGTAACCGCTTTCCATCAAGTGGGCCGTCTGCCTGTCTGCTGAACTCATGCAATAAAAAAAATTAAAAAAAAATTGTTTTGTTTTATTCATAATTTTGTCCCTTGTGTAAAACTGAACTTTTATCTGTACGCCCATTTGTTATGAAACCCTCGATATGTTACAACAAATTCTAATATATTAATGCATCATAAAAGGCGTTAAACTAACATCTTCATCTAACTTTTCAAATGTCATGACAGAAATAATTTTAATTACTTTTCAAACGATAATTGAAGATCCATCCACTCATGTGGATGAGGGTGATAAGTCGCATAATTCCAATTCTGAGTAAATCGAGATAAAAGTTTTACTTTTATTTGAAACTGAACTGAACTTAACACCTTTAGCAACTTTTTATTTTTTAAATATGCCTTATATCTATGGTCTAAGGTCTGTAGTCATTTGGTATCGACTTATAACATTCATCTACGCAAAAAAAGCAAAAAACCGAATATGCGACATATCACCTTCATCCACTCACGTCTTCAATTATGCGTTGTATGACTCCTTTTTCTTGTACATACTGATGACGTCATAAATAGGTACGCTCGTATAAAATCTATGAGGCTACGAGTTTCTGTCTAAATATTAAATTGCTCAGTTGGTTTGACAGTCCTCTCCCCAATTGTTAACCGATTTTTATTTTTAATTCTTCATTCGAAGAAGTATACTCACTCATTGCTTTCGCCGCCGGGTGCACTCCTCAACGCAAAGCAGCATAGGAATCCAGTTTTTTTAAGATAAGTGATATCTGCGTTTAAATAGACCGTAATAAATTGTTCTAATGATGAAATATGTTTTTTTTAATAAATTTTGTAAAGCAACTAAACCAATATTGTAAGTGTTGGCACCAGCTATTACCCAATTAGTAACTGTGTCTTGGGTTTATAGCTTCTTGCAACCCCGCATGTTGACGCCGCTTGCACTGCGCGTGACGGTACGTTGTCAAACGCCACGCTACCGCGACGCACACAAAATAGTATCACACCCGTCTTAATATACAGGCTAGTTTAGCTATCGAAGGTTTTCGCGTCCGGTTATATGCTAGGACATTCGCTTTAACCAATATATGGTTACGAGTTGCAGGACTCGAATAAAAATGCCGTTGGAATTACAATAGAATTTATTAGAACAATACAAACACGTATAACACAGGTACAAATATAGCCGGGTACAAATATAGCCGGACACAATAAATCCAAACGTAATGCACAATTCAATAACACGCGCAAAGTCCATCCCTAAATGTATATAAGTCTTGCTCCGCCTGTGTTTATCGCTAGACTGCCCCATCTCTTCACGCAATTCAATTCAATGCATCAGTAAGGGCATTGCTTTATACTGCACCAATACAATGTGTCTCGACATAATACTCGATCGCATAATAATTATTTCCAAGAATCACACCTGGCTAATGACTATTACAATACTCAATGGCTTGTTTTTCTAATTACAAATTTTAATCACGAAGTAAACAAAAGAAGTCCAAATACGGAAATATAATAAAGTGTGCAGGTGTAAATCCACTGTTGTCGGTCGTGACAATATTAAATTAAGTGTTTAGTATATCTGCGTCCCTTGCGGCCCGGGGCTCGTGTAGAAGGACCTTGCCATCCTTGTGTATCGCCACGTGATAAACAGTGCTATCGTGGGCTGGCTGACTGTGAGATAAGTGCCAGATTCATTATTCTCCTGGCACCGGTTCTTTATTGGGGAATAAGGGATGGCTATATATTAAGCACATAACCCCCTACCCACGGAGATTGCCTGATTGCGTCTCTAGAAAGTAAGACCCGGCTGTTTTATTTCACTACAAATAAACGGCTCGCAACGCCACACGTTGCTGAAGTATTTCAAACAAACAAAAAAAATTTTTTTTTTTTTGATAGATTAATCATGTCCCGCCTGCACAAAATCGCGAGCATTCCACCACAATTACCAAATATGGTATACAAATGTATTACTCATATGATATTTAATTAGAATCATTTGACTGTTAGTCTGTTTGCGTAATATAAATTAAGGATAATATTTTAATTTCCTGTTATTGTGCAGCTTTAAAATATTATTGTCTGTTTCATTTTATTTCATTATTTACTTGATGTGAGAGGACTTATGTCTTTTATAATAGACTTTGTTTGCTTTTCACCTACTCAGTTATTACTAGATATATTCTCTCATTATACTTGTGATATTTGTTAGCATATGCAAAGTATGGAAGGAGGGTTGAAGTGACAGTTTAAAATCATCTAAAGGTAAGCCAATAAACAGCTTTATCCGTCAAATCCATAACATATAAAAGAATTTGTTTGAAATCAATTAAATTACGGCAAGAAACTCCTGAGTATATACTAGATATTATATGTTTGTTTCTGCCTTTTTTTTAATAAACAAGCTACACAAGTTCTTTGTCAAATTATGAAGTTGCACCATCTTTGTTCCATTTTTGTTTTTTTCGTCCAAGGATAATTCGTTAGAGGACTAGGTCGCGACAGGCATAGAAGCCTGGGGGGATGTTCGCGACTCGTATGAGTGTGGGAGTCGCCAGATCGGGTGTGGCACTCTTGACATAAAATGGAAATGAAACGGTTCACAGAGCATTTTGGGCCTTGTGAGCTACGACCGCAATGCGTCCTATATCTTATATATATATATATATATATAAGATATAGGACGACGTATAAAAGTTATGTTAGTAACACTATTTATAACTCAAGAACGGCTGTACCGATTTGGCTGAAAATTGGTGGGGAGGTAGATTAGAACCAGGAGACGGACATACGATACTTTTTAACCCGTTGGAACCAGTAGGTGGCGCTGAGATCGGGTTCTAGACTGCTCCTAACCACCTGGACCGTTTTTGATGATTTTGTTTTTGTGTGTTTGAGCGGGTTCCCGATTGGTGTAGATACTCAATTAGACCCGGTAGGTGGCACTGAGATCGGATTCTAGATTCCTCCTAATCACCTGGAGCGATTTAGGTGATTTTGTTTATGTGTGTTTGACTGGGTCCCCGGATGGTTTAAATCCACAATTGGAACCGGTAGGTGGCGCTGGGATTGGGTTCTCGATTTTTATTTTTTCAGAGCAGGACAACGTCTGACGGGGCCGCTAGTTACCTATATAAGCCTGTGCAATCAATGATTTTTTCTGAAATACTGTCTAACTCGCAGTTGCCTGTTGTTAAATGGCTGTAAATCTTTTGGGTTTTTGCGAACCAGACTCATATGAACACTGTGTTATTTTTGACCATAAACAGCTCTGGAGGTCACAAAATGACGATCACAAGTATTTTATGGTATTTCGCTGTCTACTGCATTCTTCGGGGAAACTCAGGTATGTACTATCCGTTTATGGGATTTACCCATTTTATCCCTTTACCCGTGCAGGAATGGAGGAAAAAAACAATTGCTTACGGCCGGGCGACCTGTCGTAAGAAGCGACAAAACAACCCAGTCAGGTGTTAGGGTATTTACCCGTCTGGCTGGCTACGACCCCCTGTTCTAGAGTATGCCGCCATAGCAACCTTGGGTTGTGTTCCGGCATTAGTGGCAAGATTCCATTTTCCCTTAAGAGAGCAGCTGCGCATTTGTAGCACCGTTGGTGTTGCAAATGTCCATAGGCGTTTATCAGGTGGGCCGTCTGCCTGTCTGATGAATTCGTGCAATAATAATAATAAGTCTTGAAAGACATACAATAAATAAAACTACTGTTGGGTGTGGTAGAGTATAACAATTTAGCATCCAGACGAATGTTTGCAGTGGCCTCCTATATTCATGAATTGTTTTTTTTTTTTTTTATAATAATCGGCAGACAAACACACACATTGTATATCCCCAAATTAAGCATTTTACGCTTGTGTTATGGGTAATATACAACGGACCACTCTGGGGCCGATCCCAGACACCCAGACCATGGTAAATAACGGAGAAAATACGTTTCCGAAATTTACTATACCGGGAATCGAACCCGGAGCCTCCGCGTTGCAGTGAGGTAGGCCGGCAAAGGCTTAGCCCGCTCAACCACAGAGGCCGTCAATGTTTAAAAGTAAATTACATTATCCTATCATATAATTAATTCTTCTTCACTCAAACTGTTTGCTACCCCTGTTTCTAAAACTAACTACAGCCAAAATGAATATCTGCGTCGTTTTACAAATACCTACAACAAGTATTTTAGTGACATAGACATTTTTAATTCCTCAAAACAAATATTCAAGTCATCAGTAGTTAGTAAACTTATTAATAAGACTGAAAAGGAATGTGGTGTTTGTATTTAGACCTAATGATTTAATTTTGTTGTGTTTAGTTTTCCCGTCAGAAGTGAGAAAAATAATTTTCATTATAATTCCAGAAACAATACCAGAAATAGCTTACGAAGTTCAGAATATAAAAAATGAAGTACTACTTTTACCACTTAATAATGTCCCAGTAAAAAGAAATCAAACGGCCAAATATGATACATTCGTTTTAATGGAGGGAAGTGATGCGACGATAGCACTGTATGGAAAAACTATATATTATACACTCGTCGGAATAAAGTTAGTATGTTGTTGATAGAATAATAATTTCAATACTAGTTGGTTTTTAAAGTGAAACTTCTTTAGAACCGTTGTGAGTTGAAAATCGAAGAAACGAAAAAGTGACACTAATACATGATAAGCGCATAATATTCAACTTATTGAAATCGAAATAAAACACATTTCTCTTTACCTTTATTAGTTTTAAGTTTGATTTAAATAAAACTTGTGAATTTTAACTCTATTTGTAAATAATTAAGGCAAATAAAGGAAATTGTGCGTAATATAATACTTTATGGTAGTGGTTTAAAGCACGGAATAGATAATAAGGTACCTTATTATCTATTCCGTGGTTTAAAGTATGATTTAGATTTAATTTTTTGAATTATACGAGGAATGTGTTGACGAATGTAGGCTAAAGGAATTATATTTATATTATATTAATAACAGTTACAGAAGAATTTGTGAGTATATTCTCTGAAGTTTCAGTCCCACTGTGTGTGAACTGCACACACACAGACACACACACACACACACACATTTTTTATATACTCAAATTTAATTATAGTTCCAGTGGAGATGACTTTTTGAAGGTCAGACATATAAGTTAAAATTTAAATTTACTTCTTATTCTATGTACACTGCTTCGCAGCGTGTTTTTGCTGTTAAGGAGAAGAAACGGCGCTCCCTCCGACTATAATTATGTCGGAATCCAATTTAATTTTTATGTTTTATACTTATTATTCTTTCTTTGGGGGTTATAGAGTTTATTTTTTATTTTTTCATGTAATTGCTTCCACATCTATGACCCGTTATAAGGTCCTAAAGGCACTGAGCGGGCTAGAAGTGTGCCGTATCAAACGTAGACAGACATTGTGGTCGAACCAGTAGAAAACTTTCTATTCATACTAGATTTAGGTAGCTTGCGAATGAAACATCAGAATGAGCTAGTTCCCATTACATAACTCACACCTCATTCGCTCCGTTAATAATTTTAAAGCTCAATAGCTCAATCGGCACAGTTGTCAACACAGAACACAATATCGTTAATGTGTACAATAGAAGCAAATATTGTACAATCATCTTCATTTCATTTGAAATAAGGTCAAAATTATGAATGAATGAATAACTATATTGCACATAAAATTACAGTACAATAGGCGGTCTTGTCGCCAAAGACGATCTCCTCCAGACTACCCTATATAATTAAAATTCGATTACATTATTTAATGACTTAATAATTATTAAATGAAAGATTACACTATGTATTTATTTGTATTATTTAGGATACACAAGTGACAATGTGAACTAAAATTTCGCCGTTCGTGTCACGTGGCTCGTACTTGCTCTTTCGGCTCTTATATATGGGCTTTGTTGCGATTTATATTGTGTGTCTCCACTAAGCTCAGTGTGCTTAAGGAGTGATACAGTTCTTCTGAGCGCCCGAGAAAACGCCCGTGGGCTCCCCGGGATTACAAATCACACATTTTATTACATCTAATTTGCTATCTATATTTTTTGATATGGTACTTCCCGCGGGATTCCCAGAGTAAAAACTAGCGCAGATTTTAAGTCTAAGAAATTTCTGTCTATTAGTGAAAACCGCATTAAAAATCGGCACAGTAGTTTTTACGTGAATCCCGTATAAACAGACAAGAAATCTATTTAAAAAATCATCGTGTTTGTTTTCCGTCGTTTATATAGTATATTCTAGTTTCTTTAAATAGCCTCAATATGCAGGCACGGCATGTTTAGAATGTTATAATATTATAAATAAATGATAATTATGCCTTCTGCTTTACAGCATCGATGTCATATCGCAAAATTGGCTGTTAAACCTGGATCAAGTATTTTATGCAAAAGAAAATTCACATAAATATTACATCAAGGTTTGTTGTCTACTTTATACTCGATTGTATACCCTTATACCCTTTCCAAGCATTTATTTTACTACTGACAGATCGATCACAGATAAATTAGTAATTAATGTCCCAATGCGTTACCGTGTTATAAAAATCGGCTTCATTTATAAAAAAAGATTTAATCAATTTAACTTATCCATAAATTATTGCTTAAAATATTATACCCTCTAATAAATTAGGATGGCTCAGCCAAATATCCACTCGATGCACAAGAATCGGCTGAGCGTAGAGTCAGAAGGCTGGTTGGCAACGACCAGCTTTTCGATGACAAAACGCAAAGTCTCCATCATCGACGCAGGGTTGCCAGCTTATCGGTTTTCTATCGGATACACTTTGGAGAGTGTGCAACTGAGTGCTTCGATCTGATCTAGCCATCTCCTTTCCATCATCGGACAACTAGACACACCGGCATGCGGCGTCGATATATGGTAGATATTCCACCTATGAAAACGAAGCGCATTTTTTATATCTAGCTTCATCATATTCAAATACATTTATTTGCTTAAAACATGGTACAAAAATTTGAGGAGGATTTTTAAGATTACTAAAAACACATCATCACAATTATTATTATAAAATTAACAAGAACCAAAAATATACATTAATGTCAATCATACGCACCGCAACGGAGTGGAACTCCTTGCCGGAGTGTCTTCAAGTCCCGTGTGAATAGGTACCTTCTAGGTAAAGGTCTTCTTCTCAAATCGAGCGGGATAATGGTCAAACGCGAACCTATACGTGATACAAAAATAATTAACTGTCTCCTTGTACACCGGGTTGCCTGGAAGAGATGGCTATAAGTGATTAGGCCGCCCATTGTTTTAATGGAAATGTATTCATATTTAATTGTTTAGGTATATATATAATATATATATACTGTTTGGTTTAAATAAACAACTTGAAAATCGGCCCACAGTTAACGGAGAAACTGCGTAACATCCCCAGTAAAAAATTAAACACCTGTAGAATAATACTGGCACGCGTACATAAGCTTGGTATGAAAAATGTAGGCTCTCGGTATTTTTTAATAAAGGTTACTCTCGATTTCTCTGGGACCTACTCCTTACATCCTGATTCGGTGACCATAGGACTACCTAGTGTGTAGACATATAGATTAAAAAAAACAGTTCACAACTGACGGAGATGTCGTGTAACGAACATACAGACGAATTGAGCACCTCCTCCCTTTTGAAGTTGGTTAAAAACACGACTGCTGCGCCATCTTTTGTCTATACTAATCTATCCCACGGAAAATAAAAGAAAACTTATTTGTATTGTACTCTACCCATAGTCCCTCAAGACTATATATAAGTAGAATATTGAGCCTAGGTCACCGTCTTCTGTGGGTAAGGTGTCCAGAAGGCAGGTTAAGTTTCGTCGCTGTATCACCATAACCACACCGATTGCTTGCTGCCAGCCACAAAAAAGGACTCTAATTATCGGAAATACTTATTGATATTGTTACATACCGACAAAGAAACGCACACCTGCCTGTCGTAAAGCGCAGTTTATTACCTTCCCGGATTTAGGCATTCTTTTGTTTAATTTGTGCTTAGAATTTATAATTAGGAGAAACATTATGTTGTTATTGTACTTGTTTTATGGCCGTCATTAATGTCGAACTAATCCTTTATGTTATTGTATTGCGTCGAAGCTTGCCAAGTATGGCATCGGTGCATTATAAAACAATGGCCCAATGTGGAGAGGACAGGCATTTTAATTCGAGTCCTGTGTAGCCCATAACAATATAATACTTAGTTTACTTGGTTTTCAAACATTCAGGTATCATTTGTTTAAAAGTGCTGAGATTAGTTCCCGCTTTATCTATTAAGTAGAATTTGCAATTGTATGAATGCACTGGCTGTAGACATTCAGTCAGTAGTTTTCACGTGACACTGTAATCGACAATCAAACAGAGAGAAATACTAAAAGTTATATTTTGGAATCCTTGATGTTTTCTCTTTTTTTAATTCATTGTACAAACGACAGTACAGAGTACAAATTTATTATAATAATATAAGTAGATAGATAGATAACACTTTAATGTATACACCATTAGTGAAAACTTACGAACGAGTATAATTAATTAATTATGTACAAAGGGCGGTCTTATCGCTGAAAAGCGATCTCTTCCAGACAACCCGTGGCAAGAATATTGCTGATTAACGATGGTGGTATACATAATTATTGTGTGATTACTTACATTTCAATAATAAGTATATAACTACACTATATATATAAAAATAGTAGTAGTATATATATTATTAGATTATCTGCTGATTTATTTATTCATATATACAATTTCAGATACCCCAAATACTCAGTTTTATGGCAGGAGACTGGGACATAACGTTTAGATTCAACAGTTATAAAGATATATCTAAAAAAATTACTGTTCACATAAGGCCGTCAGAAGGTAAATATGTGTGTATCTTAAATACTAAGCTTCCTAAAAGGTATGAATTACACAACTTTTTTAACGAGGGGAATCCGTTGGAGGATTATTCACCGCGGCAGAAGCGCTGCGGAGAGTGTAGGACTCACCACGTTGGGGTGGCACTCTCAAGCAAGAAATTTTATTGCCACGCCACGGTCGGGGATACCCACCAAAACCACTCGATGTTCCTTCTTGCGCTTTATGTCAGGGCTACGAGACGAGAATGCTGAAGCTAGACCAACTCCGAGTGTCCTGGTCGGTGGGCTCTCGTAGGGCCACATCCACTACCAGGGGGAAGCATAACCTCCGGTATCGTCAGTCTCTATCCGGTATGGGGCAGCTATAACCTCCGGTATCGTCTGTCTGTATCTGGCGTGGGGCGGCTATAACCTCCGGCATCGTCAGTCTCTATCCGGTGTAGGGCGGCTATAACCTCCGGCATCGTCAGTCTCTATCCGGTGTAGGGAGGCTATAACCTCCGGCATCGTCAGTCTCTATCCGGGTTGGGCGCCTAGGCGTCTGGCCTCACGGGAAGAACGATAAGCGCATGCAGAATACGACGCGCCCTATTCTCAACAGCATTGTTAGCGAGTGGAATCCCTTCCCCAGGGGCCCTTAGTTACCTAGCTTGCGAAATTATCATCCACGGGCAGTTCTCGTTTCGAGATACGTCAAGCAATTTTTGACACTACCAGGAGTAGTGTCAAAAAAGTGAACGTCCGCTGTTTAGATTTGCGTTTCAGGGTACCTCTATGTCGCGCTTGTCATCAGCGTGCGGGGGAAGCGTTCCCATATACTTCCGCTTCGTTTTGATTGAACAATAGTTTTTATTTGGTAGTAATGTGATAATTACTTAGTTATTTTAAGAAACAAAACAGCCTTATATATGCAAAAACAGTTCTAACAGAAACCGTCAATGCTTGATAATTTATGAAAAATATACTCTTGAGTAACGTCATTTCGATTATCGTCGCGTGATTCAAGTACCCAAAATGTCTCATGTACGAGGACTGTCTGTACAAATACTTTAAATAAACATTTAGTGTATTAAAAATCGAATAAATACTAGTCAAGTCACCGACCAGGTTAACTTTAATTTAACGTTAATTAAACGTTTCGTCATTATCATATGATTAAACACTAAAGCATTTTTATAAAAAATACACCGAATAATCAAAACCGTTGAAACTAGTTTTAAGTTCTACAACCTTGGGTTATGTCAAAATATTCTTGCTTAAAAAGTGAGCGTAAGCCCACCTTCGGGTGGAAGCACTTGGCCAGGGTTAGGGTTACTCACGGCGGGCGACCAGCGTGGGCGTAACTACGTTCTAAGTGTCACGCTCTTCCTGCCATAAGCGCGTGGCACATGGGAGGAGTATACATTTAGTGGAATATAGAGTCTTCGAGTCTGTACACAAGCCGGCGATTTGACGCCGGTGCCCATTCGTGGTGTCACCTCTCGTCGCTTTGATCTAATTCCTAGTAAAAGACCCGGTAGTGTGCGAAATGCACTTCCCCCGCTTCATAAAAATACATCACGGCGGGCGAAAATCAATGGATGCCTTCTATGACGCCGTGGTCGAACGCACCAGCGTCCGCTACTCCGCTTCCTCCTAGGCCAGCATGAGGTTCTCGCAAAAAAAGGAGACAACATCCCACAGTTCACAATGCTGCTCTGCTTAAGTGGAACACACCTGGAGGTTGTGCAGCACCGTGTTCTCGTCGCCCGTCTAGCAATGGTGTCGTCGTAATGTCGACATAAAAGATGTACACCAGCGACCATTCCGGTTGCTTATTGCTATAGCCACCAAGAACTCTTAGTTGACTAACCGAGTTGTCTTTTTTATTTTCTCTTCCGTGATCATGGCTACTGAAAAGTGACCGAAACATTGGTTAACATCAAATAAAATACCACGCTTAAAACCGCTAAAACGTAATTTTATTATGTGTAGACACTATTTGCAAATACTGAAGATAATAAAATAATCTCGCAAAACGCATCTCAAATTTGATTACATTTTCAACTGCCCTAATATCGTTGGATTAAAATGATTTTAATTTATTATGATTTTTCAAACATATATTTACAAGTGTTTGCAACATACAAAATAACATATTATGAAACTTGCAAATAAAACTACCACACAGATATTTTACAAATAATACATGGACACCAGGACACTGTCGGTGGGGAGGTCCTCAAAATACCAACCGCAATTCCACGGCTGACCTGTATTTTGTAACCACAGCGTGCGTGCCTGTTTATATACAGGTAAGAATTTTGGTTATGCGAGACTAATAAGCGCAACCAAAACGCACGTTTTTAAACTATTTATCTTCTTTGTCAAAATAGCTGAGAAACCAAAATGACAACAATATCGTCTGTGTGTTACAGTTTCAAAGGTCCCTATTGTAATTGCGAAACCAAATAACCTAATCGCTACACAAATAGCATCGTATACAATTAAAGATTTTGATGCTTTTGGATGTTTGGTATACAAAGATCAAGATGACTTGGCGATGAGATGTAAATCTTCTACAAGCAGAACAAACTTAATGGAATGGAGTCTTAGTAAGTTGTCACACACGTAACAAAATATTTTTGTTGTTCATACATAAGAAATAGAAACAGTATTAAAATAAAAGCTTAGTCATATCTCTTTTATAAAGTAATACAGTACGATTATACACCAGTGTAAGTGAAGCAAAAAAGTTTAAGTACAGGAAACAATGGATGGAGTACAAAAGTTTGTGAGTGATGCCACAAAACACAGAATAAAATACATATAGAAAGAAAGAAACCGTTTATTTGCCGAATGCGACACAGACAAAATAGAAAATAGACGCAACAAAATATTTTTTACAGGTATATGCCGCATTTCGGCAGTATATTGTTGTGTTTAATTGTTGTAGACTCATTTATGATTTCTGGGTGCAGACACGCTGCAATCGGTATGCGCGGTGCCGAAAACTTACCGAGCGCCTATATTTCTAGGAGCGTTTCCCGATTCGCTACATGTGCCACTCGTGCACCGTTACCGAGCGAATCAGGAGACGCTCATAAAAATACACCCGTTCGGTAAACACAACTATACTAAGCATAATGATTCCGCGCCGCTGGTGCACCGTCAGGTCAGTCAGTGGCCTTAGTTTCTATTATTTTGTTGAACGGGCCACAAATTAAAAAAATAAAACGCAACTTACTTACTTTTATCTTGAACAAGAATATTTGTTTAAAGCCGAAAGCTCGCAGAAGGACCACGTGATGGAAAGTAGTTATCGTCGCTTACCGATATTTTTCACACGCACTAAGAGTATTGCTAACGCGTTACTCATCTGTAATAAATTTTATGTCGCTCTTCTTTTAAATAAGCCCAGGTGGTAAAGAAGAAGGAAATTACAAAATGCACATTGACTTCCTAAAGGTAACTCTAACTAATTAACTAACACTAACGTTTATCCGTGCAGGAACGGAGAAAGAATACAATTTCCTGCGGCCGGGCGGCCTGTCGTAAGAGGCGACAAAACAAGCCACAGCCAGGTGGTAGGGCATTTGCTCGACTGGATGGCTACCACCCCTGGTCTAAAGTATGTCGCCATAACAACCTTTTGCTGTGTTCCGGCATTAGTGACCAGGTTCCAGTCTCCCTTAAGAGAGCAGCAGCGCATTTGTAGCACCTTTGGTGTTGCAAATGTGTCCATAGGCGATGGTAACCGCTTTCCATCAAGTGGGCCGTCTACCTGTTTGCTGAACTCCTGCAAAAAAATACTCATATAATTTAAATACAACATATCTTGCGGCCACACTGGCCACAATTCTGTCACGTATTGATACAAAAGAGATGGCAAAGTCCTTACCTAGATATAAAATGATGAGCTGTTGACAAGAGAAATAACTTATTTAAAATATTTATTATATGTTTTCCAGAGGAACACTGTAATACTACGTCTGGTAGAGAAGCAGCATATTACAAGAATCGTTTAAAATTAATACATGATGGAAGTTACATGGATTGTATTCAACATGTGATTGGAGACACCATAACTGTACGGATTTTCCTTGTTCTCAGTTCACCTAAATCCTGGCCGAATAATAATTCTGGTAAGATCATAGTTTAAAATTTAACCTTCAGTGCGACGAAGTAGTAGTGTCTTTAGAGTCAAATATATTATCTATTATACTCGCCTCTATCCAAAATTTGAATTACTGCAAACAAGACTATCATGATCAAACGAGCAATAGTTTACTAGATTAATAATACGGTCCACCACTAATACTATAAAAATATAATCATGATTTAGACTTACAGTAAAAGTGTAATAATAGTTATTGTACTAAACCTAGGTGCATAAAATACAGGTAATAAACGGTAGATTTTCGAATTAGAGGCAATAAATAGTAAGTAAATAAATGTACTAGAATAAAAACAAAAATGAACTAGTATATGTATAATATTGTGCAAGTTTATTGAAATGAAATAAAAGAAAACTCACGCATTATTTCTCATAGAAAAGAGTACATATAGAAAGAAATAAAAATATAAGAAAGGTCATAAAACTTTGTCTCAGATAGTCGCAGAGGGAGCGAAAAGAAAAAAAAACACTTGCTATCAGCCTTATCACACAAGGGTCCCTCAGTACCAAGTATTAAACCAAATTCACTTCAACCGCTTTCTGATTTGTCGGTGCAGCAGCGGCGTGGAATCGATAAGCTCGGTATACGCACTACCGAAAGCTTACCAAGCGCCTATATTTCTATGAGCGTTTTCTGATTCGCTTGCTGCTGGTACGGGGCAGCAGATATAAAGCGAATCAGGATGTTCATTACCCAAGGGAGCAGTTCATTCTGGGCAAAGGGCTAGCCTGTATTTAGGACAACGGATCGGCGTTGCCATACAACGGGGAAATGCGGCCAGCATTTAGGGAACTACATTTTTTACCTATAAATATGTTTATAATAGTATTTCATAAAAAAATATAGTATAGTTTAGTTAATAATTTAGTGTATATATTCCACGATAGTACAAAGAATATTAATTCTTGTCTAATTTAACCATATATATATTCTTTTGATTCTAGTAAAGCCAATTTCAAACGATGACCGCGAAGGCTGTATAAAGTACGTCAGTTCTTTATACGGTCCTGAGGCGCTAAAACAAAATGATTACTTTGTCAAACCTACACACACTGAACCTGGTAAGTCTGTTGTTGTTTTTAATATTTTATTTTATTTATAATTTTATTTCAGGAAAACATGTCCCATAGTATTAATACACATTACATTACATTATATTGTATTATTAGATTAAGTTTTCAGATTATTTTAGTAACGATCACGGCGTGGTTCGTGAATTAAGAAGAAACATACATACATAAATATTTAAAAAAATCTTTGATTTAAAAAAAGTGATTGGACAATAGCTTCTTCGTCTATAAAAATTTCCTAATCACTATTAAATTTATTACATCAAAGTGGTCATGTTATCATATTTTTATTTATTTATAATAGCTAACCTCTGTCTCGAGCAGATATACTAACTACATGCTTACTACTTTTTTTTATTACGGTCTTCAAAAGTGAATTATCTATAAATCATAAACACTAATAGACATCCTAGTAAGGCGGCGTGGACGCATACATGTATGTGCACACGGCTGCACTCGGTATAAAATCTTATTATTATACATACATACATACATAACTTCACGCCAGGTCCCTTGCGGGGTAGGCACGAACAACAGAGCGCCATTTAGACTTATTCTTACACACCTCACTTGCTTCTTTGACATTCATAGCTCTTGTCATGCACGCTCGTCTGTTCTTAAGGCTCCTCTTATTATTATAATTATTATACGTAAAATATGATATAAGAAAGAAAAAAATCTTCAAGATATTATTGAACGCTTAAACGATTTGTTAAAAAATAATCTTATTTTGAATTTGAACGAAGAAACAGAACCAAAACAAATCGATATGTGTGCTGAAGCACATGTACACAAGTATATTGTTAATGTATTTGTTCAATTTGAAAATTGCCCGTAAAACTTCAAGTTAAATTTTTTTTGCGACCTTTTCCACTTGTCCGTTGAAGTTTCACTTCTACTATGTCTCCCAGCACACATTTAAATTTCTAGTTGATTTACTGCAAATTATGATTTGGTTAGTGGTGTTGTTGAACCAAAAAACGCATCCATAGACTACTCTAAAATCATGCCGGCTTTCATCATGCCTAGTCTAAATTTAAGCCGCTCCGCCACACGGCCGTAACGCTTTTTTGTGACAGAAAAATCCTAAAACCCCCCATTTCCTCGGGGCTCCGTTCTTCGCTCTAGTTCCAGGGCCACGAGTATTTGGCCTAGCCATTTCGCAGGCCCTGGCAGGCGGCGGTCCGCCCGTAAGGCCTCTCCCACTTCCAGGGGGCAAGCCCCCGGCGACTTCATAGTCACTGTGCGTGGGGGCAGTTTGTAACGTGCCCCCTTGGTGGAAAGGTGGATTCGCGCAAAACATCGGCGCGCCTACATCTCGGCGGCATTAACGGCGGGTAGGAAACCTTTCCCCAACCCACCCGCGTCGCTCTAAGTAATGCCAATGCCAGCTACTACTCCTAGAAGTTAAAATAATGTGAGCAATTGAAGAAAGAGAGGAGACAGTGAGATGGAGATAACACAGATAATTGAGCGAACTACTAAGCTAAAAAAGAACGTCGGAGAATTACATTCTTAGTTAGTTACTGCTCTTAAGAACAGTAATATAATAATGCATATATTGGGTTTGACAAATGTAGTGATGAATATGAGTGCATTCATTGTGTGCTCAAAACTAAAGAACCCGCTAAAAGAAGCGCATCGAGAAACTAGAAAATAATAATAATTAATTTCTCATTATCATATTCAAGCACCGATACATTTGCTAGTCCACTTTTAAGATGTTAATAATTTTAATTTAGCTGCAAATGTAATATCGGAAATTTTATAAATAAGTAATTAAATGTTTAATTAAATAATAATGTCAATTTGTGTAATGGTATTGTACTATCAAATAAGGATAAAATATAAATTTCTCTCTTTACGCAAATATTTTGTTGATGATGTATTTATTGTATTGTCAACATTGTTCTCAAATGTTTTAATAGTCATTATTTTGTCGATGGATTTTCAGAATCTACATTAAATTTATATAAGAGTAGCATCGGAGGTGACATTCCAGCTGCTAGTCTCTGACAATGTTAGATGAGGTGGCAGGGGCACGCGAGGGACTATTAAAAAAATAAGTATGCCACCATTTACGAGTATGTACAAGAAAGTGAAATTTCTTTGCAACACGACATTTCAAATTCAAAATTCAAATTCATTTGAATTATGATCCTCTATCAAAATTTATCGAAACAACTCATTGACTCTTCAGGTGATCAGAGGGCTGGTGCTTACCTAGGCCAACGGATCAGTATGGCGATCTAGCGAGGTAGCGTAGCCAGTCTTCTGGACACCTTACCCATAGAAGGTGATCTAGGCTCAGTATTCTACTTATAGTCTTGAAGGACTATAAGTAGAATACATATAACAAAATCTTAATTATAAATAATATAATAAATTTATTCATATTTTTTTACACATACCACAAATAGAGGCAGTGATGCCTTGTCACGTGGAGAGCAGAGGAATAGTTCGATGCAAACTTAAGTTTGCTTCCATTAATAGCGGGTCGGAACATCGCACTTTAAGAGCTAGATATAGCGCTTTTTAGGGCTATGTAGCTCCCAATTTTATTAAAACAACTTCCAGCGCAAAATCTAGCACTTTTTATAATATGCAAATATCTAATTAATTTTATTATAAATATATATGAATATCTATACTAATATTATAAAGAGGAAAGATTAAATTGTTTGTTTGCATTGAAGAGGCTCCAAAACTACTAAACCGATTTGAAAAATTCTTTCACTGTTGGCAAGCTACACAATCCCCGGGTGAAATAGGCTATATTATGTTTACAAAAAAATTAGGGATCCTTACTAAAACTCCAATAACATAACCCAAAGTGTAAAAAATACCTAAAATCACGTGCACTGCGAAAGTGTCGCAACAGCATATGTCTAACTATTATAGTTATGCTACAATAAGTGTTCTTTTATTTTAAAAATTTAATTCAAATGCCGCCGCTAGAAAAGGCGCTTTATTTGTATCTTGGTATTAATCCTTATCAAAATAAATTACTTCATATTCAAGACTACTTAATTACCTTCATATAACTTTTTGAATTATTCAATTCAGACATTCCATTCAAAAGATATCACGAGTTTAAAAATGTAAGTATTAAGACCACGTGACTGTGACACTTTTTCGTGAGCGAAAAATATTAGCATTCTGCACTCCTTCTCTATAGAAAATACTAGCTTCTGTCCACGACTTCGTCCACGTGGAATAGTTACTTTGGGCTAACGCTAACTCCTATCACGCATGATTTTTGCGAAACTTGAACCGTTCACGTAGCGGAAGCTCTCAAAAGGAAAAAATCCCGATTTTGAAACACTCTTTATTGGTGCTCCACTCCTATTGGTTTTAGCATGATGATACTAGCCTATAGCCTTCCTTGATAAATGGGCTATCTAACACTGAAATAATTTTTCAAATCAGACCAGTAGTTTCTAAAATTAGCGCGTTCAAGCAAACAAACAAACAAACAAACTCTTCAAAAGAAGTGTGCGAAATTTCATACTCCTCCGTCCGCGCAATTTTCGTAAAATGTACAAAGTTTTCGCTGTGTTTTTGCTTCATAGCGGACCCTTTGAAGAGCCTTTGTTCAGTCCTGAAAAAAATCCTGGAACTTCATTACAGCGTCACCCACCTTTCCCAATCGTGAATCTAAATCACCGATTAACTCAATCAAATACACTGATGAAAATTAAAATGACGAAAATAGTGAATATCTGTTATCTACGTAACCATTCATAGTTCGCAGATTGGCACGCACTTGGCCGTTACGGTGAAAACGTGACGCTTTTTAACACGCTTTTATTAGCTTCACCTGTATGTATGTATGTATGTATGTTTGTAACCGACCCCTTTGAGCTCGATTTTGTCCTACTTTGAACGATCAAATTTAATAAAAACTTTGCACACCTGTCAAAGGTCGATGACAATGCATTAATATCGTACCATGTAGCCGATCTGATGATGGAGTCGGAAGGTGACCATAGGAACTCCTGTACCAAGCAAGATAGATCCGTCCTGTTTGGGCTCGTTTTACTTGTCTTGGTTAGCACTCTGCTGCTACATGATATAAAGCATCTCAAAAGCTTGTATTTAAAAACATTAAAAAAATCAACTAAAAAATGAAAAATAAATAAAAGTTTTCATAAAAACTAAAAAAAACACGCTTTCATAAAAAAACCAACTAAAAAACAGAAAGTAAAATTTAATAAATTTGGTTTCTGATGAATGGGTCTTAAAAAAGCGGGGGGTGTATTCAAAGCGCTTTTTCTTCTTCTTTAATATCTTAAAAAGCGCTTTGAATACACCCCACGCTTTTCTTTAAGACCCCATTCATCAGAAACCAAATTTATTAAATTTTATTTTCTGTTTCTTAGTTGGATTTTTTATGAAAGCGTGTTTTTTTAGTTTTTATTTATTTATTTTACACCGTACTACATTTATCCACTACAATAATATTTTCTTAAGGTTTCGCGACTTGTATACATAATAAAACTACGTTTTAAAGCGGCCGAAACGTCGGATAGACCAAGATCAAATAAATTACCGCGCTTAAAACCGTTAAAACGTAGTTTTATTATTTATTCACTACGTCCATAAAGAAGTTTCAATTCTACTCCGGCTGTCGGATATAAGTTAAAATAAGTAAACGCGAAATATGTAGTTAAAAAAAATGTGTTTTTTATAATATTTATGGCTTGGCAACTAGGCCTTTAAGCCAGTTATGTGTGTGTGTGTGTGTGTGTGTGTGTGTGTGTGCACTTCTACTTCTACTCCGTGTGTTCACACACGGAGTAGAAGTGAAACTTCAGAGAATATACAGGCAAACAATATATCAACAACGCTTAGTAGACAAGTGTAAACTTCACACACATATTTTCCCATTTCTATTCTACTACGTCGTTATTCTTAGGCAGTTTCACTCTTATTCGTAATATGTCACTCTAAATCCCACTTTATGTCACTAGTATAAAGTTCAAAATTAAATGCACTGTGACGCACGTATGTGTATCGACGTATCTGTTGCTCTGCGTATAAAATAATATCTGCTTTAAGTACATACAGATAGAGCTAACATTTATTTGAAATCTTTTAAGTTTTATTTAAAGTGAAAATTAATACTGTTACATGCCGACAAAAGTGAATGCACACCTGCCTTCCATAAATCACAGTTACCTTCCCGCATTTGGACTTCTTTTGTTTATTTAGGAAACAGCCTTTTGTGTAATGGTCACACACTTATGTGAAGTATAAAACGACGGCAGGATGGAGAGAAGAGGCAGTCTAGCGATGGTCACGAGCGAGACAAGACGTGTGTACATTCGATAAGCTTTATAGTGACGGATTTTGCGCGTGTTATTGAATCGTGTATTACGTTTGTACTGGTTGTGTCCAGTTATATTTGTACCTGCGTTATACGTGTTTGTATAGTTTTAATAAATTGTCAAGTAATTCCAACGGCATTTTAATTCGGGTAATAAACGGGTGAAGATAAATATATTTTATTTATAATTAAATAAGGTTGAATTTTATGTGTTTATCCCTTTTTAGTGTCGGTTTTTCGTTTCATCGAGTTTCAAATCACAACGATTCCAAAGAAGATTCACTTCAAAAAGCAGTTTATTATAATGGAAGATCACATATAACTTGTATACAATCTGTCCATTTATTTAAAAAATATACATTCTAAAGCCCAATTATTGCAAGTACCAATTTCCCTATAGAAAGCAACAATTACATTTCTTTTTTTTAAATTAAGCATCTAGTAAGCTCTCCAAGTGGGATGAGTGGCAACGACTTGGGGAGCCCTACGTCCAGCAGTGGACTGGGATTGGCTGACAACGAAGCCCTCCAAGTGCAGCAGCATGTAATTGTCAACTCATCAGGACGTGTAATTAATAAACTTGACCTCACTTATTTTCAGATTCAGGAAACAAAATTAAGTTTCAAATCGCAAGGACTCAAAACCAACTTAACTTGCTTTCTGTCAATGGAAGACACGATCATTCTACAAAACTTGATACTTTCACTGTCTTTGAAGGAGAGCAAGCAATTATAAAAATATATTACAACAGCAGCGATATTTCCGTGGAGAAAGTAATGTACGTATTATTAGTATTTGTGTCAAACTTCTGTAATATCGTGGATTATGCGTGCAGGAATACTAGTTACTATGGCCGGGCGACTCCTCGTAAGAGGCAAGAAAACAACCCAAAAACAGATGGTAGGGCATTTGACCGTCTGATTGGCTAACACTTCTAGTCTTTTTTTATTTCAGGAGTTCCGCAGACGGCCCAGTTGATAGAAAGCTGTTAAGCCTATGGACATTTTCAACACCAAAGGTGCCACAAATGCGCTGCTACTATGTTAAGGGAGACTGGAACCAGATCACTAATGCCGGAACACTTTTGAGCTTGTTATGGCGACATGCTTGAGACCAGAGGTGGTAACCATCCCGTCGGGCAAATACCCTACCACCTGGCTGTGGGTTGTTTTGTTGCCTCTTAACAGACCGCCCGGCCGCAGCAATTTGTATTCCACGCTTCCTCGGCGGTAGAATGTCCTTAAGAGACTTTCCTCTAGTAAAAAAACGGTGCGTCCGACAAACGTTTAATGAAAATACATTAATTGTAGTCATCTCTCTCAGATGCGTATAGCCGCCGCGTCCTCTTAAACCGTTTAACGAAGACCACTATAGTGCATTTTCATAATAAGCATTCGTCGGTCGCGTACAGCGTCACGCCGGACGCAGCCTACTGTTTTTTTAACAGACCACCGCATGACATCGAAGATGAGATGATAATATGCTTTAGTAGATATTGTACTATTTTCGCAGAATTTTTGAAGCAAATACAAATAACACAATAATAACCAAAGAAATCGAAGAAGAAATTGATAGCTTGTACGCACTTCAAGTGAGTATTTTTATTAAAACTAGTATATGCTCGCGAATTCGTCCGCGCTTGACTTCAACTTCCCGCGGGATTTCCAGGATAAAAAGTAGCACAGATTTTAAATCGAAGAATTTGCTGTCGATCAGTGAAAACCTCATCGAAATCGGCACAATAGTTTTTACGTGAATCCCTAACTATAAACAGACAATAGGACAACAAATCCAAAAAAAAACATCGCGTTCTCAATCGTTTTTATAGTGTAGTACTCTAGTTAAAAATAAAATTTAGTGAGCCACAAAAAAACAGCATTTAAATAATTTGTTCAGCATACAAGGATTTTGTTTGTAATTAAAAACATCAGGTAGCAATCCTTGTTCCGCAAATAATTTTGATAACGGTCAAAAATTAAATCATAAATAGGCAGCTTACTATAACATAAGTTTGCATAATAAACATGCAGTCCGCAAAATAACTAATTGATCAGCAAGATTTCATGATTGATCAGCAGAGAAAACATGTCTATAAGCAGTGTTTGATTGGGGGTGGGGTATAGATACACGGCACATTTATGTATTATGAACAAAGACAGAACAGAGACTCACAACAACCACGTTAACCACTGCGATTTTTCCCGTTCCACTTGCTTGCGGACGTACAATCATAAACTCCAGTGGAGTGAATTATGGGGCGTTGATGTCATTAACGATGAAATACAAAAATATCATTGGTTGATTTGAAAATAGCGCCTTTTTCAATGTCAATAGATAGAGAGAATTATTGGTGGTCAACGCTGATTTCGATCCACCTCTTGACATCGTTGTGAGCTTCGCCGAAATTTCTTTCGCGTTGCCATGACGACCACGTATTCGTTAGTGAATAATAACAACGACACAAATAAATATACCACGAGATTGTTCATTAGGATACAAGTATCCTAAGTATTGTCTGTTACTCACTCGAGATATAATCTAGTTCTGTTTCGAGTTTCATTTAAAACTGTTCACGTGAACTAAAAATTATTTTATCGAAATTTACCGACTTTAATTAGTCCCTTCATTTACGGCCGCTGCAAATTGGGTAGCGAGCGCAGCAATGGCGTAGCTTGCCTTACACGGGACCTGTATCAGAGTGTATTGGGGGCCGAAAGAAAGAAACAAAATACCTCCCAGGATTTAAGTTAGAAAAACAATTCAAAACAAAGATACATTTTACCTGCCTTTTTTTCAGAAAACTTAATTATCAAATATTAACCATAGCTAAAGACGATTTCAGTGCTTCTAGATTTTCTGTCTCCATCGACAATAATGACAAATCTGATAACCGGTCCTGTTGGCCGAGCAGTTATTCTCAAATTGTTAAGATGAATAATCTTTAAAAGATTATAGATAACAATTTATTAATTATCGGCGACCATTCAGCCTGGGAGTCCCATTGATATGGTTGATCAACAGTAGATACGCCCCTGGGCGTAGTAGCAGCACATCATGACATATGCAATTTTGCTAACAAATTACAAATTGTGTTTCTATATTGATGTGATCCTTATCTATTTATCATCATCGGTTCCTTTCTCGTAATAACCTTTCATTGTCCATTAGACTAATTACTGGATCCTCTCACAATTTATAATTTACATTGATATCTCGATATAGCTAGAGAGCTACAACACTTGAGCATCGATCAAATCAAAATTAATAGGAAATGGTTACACAAGTGGAGCCCGCTCACTTTCGTGGATTGCAAGAACTATATATACCTAATTGTGTCGTATTCATAACATTCTTTAAATTTCATTTTAGATAAAAAGTGATTATTCCCAATTGTCAAGAATTTGGCGAGGCCAAATATTTTCAAAACTTGTATCAAATAATGAATCCTTAGAACTTATACATAAATTTCAAATTCATATCAGACCTAATGAAGTTGGTAAGTTTCTGAATCTACACTATTATAAAATGTTCGTGTATGTACTGTTACATGCCGACAAAATGAATGCACACCTGATTTATTACCTTTCCCCGCATTTGGTCTTCTTTTGTTTAAAATTTGCAATTAGACAATAGCCTATTGTTATTGTATTCGTTTATGGCTATTCGCAGGAATAATTAATCAGGTGTGCAGATTACGTTTTCTTGGAAAAATTCGGTCCACGCGGTCGACTTTCTTCGGTTGTATTGTACAGTTTACTATAAAACAAAGCCCGAACGGAGGGGTGGGGCAGTCAAGCGACGATTACGATACTGGCAAGACGTGTGTACATTCGACAAGCTATACAGTGACGAAATTTGCACGTGTTATTGAATCGTGCAGGTTGTGCTTGTTGCGTCCAGTTATATTTCTACCTGTGTTATACGTGTTATAATAAATTCTATAGTAATTCCAACGGCATTTTGTTTCGATTCCCACATTAGAAGGGTGAAAGCCTTTTTTGTTTTATAAGACTTAACATGATGACCTATGATTATGAGGTCAATTTTGTTTGTTATATCTTTTAAAAGATGAAAATCGTCATAATTCCAAAATAGAACAATTTTTCTAAAATAAAATAGCCCAAGTTACTCCTTATTACATCAGCTACCTGCCAATAAAAGTCCCGTCCAAATCGGTCTCGCCATTTCAGAGATTAGCCGGAACAAACAGACAGACAGAATTGTAAAAAATGTTATTTTGGTGTATGTACCGTATATACATTTAAATGTATGTAGTAAAAAGCGATTATTGCAATATTACAAACATACACTCCACTTTTATTTATATGCATAGATGTATAGATTATGACCAAAAAAAACACGTAGTGTTGCTGGAGAGTTTCTTGCCTCCTCCTCCTTCTTCTCCTTTAAGCCTCGTATTCATTGTAAACATTTGTTTAGCAACATGGTTGCATAAACATGTGGCCGAGTTGCTGTCAACATATTGCGGGCGGGCACTTGTGTTGTGGAGTTGATCACGCCATGTTGACAGAGTTGACGCCCAGCGAGCGAAAACATCAGTTTATCAACAAAACGTGTGTGCACGTGTTTGCAACTGTCTATGAACATGGCGGTAGTATGGAGCAACGATAAAATTGTGCAATTAATAGAATTATTTCAATCAAAAGCGTTGCTATGGGATTCTTGACGGACGAATAATTCCTAGAAGATGTTCGAAATCACTTTTCGGCATTCTCGTAAAGTTACTAAAAGATCCAGCTGACATTTTGAGGATTTGCAGGAGATAGTACCGCACCCACTATCTTTTTATCATTATTTATTAGGGATCTTATACATTACATACAGAGAACACAACAACATTACTTCCTCGGGCAACATTTTAACGCAGACTGGCTTGTGTGGACAACCCATATTGATATAAACAAAGTTACCAGCAGCATTTTCGCTGTTCATCAACAACGTTGATCAACTGTTGCTAAACAAATGTTTACCGTGAATACGAAGCTTTAAACACCGATAACACGTTGCAAGCTGTGTACATCGAATAGGAAGTAGGTTTAAATTTTAACTTACATGTATGACCTTCATAAAGTGTTCTCCAGTGAAACATTTTTCATCTTTATGTCGCTAACTTAAGGATATATTATTAAAAATAACCTAGTTACCAATTAAATTCTATTCCTTTTCATATATAGCTTTACAAATCTGGTCTCGACAAAAACAAATTCCACCTGCATACCTGAAACAAACACATTTATTATCCGTCGGCATTTGAACTAATTTGTTTACTTTGTGTTTAAAATTTGTGATTAGAAAACAGCCTATTGTTGTATTGTAATCTTTTATGGCAGTCATTAGCCAGGTGTGTCGGATCAAATCGAATTAGATACGGGGACATTACAGTTACGCATTATAAAATGATGACCTGATGGAAGGGGGAGTGAGTCGATCGATAATCACGAGCGAAGAGAAACGTGTGTACTACGATCGGGAGTCTAATAATTGACGGACTTTCCGCGTTTTATTGAATTACGACCTTTTGCATTACGTTTGGACTTGTTATGTTCGGTTATATTTACGTATATGTATTACGTATACGGTTATGTACCTGTGTTATACGTTTTTTTATAGTTCTAATAAACTCTTTAGTAATTCTAACGGCATTTTAATTCGAGTCCCGCTACTTGTAACAGTATTATAAACCATCTAAATACCTTAAACATTTTACAATAATATTAAACTAAACCTAATTCGAATTAATCTATACTAAAAATAAAATTATAATTATAAAATAACAAATCTATAAGTAAAAAATTGACTCCATATCGCAGTCGGCGGGGAGCGTGCCCAACATGCTGGCAGCATTTCCGTTGGATGGCAGTGTTGATACGTTTCCCTAGGAGCAAGCCAGCCTTTTGATCACACGAGAGATGGGGAAAGTGTACTTACCCTTTCTGCAACTTCTAGGGTCCGGATTTCTTGAAATATTTATTTTTAGTAAACACAACCTCACCTAGTTTATGCACTGAAATTATTGTGATGGGTGGCGCAAGGTCGCGACCAGTGTCTAAAACAGTGATTTAGGTTAGGTTAGCTTCAGATCAAAACCCACGAGCCAAGCGAGCGCAGCGAGCTTGCCGCGGTAGCGGTCGGCGAGTGCCAGAACCGACTGTAACAATTTACTATTTATTTTATACACTCGATTATAATTTCTACCTAATTAGCCGCTTTTTTGAATATTTTTATAGTTACCCTTGTAGTGTACGTGAATTATATGGTTCTGCTTTATTTTTTAACAATATACACTGTTTTGTGGATCTTTTTCTGTTGATGTCTGGCTTTATTTTTGACTTCAAAAGAATTGTTCAACTTTGTAAGTGCAATATTAGTGAAAAAATAAGTGAGATTATGTTTATTTAAAATACTGAATATCTCCAGACCATAAGAGTAGGGGTAAGTAAGCTTCCCCCCTTCCCCATACCACCACCCCGCTACTTAAAATTCGTGCACCGGATAGCTATAGATTTCCCGGTAGAACGAGTAGACAATATGATCGACTTACCGTACCAGCGACTCGTGCGGGATTGACATTTACGAGTATTGTGATTTTATATAATCAAATTCAAAAGTTTTTATTCAAAATAAGTTCCACTGGAGAACACTTTTTGAAGGTCATGTAGGTTAAAATTTAATTTTACTTCTTAGTCTATGTACACCGCTTCGCAACGTGTTATTGCTGTGAAGAAGAAGAAGCGTCAAGAAACTCCCCAGCAACACGTCTAGCAAATTATTTCTTTGCTTTATATAATCTTATCTCTTATTCTATTTATATCTCAAGTTCTTTTTTTAATAAATTTTATACAGAAGTATGTTACAGAAAGACTTTTGAAGAATTAATGGAGTTGTAGCAAACAGCGCATATTTAATAAGACAAGATATAAGAAATATACATACCAAGTACTTGTTTGCTTGCATCAGGTATTAAATCATACTTAATGCGTTTCAGGTATGCCACGAGTGCATACCAAAAATAAGATCATCCCCATACAAAGAGCCAATTCCTCGTTTCAAGATTTTGATGGCTTCGGTTGTGTCTTGTATGACAGCCATGCTAGCCTGGACCTATATTGCAGAAAATCAAGAACAAATAGTACAGGAATTGATTGGAAAGCAGGTAAGAGTTGTTTCGTTAATAAATACCTTTGTGAGCCCTGAGTATTCTATTAGCTGCAATGTATTTTGAACGAATTTTTGACCAATTTATAAAGAGATGATCATTGAGTTACATGTACTACGTACTAGAGAAGCTATTCAAAACAAATAAAATCGAACTTGACGAAAGCGGGCGCCTACGCGAGACGAGCGTGCCGTGGACTTATGTATTTGCTAGAGCACTAATTCAACGAATTCTGGTCCAATTTATAAAGAGATAATCATTGAGTTATATGTACTACGTACTAGAGAAGCTATTCAAAACAAAAAAGTTCGAACTTGATGAAAGCGGGCACCTGCGCAGGACGAGCGTGGCGTGGACTCGTGTATTTTCTGGAGCGCTAAATGACGGTACAACCATACTATTAAAACATGCAACTCTAGATGGTATCGTAGAGTAATAATCAGGGCGTTCCATTAGTAGCTCACAACGCCCGCAATGCTCCGTTAGCCATTCCACAAGACGACCGCGGTCGTTGTGGTCGTGGCAAAAACTTCACTAATAACGTCAATATTTTCGATCACACAACACTCACAACGACCTATGTCGAGAGGTGGGCCGAATGACTGTTCCACTTGGGTTTACAGTAATGCCGGCAAGCAAGGGGAACGGGAAAAATCGGGGTCGTGATGAGTCCTTAATGGAACGTAACCAAAGAAACACGATCCAAGGATGTACCCATCCTGACTTGCTCGGCAGATCTCACCAACCTGTTGACCCGTAGGTAATTCATCTTCATCCTCTGTCCTGATCGGACCTCTGTTCCTTGGACTCAATCTCTGGTCTAATTTTAATTCCGTATTTAGATTGAGTTGTCAGTTCTGTTAAAAGCATAAATTTTAAATTGATTATAATTTATGGGACCTGCATACGTCCAGTCATCGCAGCGGATAACTACTGGCTAGCGCAACGCGGGAGCGCACATATTAATAGTTGCTCTATCTCCATCGCACATCATCCGTCGCGCTCATACATTGTACTAGCAGCACGACTTGTAAATATTTGTACTTAAGGCTACCGTTTTCAAAATAAGTCAGTTCAAATCAGCACTTGATTGTGAATAACTCTCTCTGCCATCTGAAGTATCACTAACTCTCACTGCTACAAATTAAACAGCGCTTATACGGAAATGTTTTTTCTAAACGCTCTCGGGAGCTTCCGATAGAACAGCTCGCACAATCTAGAAGGTTGTGACGTTTTGTAAGACGATAAACTTAGTCTCGACTGATTTGTTTGTCAACTCTACTACGATTTTATAAGTTTTTGTTTCAGGTACGGGGCCTATTTCAAGCGATTTATGTGGGAACAGTGACTTTTGTCTGGTCTCTTTAAGCCTCCCTCAAACAGGCACTACCCACATGGATTGTACAGAACAACTATCCGAAGATATCACGACTGTAAGAATATTTTTTATACATAATAATAACGGTGAGTTTACATATACTTCGTTTTTGCTTAATATTAAAAAATCTTTTTTTTATATAAATGCTCTGCTCTGCGTATTTGAATGTAGCTTATTAAGTATTATAGTAGAATTATTTTGTTCGTGCAGTTTGAGTCATAAATAATCGGAGTATTTCGCTCTTTCTTCCACTCACGGGCCTTATGGGCGGGCATAGTGATTGCGCATTATTGTTGTCAATAAGCGTTATCAATAGTGTATTTGGTTTTGTCATTTTGTGGGTTAGTGATAAAAATGAAAGAAAAAAATAGATAAAACAATGTATGTATTAAGATAAGAATAATAATGATTTAAAATAAATTATTAATTAGGTATCTATGTATTAAAAAACTATAAGTACAAAAGTTAAGAATGTAACAAGTTATATTAAAAATAAATATAAATATTTATATCTAAGTTTAAAATTAGCAGCAAAAAAGATAATAATGATTTTTATAAGAATGATAATCTTTCTTTGATAAGAATGAGTTTTTATCGATAATGGCGTTGCGCCCGCGCATCATGCTCACCGCCCTAGCCGGGCTGAGGCCGAGTTTGATTTATGACTCAAACTGCACGCACAAAATAATTCTACTATAGAACCTACAGTTTTACACAACTGATACTTCCTTCCGATGTACCTGCGTAGTATACCAATTTTAGTAGCGTACTATACTGTGCAAATCGTGTAAGCGGGACATTTTGCGGTTGCGAAAAAGTTCAATATAGATTATTCAAATATCGAATATCGATCTGCCTTATCTGCGCAAACGAAAACTGCCAATCGGAATTCTGCCCTTCTTTACGTTTTACTTTTTTGCAGAAATGGTATCCAAAAGACTAACGCCAAAGCTTGATTTTTTGGTTAGTTCGGTATACTAAAAGGTTTTCCAGCATGGACATGTCTTTTAGATAATATCCAGAAGATATAATTATGTTTACCGCGTTATATTCAAAACTGCCATACATACTTATAAGATACTGCGTTTGCTATAAGGAGTGTAGAATTATAAGTTGGGTAAAACTGTACAACAATAACAAAAAGTAATATTACATCAAAAGAAAAAGTTATATACCTATTATATTAATATCCAATATTTATAAACATTAAATAGACATAAAGATGGGTAACAATTTCAGCTTTAAGAAAATTCAATAAATACCTTTTTTTTAATCTGTCATTTATTTCATTTTTATCCGTGCAGGAATGGGGAAAGAATACAATTTCCTGCGGCCGGCCGGCCTGTCGTAAGAGGCGACAAAACAACCCACAGCCAGGTGGTGGGGCATTTGCCCGACTGGATGGCTACCACCCCTGGTCTAAAGTATGTCGCTATAAGAACCTTCAGTTGTGTTCCGGCATTAGTGGTCAGGTTCCAGCTTCCCTTAAGAAAGCAGCAGCGCCTTTGTAGCAAGTTTAGTGTTGCAAATGTCTATAGGCGACATCTGCCTATCTACTGAACTCATGCAAAAAAAACAATATAATATATGTATACAGTATGCCAGACGGGCCACTTCCAACAACTCGTCAGGCCACAGATGAGGCATAAGGGATCTAAAAGTACCGGAAATATTTGTTTCAGATATAAATATGCCGTCTTCTGAAAAAGATCGCGCAGGGTGTCTCAGCTACGTTACTGCATACATCTCTCCCGACAACACAAATCGTGAGCCTAAAACGATATCTCCCGATAACTTTAGGAAACGACAAAAAGTCAAACCACAAAAAACTAATATCAGTAGTTCTCCTACACCACAAAATGGTCCAACAGGGAATCATTTTTCGCACATTCACCATAAACCCGGACCACCAGCAGAGCATCCAACATCTCCAAGGCAACCTAATACAAATCATCGTTGGAACAATACACCAAGACCACCAAATAAGAGTCCTTCAACCAATATTATTTTTCCGGAACCGCCACCTCCACCACCAAAGCATCCATCTCAGATTGAACACAATACAAATCCTAATAGACAGTCTCACCTCAATAATAATGATCAACCACCAAATGCTAAAACAGATAAAGACTTAAATAATAACAATGTTTATGGTTGGTCTAAACAAAGCACTGCAATCAATTCGCCGATAGCTAATTCAACATTATCTACGCCTACAGTGTTCCATGATTTTAAAAACAAAACAACATGGCCGGCTCTGGGTCCGAAAACAGATACAGTAAGACAATCAAAAACTACGACAGTTGTCCCAGACATTACACCTCCACCTCCATCTGGTAAGGAAAAAACAGCTTTTATAGTTCTTTAGAATACATAATAGTAGTATAAAACTGTAGTCGAAATACCGTGTTTAAAACCGTTAAAGCGTAGTTTTATTATAAATATTATTTTACTAATTAATACAGAAACGATAATATATTTCGTTCGTATAAATTTTACCCTTTCATAATGTTCACCGATATCAAGATCGTATTCTTACAAGTGCTGAAGTATCTATACATATAATAAAACTGTAGAGGTCAAATTTCTGTACAATAATTATTTTTTTTTATAAAAACCGAGTCAGCAGGATGTGAGAAGTGAAATAACTTAGGTTAGGTTTAGGTTTTTTTTCAAATTTTTGTTTCTCTCTTTGTACCGGCTAATCTTCGAAACGACTGGATCTGAATTAAATGAAATTTTGTAGGGTGGTAGTTTATATCCCTCGTCAACATATAGGATACTTTTGATCCCGAAAAAAAAGTTCCCGTGGGTTAGTTAAAAAACCGCACCACGCGGACGAAGTCGCCGGCAGAACCTAGTATATATATAACATAAAACAAATAGCCGCTCAAATACAGCCTCAATCGTCACACAGAAGTTTGTGTTGCAGGCGACTGGTTCCGTAGATGGCGGATTGAGGTGAATCCCGAGAAGAGTGCAGCCATCATGTTCTCCCGCAGCTGCCTCTCACCCAATACCCGCCCCTCCAACCAACTTTTGCCCATCAAGTTATTCGACCAAGTTATCCCTTGGGCTAACGAAGTCAAATATCTTGGGGTAATCCTAGACAGAGGCTTGTACTTCCACAAGCATACCAGAGCGGTCGGGAACAGAGCATACTGGATCCTCGGCCGACTCTATCCGATGATAGGCAAGAAGAGTAAGATGAGCCTTAGAAATAAGGTGACTCTTTACAAAACTTGCATCCGCCCCATCTTGACCTATGCGAGTGTGGTCTTTGGCCACGCCAGCGACGTTAACATCTGGAGACTGCAAAGAATCCAGAATCACTTTTACAGCGCTGCAGTCGACGGCCCGCGCTATATGCGGCTCGCCGACTTGCATCGCGACCTGGAGCTTCCCTCCATCAAAGACTATATAACATCACTATCGCGCAGATTCTTTGACCTCGCCCCCCATCACCCGAACCCTCTGGTGACGGAAACGGTCAACTACAAACCCACTCCAAACGCTCCCACGAGCAAACGCAGGCCTCGCAATGTACTAATTGACGAGCCTGACGAAATCACACGCCAAATCGCAATTATGAACCCCCGAGGCTCAGAACATCAGCCTGGCATAACAGACGCAGACATAACAGACGCCGGAGAGCCCCCGGCTCGAATCCTCTTACACAATCGTAAGACCCCACCAATCCATACTCATTACAGACACAAGTAGCCATACATGATTAGCTTAGGCGTGTTGCTGGAGAGTTTCTTCCGCCGCTTCTTCTCCTCCAGCTATAACACGTTGCGAAGCGGTAGTAATGATAGACTAGGATCGGCTCCGCCGGCGGAGTCGATAACAAGTCCCCAAATTTTCACTTCAGCCTGTTGGCTTAGCTCATTCAGCCCTTTGCGGCCTGTTTCCAATATAGAGTCAATCCCCCGCAGCGGTCGAGCCGAGGTCGAACCTCACAGGAGGTGCCTCCTCGAGCGTGCTGCTTCCGGGCTGAACGCCTCCGCTCCCACGGAGTCGGGAAGCCCCCAAAGCCCGGTATCGCTGAAACAGCCATCTGCGGCTATTCAGCTGAATCAGCTCCAAAAAAAAAAACAGAAGTTTGTAGTCATATGCTTTGCGGTACATGTTTATTTTTCTTGTTATTTATTGCTCATTTCTTTAAACTAGTCGCCCAGTGGTCAAAATTTGACCATAATTATTTTAAATTATAAGTTTAAACATTATTAAGGTTCTATTGTCAAAGACTATAGTTCTATAAACAGAGATTTCGCCACGGCTACACTGTTAATTTGGCTTTAACAGTAAACAAAAGAATATATATGCTTGTGTGTCAAATATATGGTAGTGTGTGTAATGTTTTTTTTTATTAATTTAATGTATTTGTTATGCATAATTTAAAAAAATATTCGTCTCTTCTTCTCTATATAAACTATGTGCAAAAATTCATACTCCTCTGTCCGCACAATTTTCGTAAAAAGTGGTACATAGTTGTTGATTTACGTATTTCTTTTATTTATTTATTTTATTGCAGGAGTTAAGCAGACAGGCAGACGGCCCACTTAATGGATAGCGGTTACCATCGCCTATGGACATTTGTAACACCAAAGGTACTACTAATGCGCTGCTGCTCTCTTGAAGGAGACTGGAGCCTGGTCACTAATGCCGGAACACAACTAAGGGTTACTATGGCGACATACTTAAGACCAGGGGTGGTAGCCATCCAGTCGGGCAAATGCCCTACCACCTGGCTGTGGGTTGTTTTGTCGCCTCTTACGACAGGCCGCCCGGCCGCAGGAATTTGTATTCTTTCTCCGTTCCTGCACGGATAGTATTAATATAATAACAGAAATAAAAGGTTTTTTTCCATTTTTAATATCCCAAGAGCGGGCTGCTTTTACTATATTTTGCCATCTTGCCTGCTGAAAGGTTGCCGACCGCTATTCTAATCTATTAAAAGTGATAATAATTGGTGGTGGTAATGAAGGTACTTGACAAATAAACACAGCGTAATAATTATTAATTTAAACTACCTTTTCAGACTATACACTTGTAATAGTATCTGTTTTAACCATCCTGGTAGTCATTTTGATACTCACAATATTATATATGAAGTGCAAATTCAAAAAATATTGGACATCTAATATGGTAAGAGTTAATTTTCATTTTGCAAAATTCAACACTATCTAATAAATCAAAGCTAAATTGGAGCTGAGTGTTGCCGCCTACAAAAATTATAACTAAAATTTCGAGGGAAGAACATTTATTTATTGGAATGTGGAACGCATGCACCACTTAGGCAGTTTTCTGACCTAATTTGTACACTGTTACAATTACCACGTGCTAATAACGATGAAGGCAAACATCGTGATGCAAACTGCACAGCCGATGTTTCAAACCTGCCAAGCCGCCTTGGACAAGCGTGGCGAGTATACTGTCCGTTCCCTATAATGGGAGACCGAAGCCCAGCAGTGGAAGATTTATAGGCTTTTTTTTTTTTTTTTTATTGCAGGAGATCAGCAGACAGGCAGACGGCCCACTTGATGGACAGCGGTTACCATCGCCTATGGACATTTGCAACACCAAAGGTGCTACGAATGTGCTGCTGCTCTCTTTAGGGAGCCTGGAACCTGGTCACTTATGCCGGAACACAACACAAGGTTGTTATGGCGACATACTCTAGACCAGGGGTGGTAGCCATCCAGTCGGGCAAATGCCCTACCACCTGGCTGTGGGTTGTTTTGTCGCCTCTTACGACAGGCCGCCGGGCCGCAGGAAATTGTATTCTTTCTCCGTTCCTGCACGGATAGAATAGCTGTCATCATATTATACTTTGTTAAGTATCGAATTTCATGAAATGTATAAATATTCCTTGGAGACTTTTTTTATTACAGGAGTTCAGCAGACAGGCAGACGGCCCACTGGATGGAAAGCGGTTACCATCGCCTATGGACATTTGCAACACCAAAAGTGCTATAAATGCGCTGCTGCTCTCTTAAGGGAGACTGGGACCTGGTCAGTCATACCGGAACACAACTCAGGGTTGTTATGGCGACATACTTTAGACCAGAGGTGGTAGCCATCCAGTCGGGGAAATGCCCTACCACTGGGCTGTGTTGTTTTGTCGCCTCTTTCGACAGGCCGCCCGGCCGCAGGAAATTGTATACTTTCTCCGTTCCTGCACGGATAAAATATGATAGACTACAACATGAAGAGAGAATCAGAAATAATGCAGCAACACCATGATATATGGAGCTAAAGTAAACGCCAATGAAGGTGTAGGGGTAACTATTTAATTAATAAAATAAATTATTATTATTTATTTGCTTTTTCAGCCTACAGAACCAAGATATGCTAATGACAAATCCGAATTCAATAATGACCGTCAACCTTTAAGGGAGAACGTTGAAAACAATATTTATGTAGACTCTGATTCAGGCACTGTACAGTACATGAACAATATACCAGATATATATGCAAAACCTGTTCCTAAAAGTCAAAGAAATGTACAAGTCAATCACAAACGTGCTGCAACTAACGTTTTAGTCGATAACTCTGTATACGAAGGAAGCGACATTTATGCTGAACCAAATTACGATGCAATCGGAAAACAATCTAGCACTGGTACACCTTGCAATGAGGAATATTCATATGCATACGCTGACGCCTCTTGCATAAGACCACTTGTAAATAATACTTGTGACAAAACCTACGATTATGCAACAATTAACGAAAGAGGTCAAGATACATATGCAGAGGTGCAAAAAAATGCAAAATACAGTAATATTAACACAAATAATACAAATGGAGTGTCCAAAGATTACGTCAATGATACTAGCTATTTAAACACAAAACAAAAGGGAAGTGTTGATACTTATGCTAATACCAGTGACAGATATTACGCAAATCGGAGTGAATTTTAAAAAGACATCAATTAAGTATATATGTCTTATTCATTTTGAGTAAGTTTGTAGTATTCCTTAAATAAGGAATTGCAATTTTAACATAACACTGAAATCTTAATCTAGATGTGATCATTACAGTAATTGAACACAATGAATTTAAAGAGAATAATAAAATGGAATAAGTAGATTCCGAAAATGCAACCATTTTAAAAATTAAATGTACACATTTGTATATAAATTGACAATGTCATTGTATGATTAATATCAATGTAACCCCTAACTAGGTTTGTACTTGTGTGTTGGGGGCTAGTTGTAGGGTCTCATAAAATGTTTCATTCTAATAGTCAATTATTATGTTATTTGGTTTAACTTATGAGCAGGTGAAGTTCAATCAGTATATAATTATACTTTTAACTTTATTACAATGACTTTATAAAGTAATACAATAACAGATAACCTATTTATAGTGTATTCTGCCCATAGTTCCTCAAGACTATAGGTAGGATAATGAGCCTAGGTCACCGTCTTCTATGGGTAAGGTGCCCAAAAGGCTGGCTACGTTTCCTCGTTGGATCACTACAAGGATCCGTTGTCCGAGGTAAGCACCAGCCCTTTGATCACCTGAAGACTCGATGAGTCTTTTTGATAGATTTTAGTAGAGTCTTATGGCCTCAGAAACCCACGGCCCAAGTGTGTCAACAGCAAATGGCTTAAACATATAACCGTCATTGGGGGTTCCATATTTTACTTAGCAGATTTCAATGTCACAATAATAATACAGTTAGTAAGTAATAATATTGTAATGTGTCCTTATGCTTATTAAAGTTATTTTACATTATAGGTATATAGTATAGATAAGAAAGTTGTAATTATAAGTTTGATGCTCCGACGAATAAAAGTATAGACGGAGCCTATGTGTACAACAAGAAGTGAAACATGTTCTAAAAACTAGAGGTGTGTAACTCCTGAGTGATTAACTCAAAAGATATATATCCGACGCGAAGAGTGATTAGATCCGTATATCACTTGCGTTCAAAATGTATCTTTATATTTTTAAACTCTTTAGTTCATTCCTGTTCCACGCGATGAGAGAGAATGATTGGCCCGCGCACTGCGCATGCGTAGTGAGTGAACGAGGAAACCGAATATAATTGCAAGCCAAAATAAATCGTTTTAATGTAATTAATTTTATTATTTCTTCACTCTTTGTTTATATTTTTTGCGTTGCCACAGGTACGCGTGTCGGCTCTGCCAGTATATCACTCACAGATAATAACTCATCTTGTCTGCAATTGACACTGACACTATTCACTGTAAAGATAAAGATATGAAAGAGGGATATATATCTTTGTATCAAAAAGATACATATCACTCTTTTCTTCTTGGTGAGTGATTTTTCCCATGACTACTAAAAACTCGTGTCATCGTGTACGTAACTGGTACAAGCCTAGGCCGATTTGTTACTGTCACAAATTTATATTTCTTTATACGTTTCGGGGATCTTTTGCGACCTCAAATATTGTACAGCGCCATCTATTGGCTTGTAGGTGTTCCACTACACTCCTTTATCTGTACTAATTCAATTATCTATAAAAATGTAGTATCTATACATTGAAGATATTAAAAAAACAACTAGAACACTAAACGATGGAGAACATGATGCATTTTCTTAGATTTCATGACTGTTTGTTCGGGATTCACGTAAAAACTACTGGGCCGATTTTGATGCTGTCTCCCAGGAATCCCGCGGGAATTTCAAGTCGAGCGTGGACGAAGTCCCAGGTATATACTAGTTATGTTATAATTTTATGACGCCTAGAACAATGAAGTATGATATTTGGATTTTTAACAAAATATTTTTTTAACGTTTAAGTCTTATTTTTTCCATAACTAAAAAGTTATATCAACATCTTGATGTAAAAAATAATGTTTGTCTGTATGTCCTTTATAGAATCGTAAACTATATACATTTGACCATGTGATGATCTTTAGCAAGTTTTTGTGCATGAGCCAGAGAAGGTTTCTGAGTTGGTTCACAATTGGACCCGGTAGATGGCGCTGCTGTCGACATATCGATTGAACCTTTTCCGGGCAAGACGACGTTTGCCGGGACAGCTAATAAAAAATATTTTTTGAACTCAGTTCCGAAAACACGCCGAATGTTTCCGAACAAAACCGACCGCGCGCGTGACGTCACTATGTTAGTTTCTACTGAAATTCAAAAATCGTTGCATTTGTAGTAAGTGCACACACTTATCCAATGCATGGCAATTTTGACACATCGATTCTCTCGATGTGCAAGTACCGTCACGATGTTTTCCTTCACCGTTGTTAGCACGTTCCAACTATACCATAATATGGACAGAGTATAGTAACTAGAAAACATAAGTAGTATAATCAGTAATAAAACTATGTTTTAATGGTTTTGAGCGCGGTAATTTATTCGAAAACGCTAAAAACGAAACTTCGGAATAATAAAAATCAAGTAAATTACCGCGCTAAAAACCGTTAAAACGTAGTATTATTATGTGTGCAAGTTGCGAAAACATAAGATATTATTTTTTAGTATAATCTGTTTATAGAATTAAGTAAATGTAGATAGACCTCTCACGCGACCAAAAGGCTGGCGTCTATTTTGCTCAAAGGATAAGCATGGCTATTCAGCGTGGTAACGCCGCCAGCCTTTTGGGAACGTTACCGGTAAGTGACAGTGGTTTGGGACCAATATTTTATTTATATTTTTAAGTTAGGTTTATTTATAGGATATTTTAGTTTTTGTTAATAGTTGTTAGATTTAGGTAATTTCAGAGTTTATCAGTTTAATATTTTTATTTACCTAATAAATATTATACAACTATGTATATTTGTCTAACTTAACAAAATCTCCTTATATACTCATTTCTCACAGTAAATGTATAATAAATAGTATTTTGTAAATAATTTACAAAATTCTACAATAAATAAATCAAATAAATCAAAAATACCCTGACGGCAGATGGCTAACGGTCAGAAGAAACACATAAAAATCATTATATAGATATATAAATATTAGGGTGGTCAAGACGATTCAAGTTAACTTTTGGGTAATATCATGTTTTTTCAGGAAACTTCTTCATACTTAGAAGTAATAATTATTTTAAGATTGGAAAAGTTTTAACAATGAAATACCTTCCGTATTATCATTCTCAGTGATGAATTTCAAATTATAGTTTCAGAAAAAGTTTAAAATTCTTCGTGATTCAAGCTTATCTTTCAATTTTTCTTATATTTTTAGTTTTAACTTGAATCGTCTAAAGGCACGTGATGTCTTGACTTGAAAAAATTATAAAAAAAATCCCAGTGTTTTTTCATTAAAAGGAAGCTTTTTAGGGGGCGTCGCGAGAAATTTAATTTTTAACGACCACCCTAATAAATATGAATAAGTACAAAATATTACAAATAAATTAAAATTAGCCTTACGAAATTGGTCTTTTTATTGTTTTCCTCGTGATAACTAATGATTCATAATTATTTATAATTTTGAATATCGTATTGATAAGATATGAACAGATTAAAATTAATTACTGTGGATTTCCAGCAATCGTTGAGGATTGAAAGAGAATGTAGTGATTGATAAGTTTTAGAAAAATAAATATCTACTGTAATAATCGCAACAACTCAGAAAGGTTTATGGCAATTAAAAACAGCAACTGGTAAACATATTTATAATCGGAGAACCTTACGGTTTCAACACATTGAATCCACTAACTTTGAACACTCGACAACAAATTTACAGTACATAAACTTAGCACATTGGCACAACCGATTGCGGATTGAAGTCATTGATAAACTATTTTTATTAAAGGGTGAATGACAAGAATTTAATACATTATAATACACATACAATATATAGGAAATTTTAGATAATATTTTATATAAGGTATTATATAAATATACTTATACTACATGTATTAAAATAAACCAAACATAACAAAATAAAATGCAATAAATGCTGCTGAACTCCTGCAATAAAACAAATAAACAAAATCGTATCGGTGTGGAGAAACTGCAACAGGGAGCTCAGAATAAATCTCTACGGTGAACAAGAGAAACGTTCTAGCTAATAATTGCGTACAAGATAGGTATATTGTATCCTGTGGTGTAATGTCCATAGGCGATGGTAACCGCTGTCCATCAAGTGGGCCGTCTGCCTGTCTGCTGATCTCCTGCAATAAAAAAAATAATAAAAAAAAATAAAAATCCTACACAAAGGAAGGAAGTGTGGCTGGACGTCCTGCCAATGGCGAGCGGTGCGGTGGTAGAAAGAGGACGAAGGCACCGATCTGAACAGTTCCTCGGAACAGTCTCTACAACGATATACATGGCTACTTAGCATGCAAACTTTGATTATTTGTTAGACCTGGATGACGCTTCGCAAATCGTGCTGGATCAAGTAGAAAAAAATGAACGCTTAACGTCACTGGAACCGAGTAAGGAATGATGCAGGATTTCGGCCGGATTTGCGCGTCCTTGTTTTGTAAAGTCAATTCACCAGATCTCCGGGACACAGTTGGCACTTCAAAGAATGGTTTTAGGGCACAATTCAGTAGTTTTCCGACGTTTTTGGACTATTTATCGGCGAGCATGGCGTCACGACGATACTTAGGCAGTCATTTAAGATATGGTTCGGCCAATGAGATGCATGTGTGTGCGCAGCGCCCTCTGCTTAGACCCGGCTGAATTAAGGTGGAAGAGGAAATTTTGCCGGGAAAGGGATGCTTGCTGGGAATGTGATGGGATATCGTAACACTCTCCATTTTACAGTCGGTAAAGGACGCAAGTTGTATGGAAGCAATCGCGAATAGCGATAAGACTCTCAATTGTCTTGTATTTTTTTTTGGAAACTATTTCTTTTAACACATAATAAAGCATATGCATTCATTCAAAGAAGTACACTGCTCCGGGGCACCTGCGTCAACAGACACGCGTTGATATGCAGCGCTCTATGATAGAGTGAGATCCCTCCCCGTCACCCCAGACTTACGTGATTTTACGACAGATGAAATTTTTATCGCGCTTCCTCGCACAGCGGAATTCTTCACGGGTCTGGTTGATTTTTGGCCCGTCATATTTGTCTGGCTCATTGGAAAATATTTTAAAATGTCATACTTGAATAATATATATAAAATTCAGCTTTTCTAAAATGACGTAAGTTCCCATTTTCTTTTAAAGTGTCTGTCTAAAGTTATAACCTACGGGAAGTGTCTGGCAACTGTATATCTTTGTTTATGATAATATCATATATGACATATATAAACTAGCCTTGCTACTTTGACGTAAGTTAGCATGTTTTTCCAGCTTTGATACCTCCTACCTGAAAAACGGCCCCGCTTTTAGCTTAGCGAGTATCCATTGCTTTCTAAGCTTATGTTTAACTACCGATACTAAAAATCACGTAAGTCTAGGGTGACTGGAATCTTGGGCCATAAGGAAATCCATCATGTGCTCTCTACGAGTCAATATTGCTCGTACAGCGTATTTCACATATAAATACGCAACATACAATATACTAAAACAGACGTATAAACATCACCATCGCGTGCGGCACTTTTACAGTACGAGTTGTGTGTCTCAAGCCATTAAAGGATTTTCACAAACAACATACAACAACTCAAAGTGGTTTGGCTTGGCAACACCACCGTTAAAGACGATTAAACCCGACATCTTTGTAAGTGTACTGTTACTAACTACAGGTCTCGAATTAAAATGCCTTTGTAATTACTATAGCATTTATTAGTACTATATAAACACGTATAACACAGGTACAAATATAACTGGATACAACCAGTATAAACTGCACGATTCAATGACATGCGCCATCTCCGTGACTATATCGCTTATCGAAGGTACGCGTCTTGCTTTGATCGTGGTTCTCGCTGACTGCCGATCTCTCCATTGGGCCATTGCTGCACCGATACAATATGGCTGCCAGCCCGCATAGATCGGATTTTTTAGAATCAGTTCAGTTAGTGCCTAATGACTGCCATAAAAGATGACAATACACAATAGACTGTTTTTCTAATTACGAATTTTACAAACACAAAGTAAACAAAAGAAGTCCAAATGCGGGAAGGTTTGGTTGCGCTTTATGACAGGCAGGCGTGCATTCACCTTTGTTGGCATGTAACTGTACAAACCGTACATGCTCATCTCCGCTTTATAAGTACATGTATAATAGGGTGCTCGTTAAAAATTAAATTTCTTGCGACGCCCCCTAAAAAGCTTCATTTTAATGAAAAAACACTGGGATTTTTTTAATATTTTTTTCAAGTCAAGACAACACGTGCCTCAAGACGATTCAAGTTAATTTTTGGGTAATATCATGTTTTTTCAGGAAACTTCTTCATACTTAGAAGTAATAATTATTTTAAGATTGGAAAAGTTTAAAATTCTTCGTGATTCAAGCTTATCTTTCAATTTTTCTTATATTTTTAGTTTTAACTTGAATTGTCTTGAGGCACGTGATGTCTTGACTTGAAAAAATTATAAAAAAATCTCAGTATTTTTTCATTAAAAGGAAGCTTTTTAGGGGGCGTCGCAAGAAATTTAATTTTTTAACTACCACCCTAATGTATAACAGATTGAATGAAAATTAGTTCATGACACATTACACATAGATTAAGAGGTGGGTACTGAAAATCAGTGCTGTGTCGGAATAACTTCCGGCACAGCACAGATTTTCAGTGCCCTCCCTTTCTAGCGCTAGACATATTTTGTTTCTATTGTCTTTTAAATTATATTTATATTGTCCTGAAGTGTCCCCGTTTAAGATCACGTGATAAATCCCTATTCTCAGTGTCATTTATAAAAACAAATCATACTAAAAACACGTTTTTATACCGCACTTGTTAGCAATACAATGCTCTATTGAAAAGTATTGATCCTTTCATAGATAACTTATATCAATTTAAAACTCAAATTAAAAAAAAATGTAATTAAGAATGATCGCCTCACGAAACCAAAACGCTGGCCTGTATTTTGGACAACGCATAAGCATTGCCATACAACGTGGTAATGCGGCCAGCGTTTTGGGAACGTTCCCAACTGACGGTGATTTGGGACCTATTTACTATTTGTAGTTTGTATTATTTTTTTTAATTAAGTTGTATATATATTTTTAGAATAGGATGTATTTGTTTATTTTAATTTCTATGATGATATTTTAAAAGTCAGATGATAAAGGGCCAATTTTTAGACATCAGATAAAAGTTATCAGTCGAAGAATGATCCGATGACTTAATAATGACAAACTTGTTTTTCATATACTTTTCTTTTTTTGTCATTTTCTTTTTATTTTGTTCAATGTTGGCCTCATCATCATCATCATCATCTTCAGCCAAATTCAGTCCACTGCTGGACGTAGGCCTCCCCAAGTACGCGCCACATATCCCGGTCTCCTGTCTTCCGCATCCAGCCCCTGCCGGCGATCTTGCGCAGGTCGTCAGTCCACCGGGCTGGCGGGCGTCCTACGCTACGTTTACCGAGACGTGGACTCCACTCCAGGACTCGTTTGCTCCATCGGCCGTCGGTCCTGCGGCAGACTTGACCGGCCCACTGCCACTTCAACTTGCTAATTTTGCGAGCTATGTCGGTTACCTTAGTTCTCTTACGGATGTCCTCATTTCTGATCTTATCCGTAAGAGAAACACCTAACATAGCTCGCTCCATAGCCCGTTGAGCGACTTTGAATTTGTGGACCAGTCCCGCTGTCAGTGTCCATGTCTCGGCACCGTATGTCATGATAGGTAGAACGCACTGCTCGAAGACTTTCGTCTTCAAGCATTGCGGAATGGTCGACGAGAAGACTTGACGAAGATTACCGAATGCTGCCCAGCCTAACTGAATCCTCCTATTGGCTTCCCCCTCGAAGTTGTGCCTGCCAACCTGTATTTTCTGTCCAAGGTAGACATATTCCTGCAGAACTTCCAGAGGGACACTCTCGACGTTTACCGGTCTCGGCATGACGTGTTCGTTGAACATGACTTTCGTCTTGTCCAAATTCATGCCGAGACCGACTCGTCGGGAGGATTCTTTTAGGCTGTTCAACATGTCGGCAAGTTCTTCCAACGTGTCTGCAAATATGACAATATCGTCAGCGAAACGTAGGTGGGAGATGCGCTCGCCGTTGATGTTGATGCCCCGTTCATTCCATTCCAGAGTTTTGTTGGCCTAATGTTGGCCTAATGTATATTAAATAGACGTATTATGTAATTTTCGTATTAATTATTATATTTCTTTTTTGATTTTTTTTTTGTAATTAACTGTTTAAGCCAATTTTTATCTTTATTTTATAGTGAAAACTTGATTGATATATGTATTCATTTTGCGGGCGCGATGCGATGGCCGGGAGAAGGCATCAAAGGGACGGGAAGAAGAAGCAAGGAAGGGAGGACTTACCTCGCTACCAGTCCGCCGCCACACTGCGCTCGTCCCCCGGGGGTTCACTCTCTCACTAGGACCTGGTGTTTTGTCTTCAAATTAAATCTTGGTTTATTTACTTTATTTTGCTCCAACAATTTTATATAGTTTTTAATTAAGGCGGTGCCAGTAGTGACAGTTCTGACTATATCTTGTTATGCGCATTCTTTATTCAAAGTGTTATTTTATTCTTGATGGCGAGGATGGGGAGGAAGAATTTACAAGGAGGTGTTCCTCGGCGCAACCACATTTTGTGTTTTATATTTAAGAATATTAATTATTGTATGTTTCTCAAACAAATTAAATAAATAAACTTTGTTGTTGTCCCAAATAAATTGTATTTCTTTCTTTTTACTTACATTCTATGAAAAAACACTATTACTTCGGAAATGATAAATAATTACTTGGCTATCATTTAATTACGATCTATTTATCTAAAGATAAGTCCGTATGACATCATAAAAGCGAAGTAATTAAACAAATTAATTAGTTAATGCAACGCGTGTGACAATGCTAAGACTAATACTGTCCGTGTCTTTGATTTTTGTGTGTAATGGGGCGATTTTGGGATTGCATCATGGGTATCATATGAAGGTGGGAGTCCCGAGAGCCTTAGAAATTAGAGCTAAAGAGGCTCAAGACAACTTCAGGATAATCGGAGGAAGCCAAGTGTCAGCTGCATCTGTGATACCACATCAGGTATATATCCTAGTTCCGTACCCTTTTTTTACAATTAAATTTAAGAAGTTGTACACGCTCATTTGTTACTTTGTTGTTGTGCGTGACATTTAATGAATGTATGCTTGTGTTGTGGTATACCGTATACCTTAAGAATAACTTATTATATTAATTTATTCTAATTTTAATACTAAACTTATACTAATGTAGAATCTGTTACATGCTGGTGTTGTGAGGAAGTGCATGTGCAGTGTGTGCCTTATGTCTATACCTATTCATATTATCCTAACTAGTGCCATATGTGTTGTTTTTCCTTTCTGTGTCTAGGTAATTGATTTTTAGGCTCTTTGTGTGTTTTGGTTTGTTTGTGAAGTGTGCGTGTGGTAGTGCGCGTTGGTGTGGGTACATACTCATTATCAAAATTCGTTTTTGAATTTGTCTTTCAGGCCGGTATAGTGGCGTTATTGACAACCGGCTGGACATCCATGTGTGGAGGCAGTCTCGTCTCCAACACCAGGGTGTTGACTGCAGCTCATTGTTGGTGGGATGGCGAAAATCAGGCTCGCATCTTCACGATAGTCCTGGGCTCGACCACCATTTTCTCTGGTGGCACAAGGATCGAAACTTCCGACGTCACTGCCCATCCATCATGGAATACAAACGACATCACGAATGATATTGCCATCGTTAGAATATCATCAGTTACTTACAGTAGTAAGTTTCAACAACAAAAATATTTCTCGTTTCATTCTTCTTTAATATTGTTTCATATTTGCGGAATTTGAATTTAAAATACCGCTGGAATTATCATAAACTTTATTGGAAGTACACACACGTAAACCACGCAAAGTCCATTGTTGTGGGATTCTTGTTCTGAAAGGTCACTTAGTACCTACTCGATCGCAGTTGAAACTCAACGGACTCTGTCTCACCGGCCGACCTTATATTATATTAGCTGATGCCCGCGACTTCATCCGCATGGTGCCATTTTTTACCTATCACACGGGAACTCTTTAATTTTTCGGGATCAAAAATATTCTATATGTTGACCAGGAATATAAGCTACCACCATACAAAATTTCATTTAAATCGGTCCAGTCGTTTCGGAGATTAGATTCTTACAAACAGACAGATAAACAGAGAAACAAAAAAAATAAAAATCTAAATAATAAAACTACGTTTTAACGGTTTTAATCGCGGTAATTTATTTTATTTTGGTTTATCCGACGTTTCGGCCGCTTTTCAGAGGCGGTACGCTGAATAAAAACTTTGACAATACACATAATATTTTCTTAAGTTTTCGCGACTTGTACACATAATAAAACTACGTTTTAACGGTTTTAAGCGCGGTAATTTATTTTATTTAGGTTTATCCGACGTTTCGGCCGCTTTTCAGTTGCCGTGGTCACGGAAGACAAAGATGACATTTGTCGAACGTGTATTGTCAAAGGTTTTATTCAGCCTACCGCCAACTTGTTCATTTTAATTATTTAGTTTTAATTTTGTTTATGGATATTATTTACTCTATGGGAGCCTAATCTAATTTACCACCGCTTCACAACATGTTGTGGCTTGAACCTAAATAAAAGAAATTACCGCGCTTAAAACCGTTAAAACGTAGTTTTATTATTTGACAATACACGTTAGACTAAATGTCATCTTTGTCTTCTGTGACCACGGCCACTGAAAAGCGGCCGAAACGTCGGATAAACCAAAATAAAATAAATTACCGCGATTAAAACCGTTAAAACGTAGTTTTATTATGTGTACAAGTCACGAAAACTTAAGAAAATCTAAATAAGTTCTATTTCACTTCTTACATCCCCCTGATTCGGTTTCAAGCGTTTATTTTCATTGTAAATAAATTCGACTTCTACAGTTTTAATAAAATCCCTATTAATATTATAAATGCGAAAGTAACTCTGTCTGTCTGTCTGTCTGTTCCGTTTTCACGTAAAAACTACTGGACCAATTTGGCTGAAACTCAGTATATATATTTTTTTTTCGATACCGAGGATGAACATAGGATACTTTTTATCCCGAAAAATGGGATAGTTTCCGGGATAACATGATATTTGTCTGTTTGTTTGTTATGCTTTTACGGAAAAGCTACTAGACCGATTTGGCTGAAATTCGGCACGTATGTATATTAAATACTGAGGATGGACAAGGGATAATTTTCATTTTGGCCTTTTTGGTAATTTTGGCCTATTTGGTAATTTTGGCCTTTTTAGTCATTTTGGCCTTTTTGGTCATTTTGGCCTTTTTGGTAATTTTGGCCTATTTGGTAATTTTGGCCTTTTTAGTCATTTTGGCCTTTTTGGTCATTTTGGCCTTTTTGGTCATTTTGGCCTATTTGGTAATTTTTCCTTTTTGGTCATTTTGGCCTATTTGGTCATTTTGGCCTTTTAGGTCATTTTGGCCTTTTTGGTCTTTTTGGTCATTTTGGCCTTTTTGGTCATTTTGGCCTATTTGGTAATTTTTCCTTTTTGGTCATTTTGGCCTATTTGGTCATTTTGACCATTTTGATTATTTTGGCCTTTTTGGTCGTTTTTGCCTATTCCGTCATTTTAGCCATGTCGGTCACTGTGGTCTTTTGGTCATTTAGACCATTTTGGCCTTTTTGGTCAAGTTTTGTAATTTATTTTGTTGACAGATAGACGGGGGATAGTATATATAATTAGCGATATAAAATGAAGTGAATCTTCCGTGGGCAAATACATAAAAATATTGTAATATAATATAACCTGTAGCACTTGCTCTTTAAACAAGAGACACGCACTAGAGGTTAACCCGCGGCACAGCCGCGGGGTAAACTCTAGTAAAATATAAATTCGCAAAATCGACATGAATCCCCCAGCAACACGCACTATTAATTGGAATTCTCAGTCTAGTAAGCTTAACCCGAAACAATCAAACGGTTTATGATGTCTTCGACTCGACGATGAGCCAAAAGTCACAGAGCTATGACAACAGATGGTTCTTAGAGAATTTACGCGAACAAATCACAGTGAACAATTACGATTGTCATAAAAAGTGTTACAGATAATTTAAATTCCAAGGAGTTCAATTTTTCTTTACATGTTATAATATTAAGTCCCTTTCCGCGTTCGTCTGTCTGTATATCCGCTAACTCCTCCTTAGCTACACAATGTAAAATTATTCGGGTTTCACCATCAGTTAGATAATATTTCAAGGAAGGTATAAATCCAAAGCCGCGGGCAAAGTTAGTATGGATATAAATACATACTAACTTTGCCCGTGGCTTCGCTCGCAATATATAAAAACCAGATATAACAACCTTGGTCTAAAGTATGTCGCCATAACAACCTTGAGTTGTGTTCCGGCATTAGTGGACCAGGTTCCAGTCTCCTTTAAGAGGGCAGCAGCGCATTTGTAGCATCTTTGGTGTTGCAAATGTCCATAGGCGATGGTAACCGCTCTTCATCAAGTGAGCCGTCTGCCTGTCTGCTGACCTCCTGCAATAAAAAAAAATATATAAATAAAATATAATCTACTCACCAGAGTTTGAATAAACTCTAATATATTATATCAAGGCAAGAAGATGAATGGTTATACTAAGAATTTGCCATAAATATTTATGTAGGCTTCCATAAACCAATAGCCAAAATAGTTGTTTTTTTATTGCACGAATTCAGCAGATAGGCAGACGGCCCACTTGGTGGAAAGCGGTTACGGTCGCCTATGAACATTTGCAACACCAAAGGTGCTATGATTGCGCTGCTGCTCTCTTAAGGGAGAAAAGAACCTGGTCACTAATGCCGGAACACAACTGAAGGTTGTTTTGGTGACATACTTTAGACCAAGGGTGGTAGCCATCCAGTCGGGCAAATGCCCTACCACCTGGCTGTGGGTTGTTTTGTCGCCTCTTATGACAAGCCGCCTGGCCGCAGGAAGTTGTATTCTTTCTCCGTTCCTGCACAGATAAAAACAGTGGACTTTTTTCACTTCCTCGAAACACTTCGACATATTGGACTGATACACTTGGCACATTTTATTATCAGTCACTTAAGAATTTGTTAAATTGTGTCTTATGCTTAATACCGCTGAATAAAGATTTAAGAAATTGATGGAGGAATTAATTACTTTTTTCAGACAACATACAAGCTATCCCGCTACCTTCTATTGCGGATGTGAACCAGGACTTTGCCGGCCTTACAGGATTAGTGTCTGGGTGGGGCAAGACCAGTGATTGTAAGTATTACAAGAAAATGATTTTTTATTTCGTTTATTTTTCATCATTTGACTAAATCGATTTTATTTAATTTTCGTTGTATTGTCCTCCGTGACTCCACCATCTGGTGGCAGATGAAAGAACCGGGCAGGTCCCATTGCGCTGAGTCTGGGTCCAATTTTGAACTTATATTTTTCCTTACTTATGCTTACTTGTACTTTCTATTTTCCCTAGACAGCTTCAGTACATCAGATTACCGATGTACAGACGACATAATAGCGAGAATTTTTGCAAAAAGAGCTTTTATTAGTAAAAACTATTTATTTAGGTATAAAATAGCACAATCTGTTAAAAAAATCAATTAGAATTTATATCTGGAGCAAATTTATACGGATGTGATGCATAGAAGAAGACAAAAAGAGATCGCGATAGATTAGAAGCATTTGAAATATGGTGTTGGAGACGCATGGAGAGAATAAGGTGGAAAGAAAAGAAGACCAATAAAGAAGTACTGGATATGATAAAAGAGAAAAGCTTAATTTTAGAAACTCTGGAGGAAAGAAGGGGGAAGATGTTTGGCCATTCGCTACGACACGACAACTTCTTGTGCACGTTAATCCAAGGCAAAGTGGAAGCATGGAGAGGGAAGGGAAGACCAGGGCGAGCTTTCTTGTATCAAATAAAAGAAAAAGTCGGTGTCGTGTCTTACATAGAAGCAAAACAACTGGCCCATAATAGTGAAGATTGGGGGAGGCTCCATCGACAAGAAAATAGCTCTTAAATGATAGATAGATTTCCTTTATTTTATTTTATTTTTCTCAGTATTCATATCTTTCTTTAAATTTCTTATACAAGCTGAACATATTTTTTGATACTTTGTTTCAGCTCAAACATCTGTTTCCACCAGCGCGACGCTATTTCAAGTTTCGGTGAACATAATGACAAACACTGTCTGCCAGAACAGCTTCTCTATCAGTATTCACGGTAGCCACCTGTGCACCAGCGGACAGGGTCGTGTCGGTACCTGCGACGGCGATTCTGGGGGCCCCTGACCGTTGTTTGGAATAACAGCAGGATACAGGTACAAAGAAACCTTTATTAAAATCTTTATAAAAAATTGCACTTTATATCTTTTGCCGAAAATAAATCCATGAATGAATTTAAACTAAATTAGATATCCATATTAATATTTTAAGTAAATGATAAGTAACCTCGTCTGTCTGATAAGCGTTCACCGATAAACCTTAATACCGAATGTACTAAAATTTGGTATAATTTCATCCCGGAAATTGAAATAGTTAGCGTAATACATACCAACTGGCTGACCTATGTCGGCAACTTTATGTCGGCGGGCTAGTTGGCGGCTTCATTTATTGCAAGTCGGAAATCTTTGTCGACGGTTCGAAATGAAGAACTTTTTTGGCAATTATAGATTGCCGCGTGTCGAAAGATGTTATATCATACAACTTGTGTGCTATATCTCTGGGATAATTCAGTAAATAAAAATAATCATTAAACATGAACGATGATAGTGATCTATTGATAAAAGCTTGTGTAATTAATATTGCTTAAACCCTAACAAAGGAACGAAGCTGTTGAATTAGACCTAGTTTATTGAGTCAGAATTCTTACATTGATAGTGAAAGATTAAGAGATTTTAAGGCAAACGGACTTGATTATAATCTATTACTTTCGTCGTCTCACTTCATATCGCAAAAAAATACAATACGTCACTACTGCTTGAGTGTCGCCGGGCAACTGAGTATTTGCGACGTGCGTACATAAACCGCCAACTTGTCGGCGAGCAGCACGCGCGAACGCATGTTGCCGACATCGTTCTTTTCATATAGGTCGCCGGGTTGTGTCGGCAGGATGACGGCTTTATTGTGCTTATCTTTACATAGTATAAAACAAAAACGCTTTCTACGTCGGTTAGTCTACCTGTTTGTTTATCTGTATATCCGCTAATTCCTTCCAAACTAGGCAACGGATTTTTAAACTGTTTTCACTATTAGTTACGTAATTTTTACATACGTCTCGGGCTGTTGTCAATAAGTAGTAATGTATCATGCATAGTGTGCCATACAATAATAATTGCTATTGGTTCATTTTTACCTATGAAGTGCCCAATTCTGCTATTACTTTCTTGTAAAAATCGCCGGAAACTATCGTCTCAATCGTAGGTTTGCTTGACTTGGGTATTGTATTCGTTCATCTGGTTTCAATTTTTTGGCAGCTTTTTAATATTCATTTCAGGTAACACCATTTCTGCTAATGGTAATACCATTTTTTTATCATTATTCTGTCGCGACGATATCGAGAGGATATTGTGAATTTAGTAGAATACGATTTTTTGACACTATCGCAATGGAATCGTGCTTTGAATATCTTCGCAACTCCAAGACATTGAAATAGCAGAATTGGGTTACTAGAATATGAATCACGTCCGTCACATACACAAGAATTTAGCAAAAATGTTAATTTAATATTTTGCAGGTGGGAATCGTGTCCTTTGGCCTGTCAGATGGCTGCGAAGCAGGCCTTCCGTCGGTTTACACACGAGTATCCGCATTCTTGACTTGGATCAACTCTCAATTGTAAAATGAATTATACGACTCAACTTCTATTTATCTTAAAGAACTACCTGGAAAAATCCAACGTTCCGATACTTCAACACATTCGTTTACCGACTTATGGGAACTGCATACGTGTAGTCATCACAACGCACAACGAACTACTGGCTAGCGCAACACGGGTGCGCACATATTAATAATTGCTCTATCTCTCTCGCACATCACCCATCCCGCTCACACATTGAGCTACGTATTGTACTAGCTGTACGACTTGTTGATATTTTTACATAAGGTTACCGTTTCAAAAAAAGGGTGCAGTTTAGTTCACATCAGCGTTCTACAGTAAATACTACTCTCTGCCATCTGAAGTATCATTTAACCTACCTCTCGCTGCCACAAACTTAATAAGTTGCTAATAGAACATACCTTCTATTAATTCTTATAGAAGTTATTCAATATAAATATTTATGATGCTGCTACCTGGTGTAATATTAGTTATTGACTGTTTTCGCGAGTTTATGCGAGTTTTTTTATACTCAACCAAATTGAAGTAACGTCCTCAGTACCGCAGAATTCTTAGCCGCACATCAAGTATACATTCGGGGTCACTTAGACCCCGTATCGCAGTGAACATGTTACTTTAATTCTATAAACTATATTTCGTATCGAAAAATCATGACATAAGTTCTTAAATGTTCACGTTACGAAAATCCATTGGATGTAGAAAGCATACAATACAACATATAGCGGGGAAGATTCGTATGCAAATGTCGCAGTTACGATATCAGGACAAGCAGTTCGATTTCATCCGGAGCAGACAGTCGACGCTCTTCTAAGTGTATGCTCAGTTTATTCATGTGGATCCACGAAACTAACGATTTATCGTATACCACAGTTTTCTGTTATCCCTTTTATATTATCTATCAGTACACGAACGTAGAACAATTACAATTTCTTAGGGTCGGGCGAAATCTCCTAATAGGCGACCATACAATCCACGGCAAGGTGGTATTTATTCGTCTGGGTGGCTACTACCCCTGGCCTTTTTTTTATAACGCAGGGGGAATGTCTTTGGATACCATCCTCGGGCCCTGCAGGAGAAGCGTCGAATCAGCGATCGCTTTTCCATGCTCGCTTCTAAAAAGAAGCTACCCCTGGTCTAGAGTATGCCGCCATAACAACTTTGAGTTATGTTAAAAATTAACTTGAATTAAGAACGGAGAAAGAATACAATTTCCTGCGGCCGGGTGGTCTGTCGTAAGAGGCGACAAAACAACCCACAGCCAGGTGGTAGGCTATTTGCTCGACTGGATGACGACCACCTCTAGTCTAGAGTATGCCGCCATAACAATCTTGTGTTGTGTTCCGGCATTAGTGACCAGGTTCCAATCTCCCTTAAGAAAGCCGCAGCACATTTGTAGCCCCTTTGGTGTAGCAAATGTCCTTAGGCGACGGTAACCGCTTTCCATCAATTGGGTCGTCTGCCTGTCTGCTGAATTCCTGTAATAAAAACGTGTTCGTCTCAGCACGTCCTTTTTTTTACATGAGGAATTGCGTTGTCGCATCGTCAGCCGCGCGGGGGATCTGCGCGGCCGGTATGTGGGGCTCCCCGACGCCGATTAATCAATACGACCGGCGCCGGTATACCCACTAAAACCTCATGGGAGCCTTCTTCCGCCTAGCGCCAGGGTCACGGTACATGCGCGAGCTTAACCCGCAACCCCGGCAGCGGCTGGCCGCCTCGTGAACAGAGGCAGCCTCTCCTGTGTGCGGGCCGGGGAGTGACGTTTCCCCGGCCCTGAGAGGGACGCGCGGCTGCCTCTCGCGCCCTCTCGCGGCATTAGTGCGGGCGGAGGTCCTATTGATCCCCCAGACCTCGACGCCCGCTGCCGCCCGCCCGTGGCTGCCAGGAGTCACGGGCGCTATCCTTCGGTGGGGAGGGGAGGCTGCGAGGATTGCTCCTGCGCCATCACCCCTCCCTCTCCTTCCTCCCCTTTTCCCCGCCGCCTCGCGCTTACAGCAGCGTCAGCGGTCGGAGTCGGGGGAGGCCACCTAACTTCGGAAGAGAAGAGTGTTCTGGGAGGAGGTTTGGAAGGAAGGGAAGACTTTTAGGATGAGGAGGCGGAAAGGTGGGACATCACTGTCACGGAGTGAAGGGGGGAATGTGACAGTGGCCGCTCGGGGCCCCGGGGACGCATCCCCTTGTACCGCTTCCTGGACGGAGGGGAGTCCAGGGCGCCACCCCCTGGGGGATCTCAGCACGCCCAAAAGAAGTGATAACTTAAACTAATCTAAGTTGAACTATTTAATATTGAAATTGTTTAACTTGAGAATGGTTAGGTTATAATTTAAATTTTATATTTATATTTTTTATATGATAATGTAAGGAAAGGTTATTTACTAATAAAATCTTTTATTGATTATAAAATATATTTTATTTTTAGTTACAATTCTTAAATATGTACATTATAATTTTGTATATATACATTATTAGTATCATTATTTAATCTAATTACCGAAGTACGGCTAGCGTTGTAGGTTAGATTAAAGAAGGAGGAGACTGCCTACAGGTGCCGTATGCGTGAGAGTCAGAAGCCAGACAGACTGGAGCCGTAACGCGTTACTTAACGAAATAGTTCATCCTCCCGTAAGAAGTTATCACTTCAGAAGTATTGAAATAAATAAAAAAATCGCAAAATTCGTGGCCAAACTTCGTACAAACACTTATATGCATAACATAAGCGGACACAAGTGATAACTTGTGTCGAAACCTCTTCGATTTTACGACTACTATCCGATTTATCATTAACTCTAATAATATTCTTAAATTACACTCATCTTATGCTAAAACATAAGTTAGTTGTTTTAATTTATAGTTTTTGGCTTGGAGGACATTGGTTGTGGTGCAGTTTTGTTTTCAATGTTTTTCTGATATTGGTGATAAGGAAGAACCATGTGTGTATTATTGAAGTGAAACTTCTATATAGAGGGGGTCTTACGATTTTTCGCTCACGAAAAGGTGTCAGTCACGTGGTCACCGTCACTAATTTTTACATTTTTAAACTCGCGATATCTTTCGAATGGAATGTCCGAATTGAATAATTCAAAAAGTTGTATAAAGGTATTGAACCATTCTTGAATATGAAGTAATTTATTTTGATAAGGATTACATACATACATACATAACTTCACGCCAGGTCCCTTGCGGGGTAGGCACGAACAACAGAGCGCCATTTAGGCTTATTCTTACACACCTCACTTGCTTCTTTGACATTCATAGTTCTTGTCATGCACGCTCGTCTGTTCTTAAGGCTCCTGACATCACCTTCTGCTAGTACACGATCAATTTGATCATGGAAGGTGTGTCGTGGCCTTCCGCGACTTCTGCATCCATCCACTTTTGCATTGTATATCTGTTTAGTCATTCTTTCATCATACATTCTTTCCACATGTCCGAACCACCGGAGCATTCCTTCCCTTACCTTCACCCCGACACTCTCTTTCAGACGAACTCTCTTTCTTACTTCGGTATTACGAACACGGTCCGCGAGCGTCACTCCGCAGATTTTGCGCAGTGCTCGCATCTCGACCGCGTTTACTCTACTTTCGTGCTCTCTATTCCATACCCAACTCTCGCTTCCATACGTGAGCGTAGGTACCAGCACCGCGTTGTGTATGGCAAGCTGGGCCTTCTGGCTGAGGTTCTTAGCGCCTAGAAGTTTACCTAACGCTCCATTCACACTATTCCCCAAATTCACTCTTCTTTCTATATCAGCGGTGTACCTTCCATCCCTGCTAAAAGCACATCCGAGATATACAAACTCATTCACTTGTTCCAGCATAACATCATCGACCATTATCCTTGCATTCGTTCTGGTTGTTTCTCTTTCAAACACCATCACCTTTGTTTTCTTCGCATTCAAACGTAAGCCTCTCGCCTGACAGTCATCTTTCATCATTGTGACTAGTGTTTGCAGTTCTGATGGCGATTCGGCTAAAAGCACGGCATCATCCGCATAAAGCAAGCTGCTAACAACTAGATCACCCATCCGCACCCCAACATCCATCAATCTTAATCTCTGGAGACAATTGTCCAGATATAGGACAAACAGCAAAGCCGACAGCACGCAGCCCTGCCGGACGCCAATATTGACGTCAAACCAGGGCGACAGGCTGCCGTCCACCCGCACGCATGCCATACAGTCCTCGTAAGTGGACTGTACAGCACGCAGCAAATGGCCATCAATCCCATATCCGGGCAATATGTCCCAGAGGTCCTTCCGCACAACCCTGTCAAATGCTTTCTCTAGATCCACAAAACCGCAGAAAACCTTCCGGCCCGTAGCCAGCTGCTTCTCCACGATATTGCGGAGCGAGAAAACTTGATCCATACATCCCCTTCCATTTCTGAAGCCTCCTTGTGCATCCCACAGTAATCCATCGGATAACACTCTCATTCTCCTTTCAACAATTTTCTTTTTCTTTTGATAAGGATTAATACCAAAATACAAATAAAGAGCCTTTTCTAGCGGCGGTAATTTAATTAAATTTTTAAAATAAAAGAACACTTATTGTGTCATAACTATAATGGGTAGACATATGCTGTCGCGACACTTTTTGTAGATAATGATGTGTTCTGCAAAGTCGTAGTACATTATTTCATTCTATCATCAATAGTTTTCGCAGTGCATGCGATTTTAGGTATTTTTTGCACCTTGCGTTACATTATTGGAGTTTTACTAAGGATCTCTAATTTTTTTATAAATATAATATAATATAGGTTTTCAAATTGGAAATTGGACAAGTGCATTAACAATCTGCCCGTAAAACTTCAAGTTAAAATTTTGTTGCGATTCATTTTATCACTTGTCAGTTGAAGATTTTCCACTTGTCCGTTGCGATTCGTTTTCCACTTGTACGTTGCGATTCGTTTTTCCACTTGTCCGTTGCGATTCGTTTTGCCACTTTTCCGTTGAAGTTTCACTTCTAATATGTGTCCCAGCACACATTTCGATTTTTCGCAGGTTTACTGCAAATTATGATTTGGTTAGGTTAAGTACATTTTAGTGGTGTATGTAATACGCTACCCACGCACCGACCATTTTTTACGTCAACACTTTTGTCGTTCGTTGTCGTTCACTTTTGTTATGACTTTCGAAAAACTGAACAGTTGGCATAGTTTTCTTGTTGTTATTTTTGTTTCCTCAACAAACTCTATTTATTTATTTATATTTTTGTTACATATACCACAAATAGAGGCAGTGATGCCTTGTCACGTGGAGAGCAGAGCTATAGTTCGATGCAAACTTAAGTTTGCCTCCATTAATAGCGGCTCGGAACATCGCACTTTCCGATGCGCAGAACGCAATTTTAGTTATTAGAGGGATGAGGTAGTCTGAGGACGCGGTATATCCTCACTCGCTTTCTCGCTAGCTTTCTCGTTTACGAGACTTCCCCGGCGCTCGGCTCACCAGAGCTGCCAATTAAGCGCTTTAGGAGCTAGATATAGCGCTTTTTAGGGCAATCCAGCTCCCAATTTTATTAAACACTTCCAACGCAAAATCTTGCGCTTTTTATAATATGCAAATATCTGATTAATTTTATAATAAATATATATGAACATGTATACTAATATTATAAAGAGAAAAGATTAAATTCTTTGTTTGCATTGAAGAGGCTCCAAAACTACTTAACCGATTTGAAAAATTCTTTCATTGTTGGCAAGCTACACAATCCCCGGGTGACAAAGACTATATTATGTTTACAAAAAAATTAAACAATTCGGACATTCCATTCGAAAGATATCATGAGTTTAAAAATGTAAGAATTAGTGACGGTGACCACGTGACTGTGACACCTTTTCGTGAGCCAAAAATCCATAAGACCCCCTCTATATAGAAGTTTCACTTCAAAAATAAGATTAATTTAATCATATATCCATCAGTTTTATAGCTACCCTTACCCTCAGTTGAATTTGGTTTTTTGAAAATTTCTTGTAAGAAGCTTATGTCCAATTTTAAGCGATAGAAAGGCAAATGAACGGTCGATAAGATAAAGGAAATGGCCATTGGAAAAACGGTTATCGTATAACAGGGAAAGATGAGCCCACCTTAAACCATTTACAGTGTAGGAGATGCAGGTTGTATTTTAAAATGCAACACCAAAATTATGGCTACCAGGCTTCGGGGTGTTTACACGGCGTAGTAATTACAGCGGTTGCACTCGCTACTATGGAAGACTCCGCAAGAGTAAACTTGAGACCTGAGCGGAATGCGCGCTCCCCTCCCGACGCCCGCCTGCTTACCGCTCTCGCCATCGACGCGTACGATTGAGTCAGTACCTCGCGCTTACGTCATCCGCGCGAAGTCTCATGTTAACTCTTGCGGATTGTAATATACATTGATATTGACATTAATATTATTATTGACAAAATATATATTGTATTATTGCATACGCATTATGTATGGCAATAATAATATTTAATAAATTAACCACTATATAATATTAGCGAACTACCATTTACACGGTTCAAACTCGATATAAGAACTTTTTACTTAATATATTAAACTATAGCGCAGGCGACACATTAATGACGATACAATAAAATAAGATAATGATATTGACATATTTAATACTTTGCTTCATTTAAAAAAAATTAACAATTCTTTTTTGTATTTTTGACATGTATATTTACTGAAATTAAATTGAAAACATTAGTGTAGGGTTATAACTTCAAGATATTTACGGCCGCTTGCATAACGTTCCTTAAATTAATTTAAGAAATACTAAACGCATTTAACACTCTTAAATACGATTAGCGTCTTGCACAACGCAAAATTTACTGCTAAATATTTTTAAAGAACTGTGAATACGTTTTGTGTAAAACGTATTTAGGCAGTTTAATATGATTAACTATTTTTATTTAAAGGCGATCGTCATGCAAGCGGCCCTTAGGGAATTAAGTATTTTTACGTCATGTAAATGACAAATGAGCTATGAATGTCAAAGAAGCAAGTGAGGTGTGTAAGAATAAGCCTGTATGGCGCTCTGTTGTTCGTGCCTACCCCGCAAGAGACCTGGCGTGCAGTTATGTATGTATGTATGTAAATGACAAAACATACTGGAACCTTATTATGTAATACCTAATCATGTACCTATGTTTTCGCAAATAAAAATTGATGTATGTATAATAAATATCTGTAAATATGTGCGTCGCCTACATACGGCCTGTTATTTCACTACTTTGAAAATATTAACTGCTCCTAATCGAGTAAACTTATAAATGACTTAGGAGCTTTATTAATTCTCTTACAGTACCAGTTAACAATATATCTTCAGATAAAAGTAATTCAAGCTAACCGTGTTATACCTTAAAGAAACCAATTATACGACTTTGTGAAAACTTGTTTCAAAGGTATCTTTCAAGCTTACAATTAAATATTTCAAAATTACAATTCCGTCTTAGGAAACATATATATTTATTCTATGCGGGGTTGGTACATCTTACTTTCCATTAATTTGTTTTGCTACTGGTTAAAAATTGACATAATAGGTTGAGGAAAAGTCTTTTCGCATATAGTATCTATGAACTTGTAATAATATTTCTTTGGCTATACCATTTGTATCTGACTGGTTTTGGTATCAATAGAAAGTTTTATTTTTAAAGAAGACAATTCCAAATTCAAATTAGGAAAATTTGTGATTTTCATTTGATTTTCTTATTGTTAAAATGAGTGTATCTAATGAAGAAATTCGACACATTTTAAAATTTTACTACAAAAAAGGTAAAAATGCAACACAAGCCGCGAAAAAAAATTGTGATGTTTATGGACCTAATGCAGTATCTGTGAGAGTAGCGCAATATTGTTTAAGCGTTTTCAATCCGGAAAATTTGATATCAAATATGCCCGTGGCTCTGGTGACAAAATTGATGTCATTTTTGCAAAAGTGGAGCAAGATCGGCATATTAGTAGTTACGATGTAGCTGGAGAACTGGGAATTGGTCAGGTTAACATCAAGATAGGACTACCAAAACCACTTGTCGCAGTTTTTTGATCAAAAGCCCCAAAATTTTTTTAGCAATGGGATCACGTCCCTACCTACAAGATGGCAAAAAGTTATCGAACAAAATGGCACCTACATACTTTAGTCAAATTTAAATAAACTTTATAAAAAAGTCCCGTATGATTAAAACAGGTAGAACGCGCCCGAGCTCTCTAAGTGAAGCTGACTAAAAAAAGCCGTTTTGGACTATGAAGTCGATCGCGCGGCAGTGCGTTACTTCTTTATTTGTTGAGAAAACCAATAGCGAATACACAAATATAAATAACATCGTTTACAATAAACAGATGTCCAGTTCTGGACATATGCCTCTTTCAGTCTACATCAGATATGCCGATCTCCCTCTTTCCTCATCCAGCTCCTGTCCGTGACCTTATGCAAGTCATCAGTCCTCCGGCTGGAGAGCAATGCGCTAAATTTATTGAGATGCGATCTCCATTATAGGACACGGTTGCTTCATTAGCCGTCGGCCCTACGACAGATGTGTCAGACCCACTGCCACCTAAACATTAATGTTCCGAGCTACGTCGGTTACCTTGGTTCCGGATATCCTCATTTCTAATTCTGTCCTTAGGAGAAACCACCCAAAATAACTCGCCTATGAAAACTATCATTAGCAATCACATCCAATGTACAATCGCAGTTGATTGCTCATTAATCCTTTAAGTCCTTGATACAAACAAATCTCGTACATTATTTATTAGTTCAGCGCTTAATAATCCCGCCAGAACAAGCGGAGTTGGTTGTGATTAATTGAACGATGTCGTCGGTGGTCGCCGCGATTAAATTCTTCATTCTCTAGTAATCGCTTTTCTGATAGCGTAATATCATGGGTAACTACAGCAAGATTCTCTAGTGGAGATGCCACAATAAAATTAAAATATTTTCACAAAGATATCACATTTTTGTTTCTTATTCGTGAAAGAACGGAGAAAGAGTACAATTTTCTGCGGTCGGACGACGTGTCCTGAGAGGTAAATATATTATTGCTACTTAATGCTACATACGGACAAAGAAATGCGCACCTGGTCTATTACTCTTCCCGCATATGGACTTCTTTTGTTTACTTTGTGTTTAAAATTTGCAGATTACGTTTTCTTGGAAAAAACTCAGTTCACGCAGTCGATTTTTGATTGCTGTGAGACATATTGTATTTGTGCAGGATAAAAGGAATGCCCGAACGGAGGGGTGAGACAGTCTAGCGATGATTATGATACAACCAAGACGTGTACATTGATAAGCTTTATAGAGACAGACTTTGCGCGTGTTATCGAATTGTGCAGTTTGTACTGGTTGCGTCCAGTTATATTTGTACCTGTGTTATAGTGTTTGTATAATTCTAATAAATTCCATAGTAATTCCAACGGCATTTAAATTCGAGTTCTATAGTTCCTAATAATATGAATTTAAGTGTATTAGACAATAATTTAAAAAAAAAAGCACTAAGTGACTTTCTGAAGGCAGCCGGTTCAGGTACCCTGAAATATGTTCGACCTTCTCCGGGTAAAGTTGAATCCCTTATCCGATTGGTCAATGACAAATTGGGCTCACGGACGACATTTCAGCGTGATTCGTTGAATAATTCATGTGTTTAGATGTCTTGAGATGTTTATTTATTAACTCTTTCTTATGATAATAAATGAGCTACGTTCTAGTTACGACTTTGATGCGACATTTTAATTTTATCACGACAAAATATAAAAAGGTTTGACTGATTGTAACTTAAATAGCTAAAGAACAAAGGCTTCATTACTTTAATTTTTAACAACTTCCAGAAAGGAGTGTAGTAACAATTAATGTGTATAATAAAAAATCACTGTCAGTGGTTGACAGCAATGACAGATGACTTACCAAGTTACCACCTACCTCCTCGCCCCCTCTTACGAATCGACCACGGATACATTAATACTGACTAATATTATATTTAAAATAATAATTAATAGCTAATACTTGTTGTATAATATTAAAATAATATTAATAATAAATAAAAGGGTTTCCAAAAACACCACACGACAATACTGGGAGGAGGTTCCCCATTCGTCATGTAGATATATATTTTATGTATTTTCTGCCATAACTTCGTTGTTATTAACCGATTTTGACGATAATTTTTGTTTTTGTTTCAGCTTAGCTTCAAAATGGTCCCCTATAAATTTTATTGCTTACAGACTTTGGGTTCCGAAAATATATTAGAAACACCTTAGAATTTAGGCTGAAATGTGAAATATTGCAATTTTTCAATCAGAGTTTTTTTGGTTTCTGAATCGAATTTAGTCATTCTTTTTGCATTCGATTCATTGCAGTTTCAGAATTATCCCATATGGGATCATCATTATATATATAAAGATAAAAATTACTGCAATTTGCAATATTTTGTTGTTGTAACAATGTATGTGATAATATTAATATTTTGCTTGGTACCGACTTTAAGATGTTATAGAAAATTTTATTATGGCTTTTTAGTTTAGTAGCCATTTTAATGATGGTAGAATCTTTACTAAATCTTCATGTCCGTCCGTCTAGCAATTTATTTATGTATTTCTCTACATAAAAACCTGTTCAATCCAGATGAAAAGGTGGCGTATTTTTTTGTTTAAACGTTATTTGTTGAGCACTGTGAAAATTCGATGTTCAGATATTAAAGACAATTAATGTTAGTCACTAATGAGCACTTGGTTGAGTTTTTAAAGCCTGTCTAAAATTAAGACACACACACAGACAACTCATCTTTTGAAAACAAGTATAATTCTATTTTTTTTAATAATTCATTTCTCTTCTCTCTGACATGATCATAGGTATAGATAGTTATGGAAGCAAACTTATAGCCAAGTTGCATATTAGAAAACTTTCAGATCCGCTATATGTTCAGGAAAGAGTAGACATTGCGTAGCTCGCTCGGACTGGCATTTCCTCTTCGAAGTTTGTTAAATGACAAGTTATAATATAACAAGTTTTTCACTAACCCTTTTAAACCTCACTTAACTGTCGTATCCGAACATAAAATATAGACTTGTCAACATATCCAAACGTTCAATTCGCCCTTTACCAAAGACATTAGACCTTATGACTTATTTATGCTCTGTTCATGTTCCGCCATTTTGTACAAACGTGTATTCTGTTAAAATTTAAAACTAAACGATATATTAAACAATTATACTTTTACTTCAAACAAAACACTAGGATTTTCTACTAAAATTCTAAATCAGTAAATAGCTTTAGTGTGCATTATACTCGTATAAAGGGCAAGATCATAATGCATTAAAGTTTTATCTAAGTGTAAGTAGTACCGTAATAAAAATTCTCTCACCTCCACCTCTCGTCGCTTTGGTCTAATCCCTATAGTAGAATTATTTTCTCCGTGCAGTTTGGGTCATAAATAATCGGAGCATTTCACTCTCTTCCACTCACGGGCCTTATGGGCAGGCATAGCGATACGCATTATTGTTGTCGATAAGCGTTATTGCTAGTGTATTTAGTTTTGTCATTTTGTGGGTTAGTGATATAAATGAAAGAAAAAAATAGATAAAACAACGTATTTATTAAAATAAGAATAATAATAAATAAAAAAAAATTATTAATTGGGTATCTATGTATTAAAAACTATAAGTACAAAAGTTTAGAATGCAACAAGTTATATTAAAAATAAATATAAATACTTATATCTAAGTTTAAAAATAGTAGTAGTTTTTATCGATAATGGCGTTGCGCCCGCGCAACATGCTCACCGCCCTAGCCGGACTGAGGCCGGCCGAAAAATAATTCTACTACAGTAAAGGACCCGGTAGTGTGCGAGATGCATTCCCCCCCCCCCCCCTCAAAAAGAAACTAAGTGAGTTGTACGAGTTGTTGATTCTAATCATATAGAATTTACTGAGATTTTCAATTAACTCGACTAAATGATAGTACATATTTTTTTATATGTTTCAAGTGTGTTGTGTATTATTGTATTTAAATTCTATGGGATTCAAATCGCAGTGGTGACTTGAATCAACAACTCACTTGTGCTTAAGCCATAATCCAACATTATTCTCTACACTTGCAACATGGAAAAGGTTGATGACAGCTGCCATTTCAGTTCAGGTAATCAAAAATCGTAATATACGCTATACATGAACTGTGCTTTCCATCAGTAGCTCACAAGGCGACCGCGCTCGTTATGGTCGTCGCGAAAATGTCACTATTGATGTCATAATTTTCGATCACTCAACGCTCATGACCCATATCAAGAAGTGGGTCGAATAACCGTTCCATTTGGGCTTACGATTGTAACGCTGGCAAGCAAGTGGAACGTGTAAAATAGCGGTCATGAACGTGGTCGTTGTGAATCCCTAGTGGAACGTACCCACAATAACACAGATAGTCGGATGTGCATGACGTATATACCTAAAATTCGATTTTTGCAAAAATGGCAACAAAACCCGAAAAAAACTTCAGCTTCTTATTAATACCTTCTACCGCATTAATATATCTTTCAGTATTTACACACGCTCTCTCTCTCTTATACAAAGTCCTGCAGAGTATTGATTAAACTATCTTCACTGCTGTAGTGCCGCGATAGATATTTGCAAAGCTCTCAACATAAAACCCAATCGTGCTCCACAAACAAAACCTGTTTATAAAGCGACAGGTGTACCGCAACTCAATAACGTGTCTGTATATTTTAGTAGAAGAGAATTTTATTTAAAACCAAAATGAACTTGAAATATCACTATCACTATCATCATCACTACAACGTCGCCTTTTCTGTCCCTATATCCCTATGTTCGCTTAAATCTTTAAAACTACCCAACGAATTTTGATGTGGTTTTTTCCAATAGATAGAGTGATTCAAGAGGAAGGTTTATATGTATAATACATGCATCATATACTAAGGCAACATTGCTAATTTTAGAGGTTTCTATGTAGTGATGCCCGTGCAAGTCGGAGCGGGCCGCTATGTTTTTATATACAACGTTCATAGTTTTTCTGTAGTGTATTTAATTTTGTATCAGCATTGCACCCGTGCGAAGCCGGGGCGGGTCGCTAGTTATATATAAAATCTTCTTTATATGAGTCGATTGAATGAATGAGTGAATGAATCTTTACTTCAGAGATTTCCAGAGATACAGGTACAGTAGTATATCGACAATAGCTGATAAATAACCCTCTGCCTCAAACGGCAACAGAGGTGGCCAAGCAAAAAAAATGTTGGTAAACAATGTAATTGCTGGCCTAAAAGTCTAGTTGCCAAGACATAAATCCCAAAAAAATGCAATTAGTATCACTGTCAGGGCGTTGTATCTGTAGCTCACAACGCCCAAAATGCTCCGTTAGCCGTTCCACAAGCCGACCGAAAAGAAGAACAATAATATGAAAATATTTTTTTGAACGGGGAGACTAATTATTGTTACGAATTTAGCGGGACTCGAATTAAAATTCTGTTGGAATTATTTTAGAGTTTATTAGAAATATACAAACACGTATAACACAGGTACAAATATAACCGAACACAACAAATTCAAACTTAATGCAGAAGGTCTTAATTAAATTAAACGCGCAAAGTCCGTCACAAATAGATTACCGATTTTAATACACACGTCTCGCTTCGATCGTGGTTCTCGCTCGACTGTCTCGTCTCGCCATCGGTCCTGGTTTTATACCTCACAAATATAAATGTGCCCGTATTGTAGTCGACATAATTCGTAACACCTGGCTAATGACCACAGCCACAGACGGCCGTAAACGATTACAAAAAAACAATGGAGTGCTCTGAAATAACTAGTAAACGCATGTCATTGGCATGTATAAATAAGTAAAGAAAAGAAGATGATCAAAAAATAATTACAATTAGTTCAAATGCCGACAGGTAATAAAATGTGTTTTTACAGATATGCAGGTGTGCATTTGTTTTCTTTGTCGGCGCCGAAGTTGTAACATTACTATTAAATTAGACTTTTATTAAATTCGCATTTATAATACGGCCGGTGTATCTTGGCGAATGTGAATATAGGCTCTGCGAACTTTAGCGCATGTAAACTCGTGAAGAAAATACAGTGACCAACTAGTACAAAGCAATGAAAAAATACAGAGATGAAAGGCGAACAGTTGTATTCCCTGACGAGTCGTATGCTCACTCATCACACGAGTGTACATGCTCTAAAGTTCGCAGAGCATATGTTCACATTTGCCAAGTTACGCCGGCCGTATTATACAGATGCTAGACTATCCACAAACAAGTCAATGCCCATATAATCCGACTTGCTCAGCTTGTTAAATTCAATGACTCTTCTAACAAAAAATTAGTGGCCTCTAAAGGCTGTACGTGTCAAGGGCGAATGAAGTAGTTTTATAGGGCGTACAAGGCTAGGGGGAACATACAAATGTAGTGTCTCAATGAGACTAGCACATTCAATATAATATTTTAAAGAATAAGTAATAATACATAATTTGTATGGCTCCAATCATTTTTAATAAATTACCTAAAGACTGGAGAGATTTAAAGCGTGACATATTTAAACAAAAATTAAGGACATTCCTATTAAATAAATGCTATTATGAACTATTGGATTTTATAAATACATTTTAGTCTCTTTTATAATGTGATATTATTATAAGATATCAAGAAAATAATTATTGTAGACATTTCTTTGGTATTGTAATTATTATTATTTTTATTTTTTTTTATGACATTTATTTAGTTTTTATAATGACATGTGATTTTAATTATTATTATAATTTTTCTATGCCTAACTGGCCAAACATCATGTTTAAGAAATAAATAAACTTTGACTTTAACTTTAACTTTGACTTTCTGATACGCATAATAATATTTTCTTACATTTCATACCTTAATAAATGCTGCCTGATTTTCTTGGATTTGTTGAAAATAAAATTCGTCATTTTTACTAACACTAAATCGTTTATTCCTCCAATATATAACGACAATACAAAAGTGACAGATTGAAAAAATTGTAACACTGACATTCGTATGACATTTGTTATTCCATTTTTTTTAAACTATGGCTTTCGATCAAATTATATAAATATATTAAATTCTTAATAATTCGTACAGATACATAACTGTGAGATTAACTTGCTTGTGTGTATATTCATGCCTTACTGGGTTTTAAGGTTGGATGAACCGATTGACATAAAATCTATATTCCATGAAAGCAGTGCAGAAACGTAGAGACAATATTAATTCCTGCAACCGGGCAGCCTGTCCGCAAAAGGCGACAGACCAACCCACAGCCAGATGGTAAGGAATTTGTTCGTATGGATGGCTATGGCACTTAATCTATCATGCCGCCACAACAACCTTGTGTGGAAAACCAAGATCAGTGGCCACATTCCAGTCCAGAGATATCCTCGAAGGCCCTCCCTTCGAGGCCAGCAGAGCTTTGCACCTCTGATGTTGCAAATGTTCACAGGCGACAGTAATCATTTTATATCAAGTGGGCTGACAAGCTACTTGTGTGCTATGTTCCAACTAACAAAAAATATCTGCAGAACCCTAAAACGAAATCCATTTCGTAAGAAAGAACTTTCCGTAACAAACGTGACTTATTTTCTGGCAGAAAGCTACCCTACATTCCCGGCATCTGCCAGAGCATTCGTCTTGCATTTAAAACTTACTAACTTCAAATCTGGAATCAATCTAAGTAGGACAAGGCGCAGTATACTTGACAATTATTTAAATACTCCATATTTTAAAATAGCTATATAAAATAACGTCATGTACCAAATACAATTCAATATATATAATTTATTTTAGCTATATATTGATACGTGAAGCAAAAAGTTTGTACCCCTTTTTACAAAAATTACTCGAACGGAGGAGTATGAAATTTCGCACACTTATAGTTTATAGAGAGAGAAGAAGCGACAAAAGCTAATATTTTTTTAATTATGCATAAAAAATACATTAAATCAGTAAAATAAAATACACACACTACCATATATTTGACACACAAACGCATATCGACGGTTAAAAGGTAATAGGGCATAAGCGACATTTTGGTCGAAAATGAGTTATGAATGCCATCCTACTTAAAATTTTTCGCTCTTTCGAATGCGCTCACTCCCATGGCTCTACGATGACTTTCGTGTCGTTTATGCCCAAGCAAAAAACTGCGTTTTTTAAGTGTCATTTCATTTAACCGACCGAATTTTGGGCCTTTTTTACTCTAAAGGCGCTTGTACCTCTAAAAATGGCATCACTTTTGGGTTATAGTCGGTAATACATTTTTACTTTTTACTGCCGTAAAAGCTCCAGGCGTATACTACTATTTACCATTAGTACCTGTTTTGAAAGCTGGAACTAATGCCTCTTTATCATTGTCGTCAAAGACATTAAGCGTCGGTTATACCCTACTACCATTTACAAGTTTAAGTTTACAAACATCCTACTGATTTCTTTGCTAAACACTGTTTCTTATGCTCCATTACCTTTTGGTATAATAATAAGAATTACCACTTATACTTTTTACCCTTTTATGTTATTCTGCAGTCATGTAACTTATGCCCTATTACCTCTTGATATAAGGATGTCAAATGTAGCTAAGTCTACTCTACCCTTCGTTTTTTTTCTATGTAGATGTCACTTATGCCGAATTACTCCATAAAGAAAATAAGATCAATTGATTTAAGCGACATTAAACCACATAAAACAACGTGGAATCAAATAAATAAAACTACCATTTAATGCTTTTATTTTTTTTTATTCTAGAGCTGTTTCCATTTTCACGATATGACAAGAAATGAAAAAAATATCTCCATTTTTCTGAAATTTTAAACTTTAAACTGCTCTCCTGAACAATTTAGTTTTTGTCGCTTATACCCTATTACCTTTTAACCGTCGATATATACTCTATTGTTTATTATTTACGTCAAATTAACAGTGTAGCCTTGACGAAATATTTGATTATAGAATTATAGTTTTTTATATTAATTAATATGGTCGAATTTCGACCACGTTTAATAAAAAAACAGGATTGGTACTTCAGGCATTTTGGCAAAAATGGACCCTTCATTAAATTACTATGATAGATATAGACAGACCAATAGAGCATTCGTCTCTATACATAAACTGTAAATATAAAACGAATGTAAATCATAACAAATTATTGTAAAATAAAACCACTGAAGACAATTTATGTTTTAATAATTATCAATAATACAATATAAAGCGGTATACATTGTATTAATTGCGGATTGAGATAGAAAGGTGTCTGGGATGATTCAAGATTACTATGTGAGAATTTTATATGAGATTGTTCACAGCAGTGTTCTCAGTAGATATGACATTTCTAATATGAGTTTGATTCATTAAGCATGATAATGAGAGGAAACAAGCAATCGCTTTATCCTTGTCTTTCTTTTTCCTGTGGGTTGAGACTTGAGTTTAAAAATTAACATATTTACACCGATCCATGAGTGTTTAATTCAATACTAATACATTACTGCGAAGAATGAATAAGACGAACGTAGTACCTGCAAAAACAAATCGGAGTTGTTAAATCCACATTTTAAATTGATCCATATTCCCAGACCCCTAGTACCAAAGATGAGACCAGACTAGTACCACGTCTACAAAGATCTATCAGATCTGTAGATCTTTGTAAACGATCAGATCTAAATGGAGATATTGTTCAAAATCTTATCTGTGCAGGAAAGGAGAAAGAATACAATTTCCTACGGCCGGGCGGCCTTTCGTAAGAGGAGACAACACAACCCACAGCAAGGTGTTAGGGTATACCGCCGTAACAACCTTGAGTTGTGTTCCGGCAATAGTGTAGTGTAGTGTAGTAACTTTGGTATTGCAAATGTCCGTAAGCGATGGTAACCGCTTTTCATCAAGTGGGCCGTCTGCCTGTCTGCTGAAATTGTGCAATAAAAAATAAAAAAACAGAATACAAATTCGAGTTTATTTTTCAGATTCTGAATTTGGCAACTATTTAATTTTGACGATATGTCGAAAACGCAAGAAATACGCACTGTGATAAGATTGGTGTAAGATAGAGTCAATATTCCAAAAGCCGTCATGGTGACCGGAACTTGGCTCCTCTGTAAAGCAATCACAGCTAGAACCCTCAGGTCCTTCCTGCAAGTGGCCAACTCCCAGCCGCAGTGAAATATCGATGTTGATAATATAGACGCCTGAAAAAATATCAAATCAGAAATAAACAAAAGAAAAGAAAGAAAATAATCGTTATTTAGAGTTATTTAAAATTATACATGAACGCTGGTCTTCCGTTAGTGCCAGGCAGTTAGGTCACTTTTAGGGAAGAAAAAAATAACTAATAATCATTAAGGCCGCTTGCAAACGTGCTTTAAATTTATTTGAGAAACACTAAACGCATTTAACACCCTTAAATACGATTAGCGTCTTGCTCAACGCAAAATTTGTCGCTAAATATGTTTAAAGAACTGTCAATACATTTTGTGTAAAACGTATTTCGGCAGGTTAATATGATTAACTAATTTTATTTAAAAGCGTTCGTTACGCAAGCGACTCTTAAATATTATTTACGATTATAACAACATGAAATAAAGAATAGACCAAAGATACATATTTTGAACAATTTCATATAAGTACATAATGTGCAATGAAATGATTATTGAAATGTGAAAATAATGATTTTGAAAAATAATAATAGGTATGTTATGTCCAAAAAGAAATGAAAATAAGTAGAACCATAACTATGAAAAAGACTCAGCTTGTATCAAGTGCGAGATCTGATTGCTACCTTTGGCGTTCAAGATTCAGATCAGAGATCAAGTAAATTAACCAATTAAATTACTTTTATTTTTAATTAAATCATTTTTAATAATTTAAAAACTATGTTCAGTTGTTCACACAACTCCATGTTGGATATATTTTTAAGTTTTTCGTGTTTTGATTTTGAAATGTGATGTCACGAAATTTAGGTACCCACCCAGACTTGTCACACAATATCACACTTCGTCGACCCCAAAAACGTGTGGCGTATGAATGGCCCCTCACGCCCTGGGTTGTTTAGTCTTTATTTGAATTAGTAAGTATTCTTTCATTATTCCTGCACGGTCATTATTTAAATGTTTAATTAATACTTCAACCAGCAAGAGTTAACTTGTGACTTTGCTCCGATGACAAGTGCGAGGTACTGACGCGTCGATGGCGAGACCGGTAATAAGGCAGGGGTCGGGATAGCGAGAGTGGTAAGGAAATGTGGGTCGGGATAGCGAGATCGGTAAGAAGGCGGGTGTCAGGAGTGGAGCGCGTATTCCGCTGAGGTCCCAAGTTAAGTCTTGCGGATTGTACAATATTATGCATAGATAAATCAATAAATACCTCATGAGTGATATCTCCAGCAGGCAACATATAAGAACCAGTGAGCACAATGAGACAGGCAATGTAAGCCAAATTTGCTAAAAGATATACCGTATGACGTTCTGCTGACTGTAATTGAAAAAATACATATGACCAGTGGGAAGTTCACAGACAAAAAAAGGTCCCTTAAAGGTGAAAACTTCAACTCTTTCCCTGATTTGGCTACGATACCATTAAAAAGCATTTACTTCGCCAGTTTAGCAAGGATTTCTTTTAAGGCCGCCTGTTGTTTTTCCAAGAAGTGTTGTAATGTTGCATTTATCTATCTAAATTTTCCAGAACCGAAAAGCGCAAAATTGAACACAATGTAGCCAGTCTTTGCTCTTAAATAATGGGGTGAAAACTAGATCTAAAAAATATTTCAAAAATATTTTGCTTTTTAGTTTCTTTACTATAAATAAAATTATACTTATAAAATAACACATTTGTGCGGAGAAAGAGTTGGTAAGTTAGGCCACAGAATGTCACGGCATGCTAGACTTAATGACATTATCCGTCGGTCTCTTGTTACCGCCTGGCCACAAGCTGTTCTTGAACCAAATAGGCTGTGCCGCGAAGACGGTTAACAGACCTGACGGAATGTCGTTAGTACCATGGATGATGAGACATCCCCTAGTATTGGACGCAACTTGTGTCGATACTTTGATGGTATCCCATCTTCCAGACACAGCTGTGACAGATGGGGCTGCTGCCGCACACTAGGAGGCTCTGAAATGTCGTAAATATGTGTCCATTGGTAGTGGATACGTATTTGTGGCTTTCGGGGTTGAGACCCTGGAATCGTGGGGGCCTAGAGCTCATCACCTCTATCTAGACCTCTCAAGAGGTCTCGCGTGACCAAAAGACTGACTTGCACCTAGGGCAACGAATTAGCGTTGCCATCCAACGCGAAAATGCCAGCATTTTGGGCACGCTCCCCGCCGACAGCCATTTGGGGTAAATTTTTCACTTATAGATTTATTTTATTTTCAGAAATTATAATTAAATAAAAACTCACTGCAGCAACTTTGACCAAACACATTACAAGCAATGTGACTGTCTCCAATATCTGTATATTGTAGAAAATGCCAAAAATTTTCTGTACATTGCGAGCACACCTGGTGACAATTTTGAAGAGTTAAAATTTATGAAACATCAATAAGGGTGATTGGTAGCAGTATATAGTATATATTTATAAATAGCAATGTTTGTTTGATAATTGTATTTTTTCATAGTATAGGTACAACAGTCTCGGCTTAATTTTACGCAGCCTTACCCCAGTTTTGTTCTGCAAAAACTAATGTTCTTATTCATATTGAGTTAGAGTAAGTTTAAAGGCTTCTTTAAGAACTTAAAAAAAAAATTACCACTAAAATACATAGATTGTGGGATAGTGTACCGTAGTGATTACACTCTCCTCAGTGTGAAGATATTTTTTTCTTACCATAAGGCATCTTCGTGTAGCTTGATACCCACAATAAAGTCATTTCTAAAGTCATTCTCACGCATTCTCGTATCTCCCGGTTTTACCATTTTATCTCTCATGTTACCAAAGAAGAGTTGAATCAGCTTAAACTTGTAACCTTGTAACAAACGCGTATATATTAATACTATTATATTATAATATTACATCCGTGTAGGAACCGAGAAAGAATAAATTTCCTGCGGCCAGGAGGCCAGTCGTAAGAGGCGACAAAACAACCCACAGTCAGGTGGTAAGGTATTTCCCCGAGTAGATGGCTACCACCCCTGGTCTAGAATATGCCGCCGTAACAACCTTGAGTTGTGTTCCGGCATTAGTAAACAGGTTCCAGTCTCGCTTAAGAGAGCAGCAGCGCATTTGTAGCTCTTTTGGTGTTGCAAATATCCATAGGCGATAGTAACCGCTTTCCGTCAAGCGGATCGTCTGCCTGTCTGCTGAACTTATGCAATAATAAAAAATTAAAAACTCTTTCATAAAATATTCTGTAGTGGATCTTAGATGGAATTTTAGAAACCTTTTTATTTCGTGATGCAGGTAAATAGATTGTTGTAGTGATGGAAAGTGGCTTTAATAAAAGGGAGTAGTTGTTAGTATATAAATATCATGTACTACATACCCAAGAAAACCAGGCAGCAGACTGTTAGAGAATCTATAGCCGTCATAATCCCAACTAAGTAGTACCAATGGAACTCGATGAAAAATCGAAAAACATTTATGGAAACTCCAGTCTGATTCCTCATAGGTAAATATGTTACCTCTGTACGTATCGGTATCCCTAAAATAAAAAATATATATCTACCTTTCCCCGTCTATATATATAAAAATTAGCTGTCCCGGCAGACGTCGTCCTGCCCGGAAAAGCTCCAATCGATAAGCCGATAGTATTAAAGTTTATAATCAACAAATAAAAAATATGGGTTGATCGTAGAGGATTGAAAATTTAGGGTTGTATGTATTTAATGCTGTATCATATATTAGGCGACAAAACAACTCACATCCAGGTGGTAGGGCATTTGCCTGACTGGATGGCACCACCCCTGGTCTAAAGTATGTCGCCATAACAACCTTGAATGATGTTCCGGCATTAGAGACCAGGTTCCAGTCTCCCTTACGAGAGTAGCAGCGCATTTGTAGCACCTTTGTTGTTGCAAATGTCCAAAGGCGATGGTAACCGTCTTCCATCAAGTGGGTCATATGCCTGTCTGCTGAACTCCATACAAATAAAAACGTAAAAAAAACCGCACCACAAATCTACATGTCATCCATCACACAATCCTTTGGTACATCTATTTTTTGTCTTCTTATATATAGTCTTACATACATCAATTCAGATTTACATTATTGTTACCTCTCATAATTACATACCCAGCTTTGTTTAAGGCCACTTGCATACCGATTGCCTTTAAATAAAATTAGTTTATCTTATTTTTATTTGTATTTTAAAGTTCTTGATTTCATTTATGACGGCCTCTGTGGTTGAGCGGGGTAAGCCTTTGACGGCCTACCTCACTGCAACCCAGAGGTTCCGGGTTCGATCCCCGGTATAGTAAATTTCGGAAACGTATTTTCTCCGTTATTTACCATGGTCTGGGTGTCTGGGATCGGCCCCAGAGTGGTCCGTTGTATATTACCCATAACACAAGCGTAACTTGCTTAATTTGGGGATATGCAATGTGTGTGTTTGTCTGCCGATTATGTAATTTTAAATAAATTAAACTAAAAATAAACTAAACTATAAAATTAAATACTACTATAAACATATTTACAAGTAAAAAATGTAGTCCAAATCGCTGTCGGTGGGGAGCGTTCCCAAAATGCTGGCCGCATTACCTCGTTGTATGGCAACGCTTATTTGTTGCCCTAAATATAGGCTAGCCCTTTGGTCACGCGAGACTTCTTTCAATCGTCTTGAAAGGTCTCGATAAAGTTGATAAGCCTCACGTCCCCATGGCCCCAAAGTCTCAACCCCGAAAGCTACAAATATGTATCCGTCACCGATGGATGCATATTTGCGGCGTTTCAGGGTCTCTTGAAGTGCGGCAGCGCCCTCGGCAGTGACGGCTGTATTTGGAAGATAGGAAGCCGCCAACGTATCGACACACGTTGCGTCCCATACTAAGGAGCGTCCCATCTTCTGATCACTGATCTTATTTTTATTTATATTATTAATTACTTTATAGTATATGCCTAAATACGTTTTGCTGAAAACGTATTGACAGTTCTTTAAACATATTTAGCGGCAAATTTTGCGCTGTGCAAGACGCTTATAGTATTTAAGGGTGTTAAATGCGTTTTGTGTTTCTTAAATAAATTTAAGCAACTTTATGCAAGCGGCCCTGAGTAATGTTGAAACACTGCCTTATTTTCAATCACTTATCCGTTATTTATTTTGTGCTATATGAGCATAGTAGGAGACGGTGCAGTTACCTTCATTAATGTGAGCTCTATAAGCTTCTACAAGGGTAGAAACTAATGTGATATACGACGCTCCGACCAGCGCCGCACAATACCTCACAAACAGCCTTACCGAAGCCTTATCTAGGTCTATAGAGACGTACACATGCCTTGTCTCTTCTAAGAATCTCTTTAGCAGATATTTTATGTCCTTCTTGTAAATATAATAAGTTACAATTTTCGCATAAATCAATGTATGTGCAAAATCGAATTGGACTAAATCATTCTTCTCTTTCTCAGTCAAATCTGTACGAAAATTAGCGAATAATTCGTTGAATAGAATTGAAATCACATATAGATTTGATATTACAGCCCAAAACGTATAAATATATTTATGTGTTTTTGTATGCTCTGTTTTTTCGTACCAACAGTCTCCGAGGCCGAAATAGTAAAGAATTCGACATATGCATTGTAGAAAATACTTTTGTAGGTGTAATTCTTTGTCTGGACTCTTCATATTTTCTTTCTTCTCTAATCAATTATAATTATTCTTGTTAAGTCTTGTTAAGAGACAATGTTTCACTTCAACTTAATATCGTGAAATCAATTTTAAAATACACTTTTGTCTTTATATAATTTTCAAGTTTTAATACACGTGTGGTTTTCTTTTTAGATAACATAGTTACATCGACCGGCGTCTGTTTGTTTTCATTAATTTCAAAATATATATTTGCATTAAATGTAACCACTCGATTTTACTGTGACAGATCACAGTGGCCTCTAATGCCAGAGCATTAGAGGCCAGGTTTCAATGTTCCTTTAAAGAGCGGCAGCACCTTGGTAGCGTCTTTGGGGTTACAAGTGTCCATAGGCGATAAGGTTAGTTTATTTATGAACTTTCCCATCCCAGGAATCGAATCGAAACCTTTGCGCTACACTGAGATAGGCCGCCAAGGGCTGAACCCCCTCTACTAGAGACCGACGTAATGTTAATGCACCAATAATATAGATACACTTCACAGGTATGTATAAGCAATAAGTAAGTCCCGTCGTTGTCGGTTGGGAACGTGCCCAAAACGCTGCCCGCATTTCCGCACTGGATGACAACGTTGCCCCAAATATAGACCAGCCTTTTGATCACGTGAGACCTCTATCAAACGTGATGATAGACCTCGATAAATCGATAGGCTTTGAAATATGCATTAATTTAGTTTCGACTTTATTTTTAAAAAGAGAGGTTTTTCATTATAGAATTGGGAATATATATCGCTTTTTTAAGCCTTGTTTCAACTCATTACATTTCTCCGGCCTAAAAGTCTCCCTCTCATCATAGTCTATCCGAATATGTTTTTAAAATACTGTTAAAATGACTGTTTTTTAATTCACTACTATTTTTTTTAAATCTTATTTCAACACCAAATTTGCCAGAGAGACGTTAAATACGAAACAAATTCGTAATTTTATAATACTATAACATACTTGATGTTATAGTATCATAATATTACGAATTTGTTATATCTGTCTTGTTCGTCACTTCTGTCCGTTGTTTTTTTGTTCGTTTTTTTATTTTGTAATTATAAAAAAAAATTATGTACACTACTAATTGCATAATTTTATAACTAATGCTTATTGTTTGCTTATTTGCTTTGTGGAGCTAAGCCGTGGCATTACTTAGATGTACTTGCGGAAGATCAGCGTTGGTTGTGAAACTAGCATTATGCTGAGCAAAAGCCTTTTTAGGACACCACAATTAATTGTTAGATAATTATCATGCAAGACTTTTTGTATCTTATCCCTACTAAATCTTTTTATAAACATTTTTTTTTCAAATCTCTTTAATTATTAGCCACGGCACTGTTACTTATTAGTTAGTCGAGCACATATTTTAGTCACGAGAAGTTTGTCCTATGATACGACCTAATTTTAATTCCATATGAAACCATAATATAATTATATTAATGTACAAAATAACGTCTTAATAAAAGATACCTGATATCTCCGGATCTATTTAAAATGACAATACAAAGCAAGCAAAACGGAGTTCCAAAGTTAGTAAAAATAACTTACAATTAAATTGAAATTGGTTATAAAAGTTATGTTCGTTAACTGTAACTGAAAGTTTAAACAAAGTTTAACCAATTAACAATTTGACTTAATACAATAATTGGTTGGGTCGTACTCAATTACAAGATCTAAGTAATACTCGTAAATTGAATTCTTTTATCAATAAATTGTAACAGACCTTTATACTTGGAAGATCCTGCCATTTCGTGAGTTAATTTATATTTTGCTAAGAAAAATAAAACATAATCTATACTACTCTTAAGTGAGTATAAAATCCAGTTAAAAAATAAAATCTAAGCCTTATATTAACCACAACAACAAGCGTCTTCGCTCGTGTTAAAAAAATCTGGGATAAAATGTAGCCTATGTGCTAATTCAGACTATAATCTATAGCTGTGCCTAACTTCATTCAAATCTTATCAATCGTTTTCACGTGATCGAGCAACATACATCTAGCAAAACGTTCGCACTTCTAATAGTAGTGAGATTTAATTTAATAGTCCCTGTTAATAAATACAATGCAATACATTTCAAAGTGATTCTTTGCTTTTATTTTTATTAAGGCGCTGAATTTTTGCTAATACTAACTGACCCGGCCGGTTTACTTCGTACCGCCTATTTTCTAAGTTCCTAAAAGACTTTGTGACACAAAAACAAAATCACCAAAATCATTCCAGGTGATTAGGAGGATTCTAGAATCCGATTTTAGCGCCACCTACCGGTTCTATTTTTTATATCAAGATTGATTGATTGTAATTATACTTTTTTCGTTGCGAAGCAATAAATTCCCTTCAAACAGCTTGAAAGTAAGTTTATCGTTTAAATATTGCGCAACTTGTTTCATATAATAGAGACGTATGAGGTGAAGCTCTGGATTCATATTTGAGATATTGGCTTGCACGTGAGAGGGGAACAGAGTGTGAACGCCAGCAGGGTGCACATTGCATACACTACGTGACTAAAGCCACAGTGTAGGTACTCGTATATAAATTTATTACTAGTAAATCCACGGGATTATGAAGACACGTCCAATTCACGAGTTTTCGTGGATTGTATTATACACATGGAGCATATTATTACAAGTTACGGGACTTGAATTAAAATGCCGTTGGAATTACTATAGATTTTAATAGAACTATACAAACACGTATAACACAGGTACAAATATTTACTGAATACAACAAGTCCGTCACTATGTACGCACGTCTTGCTCGTATCGTAATCGTCGCTTGACTGCCTCGCCCCTCCATTCGGGCATTCTTTTTATCCTATACAAATACAACATGTATCGACACAATACTCGACTGCATAACAATGATTACCACGAATCACACCTGGTTAATGCCTACCTTAAAGGATTACAATACCCAATAGGCTGCTTTTCTAATTACAATTTTTAAACACAAAGTAAACAAAAGAAAGAGAAAGAAAGAAAGAAAGAAAGAAAGAAAATATTTATTTTCAATATCGACACACAACACAAAACAATACTAAGATATTAAATTACACAGATAAAGAAATTGTATGCCGCATACTGAAAATGAGGTTGGCACTCAGCATTTTGCCGTGCCGAGCCTAGGCCCGACACAGCGCTGATTTTCAGTGCCCACCTCTCCAATCACACATATGGCATGCGACCCGTAAATAACATTAACATTAAATAACAAACAATTACAAACAACAACATTAAATATTAAACAATATAACATGACAAAAATAACAGCTACAAACCCTAATTGTAAGCTACCCAATGTAACAAGAAATGCAACCAGACTTGCATTCAATGTTGCATTCTGACTGAAATTTTGATAGTTCCTTTATAAGGTAAGTACAAATACTCGACTTTGTGCAATTTTATTATCAGTGTTTTCATTAGTAATTAAGTTCTTAAATATGTAGGGTCTTCTTTTTGTAATTTAAGTAAGCTATTTTTAAAATGAAATTTAAATGAGTGCATTGTTTTTAGGTCTCTTATGGGCGGAGGAATATCATTCCAGCATTTAGTAGCAGCATATTTGAAGGATCCTCTAAATGCACTGGTTTTATGCTTGGCTGTTACTAAAGGTGTGATCACGGAGCGTATTGTATGTTCATGTGATCTATTTTGTCTCCAGCTTATCTTGTTATATAAATATTTTGGTGTTTGGGAAGATATTACTCCAAATAACAGACACGCTAAGTGCAACTTTCTTCGTGCTGCCATTTTTAGTATATTGTGCTTATTTAAAGTTGGTGTTATATGGTTCCTCCAGGGAATCTGAAAGCAATATCGAATGCATGCATTTTGCACACGTTGTATAAGACTTTCAGTTCTTGCGAGTAGACATGGTCCATAAACAGTATCACAATAATTCAGTCTAGATAAAACTAAGCTTTCTACTAGCCGTTTCCTGACTTCTTCGTTTATATAAGGCCTAATAGTATATAAAATTTTTAATCTGTAAAAACAGTTTTTTACTACGTCGTTTATATGCTTTTCAAATCGAAGGTGTGAATCAATTGTAAGCCCTAAGTTGCGTGCGGTTTCAACCATTTGAATTGGTTCATTTTTTACAATAATAGTAGGATTAACTTCTTTGATAATCCTAACCTGGTTACGACTGCCTAGTATTAAATATTTCGATTTTAATGGATTGAGTACTAATGCGTTTGAGTCAGACCATTCTGTAATTCTAAGAAGATCACTATTAATACTTTCTACTGCTTTGTCTATTTCGTTTGGCTTGAAGTGCATGTATAGCTGAATGTCATCTGCATATATATGAAATTTGCAGTTTTGTATGCACTTGACTATGTCAGCAGTATAGAGAATAAACAGCAGTTCAAATGCCGAAAAGCTGACAAAAATGTGTGCATTCAGTTTTGTCAACGTGTAAAAATATTATTACAATAGCTTAGAAATTTGTATTTATTCTTATAAGTTAATTTATATTAATAAATAACACTGGGTGGCAACTCCTATAAAATATATCTTATACCCCCCTGTTGCAACTGAGATAATTTTAGTGTTAATAATTGTATCACGAAGATGTGGTCACGGGATTAACGCGTTATTTGAGATGCGACATTGTTAATAACGTTAAATATTGACAGATAAATCATGGATTTACACGAAAGACATTTTCTTAAGTTTTCGCGACTTGTATACATAATAAAACTACGTTTGAACGGGTTTAAGCGCGGTAATTTATTTGATTTTGGTTATTCCGACGTTTCGGCCGCTTTCCAGTGGCCGTGGTCTGGGACGCAAAAGATGACAATTGTCCTACGAGTATTATTAATATTATATAATGTGCTTCCGGACTCGTAGAATCTCGCCACTAATACCGATACACAATTCAAGGTTGTTATGGCGGCATACTCTAGACCAGGGGTGGTAGCCATCCAGATGGGCAAATACCCCACCACCTGCCTGTGGGTTGTTTTGTCGCCTCTTACTATAGGCCGCCTGACTGTAGGAATTTGTAATATTTCTCCATTCCTGCACGGATTCTATTAAATAAAGCTTTTTAAATAGATTTTATACAGAAGTATGTTGCACAATTGCTTATCGAAGAATTGACGATTCAGATGGCAAGATAAAAACGTTAGGCAGAAGATAGTATAAGAGGCTAAAGCGAGCTGCTATGTAAATGAAGTTTTGTAACTTAAATATTCTTCTTTATTGTAATATCCCTTATTAGGGTGATGTTTTTTAAATTTGGTTTTAAATTTAGTGAAAGACAGATCTGATAACTAATTGGGAAGGTTATTGAAAAAGCATATACCAACCACCAAGAAAGGGGACTATACGTTTTGTAATCTAAAAGATAGCAATATCAGTCGATTACTACGCCTAGTGTTGAAGTTGTGAACATCCTTATATTGTTTATATTCACTCAAATTATTATGAATATAAATTTGAAAAATTATTACAAGGTTACATGCCTAAGTATTTTCAAATATTAAATATAAATTATATTATTAAAATTATATATAGACATCAGAAGGTGGGCTGACTGATATTAATATTTACACATTTTGCTAGGGAACGACACACGGCGGTCGGGGGCGGTATCACTGCAGCAACAGTATGCTTTTTACAGTGATCCGTCCGCGATCGACTCAGAATAGTGTGGAAAGACTCTGAGGAAGCTGCATACGGGCAAGCAACCATAATACCTACTAAAAACCCCCTCCTCCCTGTCGACCCTGCGCTTTAGTTTGTGAAGGAAAGATTTACACTATATCATTTTTTTTTGGCCAGGGGAAATCCGTTTGAGGACTAAGCCGCGACAGGCTCAGAAGCCTGGGGGATGCTCGCGACCCGGTGAGAGTGTGGGATTCGCCAGATCGGGGGTGGCACTAGCGTGCCCGGTCAGAACCGGTGCCACGCTATTGCCACTCCCCAGTTAGGGATACCCACTAAAACCCCTGGGTGTTCCGTCCTGCGCCTTATACCAGGGCTACGTGTATGCGGTTTTGCCAACTCCGCTGCCCTGGCAGGCGGGGGCCCCGCTCACTGGGCCTCTTCACACTATATCTACTCCAACGACGCTTAACCTTTTAAAACGCTTTATAAATAAAGATATATTTGAATAAGTAAAACATTCAGTTATTTTTACAAAAGGGCCTGAAATACATAAATATGGACGACACGATATTTGTGTAATTCTCATCTTTTTCCTTTTATTTATATATTTTTAATTTACAGGAACACAAAAGTAACTCTGCTCCACCAGCTTTAGTGTCGTGGAGTTTTGGTTTAATTTTGTAATATTGGAAACTCGCTTTATTTTTGATGTTATCATAATATTAAGACAAGGGTCAGATCATGTCAAGTGGACCCCCCTTTACCACTTGATGATATAAAACTGATTAAAATATAATAATCGAAAGTAGTCATACCTAAAAAACAACTATTTTTTTTAAATAAAAATTTTCGATACTTTAAATTAAAAAATTTATTGAAGATAACTTAACAAAATTTCAAGCGATTATAGTAAAATATCTATAATTTCACATAAAATTCTTTAGCAAATTTCATTTGTTAATTATCATATTTTTATTAACTTTTAAATAAACAAATTTTAATTTTAATTACTTCTCAGTACGATAATTGAATTATTATTTTTTTAATAATACGCGTTATACGTTTCAGTTCTTTATTTTAAAAGAAAATTTCACTGTCCGGTATTAGTTTAAATAGTATGAATCTTTATGTGACGCAGCGGCGAGCGGTACAACCACAAGTGGCGCGCGCTACTGAGCTTAGCTGTTAAGGCTATAGATCGCTACAGATTACACAATTATTTAGTAAATAATCTTTATACTTTAATTTTTTCATATTTTTAACAGTATTATAATAGTTGATGTTACAGACTGTCCATTGATTTGAGTGTCCAAGTGAGTTGTGTATAGCGTTAAAAATTAACGGGTGACAGGTAGGGTTGCCACCTCTGATTAAACAAAATCTGGGAGAGAAAAAAAAGGGAACAGCAATTTTTCATTACTTTTATTTCTGAATTTATAGGTTTCATCTGAGCGTACACACTTCAAAGTATCTGGCCTTGATGTAACAAATTTAAAAACTCTTTGCAGTCCATGATAAAATTCAAGAAAGTGTGAATTTCAGCCTTGACGTGGTCTTCATTCAAGCGGTTTCTTTCTTTAGTCCATATATCGAATAGAATACTGTAAACACGCTCGCTAGCAACATTTGATACAGGTAATGACAAAACAAATTAAACTATTTTCTTCAACGCGTCTCCGCGAGATGGACGGCGGCGGCGGCCCGGACAGGTGGGAACCCTAGTGACAGGTCGTTGCAGGAATAAATAACCAGTTCATTTATAAAACATGTAATTTGATATAATACTTACTTGGAATATATTTGGTATATAATATTTTAAGCTTTAAACGATTAGCTACATTAGGTAATGCGATGAGTTCAAATAAAATTGATTTTAGGTAATATCTGTTAAATAGTTTAGAGATATGGAGTATAGATACCCCATTAAATGTTTTTCTAGTATTTTGTAGGCAAATAACAAAAACATTTTTATATTTTATTTTTATATATTATTTCAACTCTTGTCTGCATGAATTTAGTAAATTTGTTTGCTATTACTTTTTCTTTCGTAGACGGAGAATCCTAGATTTCTGTCTACGATTTCTTTAGATAATAATGTATATCACATATATTTGATATAGCCGACAACAAAACACCCCCAAAACAACTACAATTCAGCTAAATCCAGCGTAAATTAATCCGTCAGCATTTCGACAAGGATCCCACGTAAATCCTTGTAATTTATTACAAGGTACAAGGCGCCTTAGTTCAATAGATTAATGGCTGACGCAAGTGACGCAGCTCAAGCCACATGTGCTACCTACTCTAAGGTGGGTGCATATTATAAGTCTCTACTGACGGACGCGGCTGAGAGGCGTGGCTTTTTTTTTGAGGCGAGGGAAAATGCTTTACCGATTTACACACTCTGGGCCGTCACTAAGAAACGGCACGCATCCATCGGGGGCGATAACGCTAGCAATAGTATGCTTTGTTTGCGCTTCGTCCGCGATGGATGACACAGAGGAGTGTGGAAGACTCAGAGCGATGCCGCACGAGCGAGCAACCTCAATACCCACTAAAAACCCCCTCCTCCCTGTCGACCCTGCGCTTTTGTTTGTGATGGAAAGACTGACATATAGAACATAATTACGCAACAGTTGATCCAGCGCAATAAAGTGCCTGGAGTGTGCCCTGGGAGAACACACCCCACTTCGAAACGGGGGCAGATGAATCCCTTGCGTTACCTAGTAGCTAAGGGCCCCCCGTACCGGAATCTAACTCAGGGAGGGAAGTAATGCGCGTACCTGCCTCTCCGGGTGCCAGCTGAAGGCCGGCGACCTCAAAAAGAGACCGTAGTACGCGCCGAAGGACTTCGCTCCCTATCCCTTTCTGCGGCCTCTTTGCGAGACATTACTGCCTCGCAAAAAGTAACCGCAGCATCCCCTTCTTCGTGTCCGTCGTCCCCCTGCGCAGGTGACGCCCGCGGAAAGATCGACGGCGCCCCGAAGGCACTCTCTACTATGGTGCTCGCGGCACTATCACTACCACTATACAACTATTATTGCAACTAATCGCTTTTCAATAAAGAAAATATGCGGAAAAATTGCAAAATCGCCGAGAATTCGAGCATTTGCGACTGCCTCGCGTCGCTGCTGGTCCGGAACTCCGAGAGGCGTGGCTTACAAGATATCTAGATAAGGTAAGTCGATTGAAATATGTAGATTATAAGTCGTAAGTTGCGGACATGACTTTCAGCGGTCGGTCACCCTTAAGCGATCTGGACAGTGAGTTACGGTTCTGGTGTGCACATCGCTCGGGCGCCTCCGACGAACGCATCTACGTACGCGTCACGTAATGTGTGGGCACCTTTACGACTTACAAAACGGAAGTGCGTTGGTGCGGGTGCTTTGTGATAAAAGCGGTCATGTCAAGTGTCGAATGTCTAATAACGTCAATCAAATGTCATGTCACGACAACGAAAAAGGTTTTATATGTAATGTGACATTTATGATAGACATTTTGGCGGGAGTTAATATCGCACTTTTCTTTTGAAGTTATAAAATTGCACAGGATTACAGAAGGTACAGAACGAGAAAATGAAGTAGAAAGTAGTATGGACGCCACTTTCGCAAACTTGTCTAAACCAGCAACTCTAATATTAAGTCTAGAGTAATTTTGATACTTACTAGTAATTTTTAGTAGGACATCAAACATCGTGTAAGTATCAAGTTGCTTTAGTTACGACGTATGTATGCTGGCATAGCATATAACATTTACTCTAATAATAAATTGTGATAGTAAACAGAACCATTATTTAATTAAAAGAATCTAAACTAACCATAACAATCTATCATGTCAGCTAGCTGGTCTTTGGTGAATATCGACGATATAACGAAAAGATTTTTGCTTGAAAATCTTTGGTAAACTTTAAAAATCACTGCTCAGGTACTTGGAAACTTGGTATTGTTGCATGCGTACTTAGTAATTTTTTTGCAAATTTTTGACTCGGATCAACGCAAAAACTAAAACATCATGGACAAATTCACTTTGTTGTTGACTACAGATAAAATAGAATATTGCCAAAAGGGAAAAAAAATGATATTTTTTTAGACATTTTGGTCGAATTGTAGTTGATTAGAGCCTTATTCTTTTTTAAATATGTCCTGTCACTGCACCTGTCACTTTACTCTTAGTAGTGGGGCCTCAACTACGTTAGTGTTAACAATTTAGGCGGTAGCCCAATGAGTCTTATTCATCGCGTTAAAAAATAACGCATAGCTACATTAATGTATGTTTGTTACCTGAAAATGTTTAAGTGGATGGATGCAGAAGTCGCGGAAGGCCACGACACACCTTCCATGATCAAATTGATCATGTATCAGCAGTAGGTGATGTCAGGAGCTTTAAGAACAGACGAGCGTGCATGACAAGAGCTATGAATGTCAAAGAAGCAAGTGAGGTGTGTAAGAATAAGCCTGTATGGCGCTGTGTTGTTCGTGCCTACCCCGCAAGGGACCTGGCGTGAAGTTATGTATGTATGTAAAATGTTTAGTCATGAATAATATCGCATTAAGCCCAGCGCCATATATGCGTGAAATAGCCTACGTCTGAAACACTATCGCAGATGAAGGCGCATTGCATTGCATCTTGCAAACTTGCAAAGTGTAAAAACAAATGCAAATATTCGACAATTAAAAAAACCATCGCAAAGTTGCCAGCTTAAAACCATTGCGTGCCGAGTTCTTATCCATAATAATTTTATCAGGCATGAATAAACAAAACATTATACTCAGTGAGACAATACTAGAAAGCGTTGGGTTTTATGTAAATTTGGAGATTTCCCCGCGTCGCCTTAACTGACGAATCGGCCAGGACACTTCCTTTTATAAATTACGACTGGTACCTGCCTTTGTAGAATACTTCATTTTAATTAATATCTCCCACAGGCTGCGAACAAAAAGCCTTACAAGTCCCCGAGAATTAATTAGATAAATAACGCAATATTTTATTAAAAGGAAGGGAAGTGGCATTTCGAATGCAAAAGGCTTCTAATACTTTGTTATACTACTTTAGCAACCCTTGTTTATTTTTGGTCGATTCCTATATCTTACTATGCATTCACTTGCCTTACAATCTGTTCAATTTTGATATTACTGTTACATGCCGACAAAGTAAATGCACACCTGGTTTATTACCTTTCTCGCATTTGGGCTTCTTTTGTTTACTTTGTGTTTAAAATCTGTAATTAAGAAAAACATTCAATTGTTATTGTACTTGTTTATGGCCACAGGTGTGCAGATTACGTTTTCTCGGCACCTTCAGTCCACGCGGTCCTTTGTTGTATTGTACAGTTTAGTATAAAACGACACCCAAACGGGAGGATGAGGCAGTCAAGCGACGATTACGAAACGAGCAAGACGTATGTTGTACATTCGATAAGTGATATAATGATGGACTTTGCGCGTGTTGTTGGATCGTGTAATTTGTACTGGTTGTGCCCAGTTATATTTGTACCTGTGCTATACGTGTTTGTATGGTTCTAATAAATTCTATAGTAATTCCAACGGCATTTTAATTCGAGTCCTTTAGCTCGTAACATTACTCATATGGAGTCTCACTCGCGTGGTAATAGAAAATCGTTACATTTTGGATAATTCACACTATATCTTTATAAATTATAGTCTATGTGTTATTCAGATGTCTAAGCTATATTATTGTAAAGTTTCATCAAAATCCATTCAGTAGTTTTTGCATGAAAGAGTAACAAACATACATCAATACATCCTTACAAACTTTCGCATTTATAATATTAGTAGCATTTTGAGCGATGGTACGGCAAGCGAACAGCCTGTAAGATATAACAACCGACCATTAGCCAGCAAGCTTTTACACCTGGACGGGCCCTACCATAGATCATCATACACTGTATATAAGAGAGCTTACTATAAACGCCTTTCGTCTTTCATTGTCGTCTGATCAGCCCGAAAGAGTTAATGAAATGTTAGATTAGTGGTTCCCAAACTTATTTTATATACTGCCCACTTTGAGAATAAAATATTTTTTAGCGCCACCATTTTTTCACTACTAAAACCTACTACTTACTACTTAAAACCACTAGAGATTAAACATTCATTCTAAACGAGACTTTTACTATAGCACGCAATAGTTAACTTGAGACCTAAGCGCAGTAGGTAAGTACAAAACGGCGTTGAGGTCTCAAGTTAATGCTTACGGGCTACACCTGCCTATAAGCATGATTATTTATATATTGAAACGCAACTTTATTGTATTCAGATAGAGTATCTTTTATTTAAAATCAAACAAACAATCGATTCTTATATAAAAACTAATGTGAAGGCTGAATCTAAAGCTATAAGTTTGTTGATATCAGGTTCCAATTTACTCAAGAACAGCCGCAAGTTGCCACTTTTGGTGCCTCTACACAACGCCCCCATTTTTTTTCTAAGTCTCTTACCGCCCCCCTTTAGGTCTGCAGCGCCCACAAGGGGGCGTTTTCGCCCACTTTGGAAAAGGATGTGTTAGATACAAGAAAGATTCCTTTTAAACTACAATATACAATAATATCTATACAATAATCTATCTATCTATAGTATAATAAATCTGTAAATGGTTCGAGTTTGTACAAATCGTTTATAAAATTGAACAAAAAACCTGTGGGGCTAATTCGGACCAGGAGCTTCTGATGAAACTAGATATATAGCTAACTTATATCCAGGGGAGTGACTTAGGATACTTTTGAAGCAATAACTTCTTATATGAGGGTAAACCGCTTCGTCACGTAACGCGTTACGGCGCTAGTCTGTCTAGCTAGAATATGTAATTTTCATCCGTGCAGGAACGGAGAAAGAATACAATTTCCTGCGGCCCGGCGGCCTGTCGTAAGAGGCGACAAAACAACCCACAGCCAGGTGGTAGGGCATTTGCCCGACTGGATGGCTACCACCCCTGGTCTAGAGTATGTCGCCATAACAACCTTGTGTTGTGTTCCGGCATTAGTGACCAGGTTCCAGGCTCCCTAAAGAGAGCAGCAGCGCATTCGTAGCACCTTTGGTGTTGCAAATGTCCATAGGCGATGGTAACCGCTGTCCATCAAGTGGGCCGTCTGCCTGTCTGCTGAACTCCTGCAATAAAAAAAAAATAAAAAATAAAAAATAGTGATTACAATATTCTAATGTACATATTCGACAATTCTAACTAAGAATAAAGTATATTTTATAATCAATAAAAGAATTTCCTTACATTATCATATTAATATACACAAAATTTAAGTAATAACCTAAGCTTTTCTCAAGTTAAACAATTTCAATATTAAATAGTTCAAGTTAGGTTAGTTTAAGTTATCGCTTTTGTCGGGTGTCCCAAGACGAACATGTTTTTTATCCGATAAATAACGTCGTTTCCACAAGATAAACGAAAATATCGAAAAAGATGGCGCAGCGATCGCATCCTTCTTGAAAACTACTGAACGTATATAAATGATACTCCACACAAAGCTGAGTTATATCCCTAATCAACACTTGGGATACTTTTTATCCCGATAAATGAAGTCGCTTCCATAGAATAGACGAATTAGTTAAATAGGTGGCGCTGCAATAGCGTTTTTCAATTCACTACCAAATACTTACGATTTCATTGATTGTATTTTATTATTTTTTTTGAGGCGAGGGAAAATGCTTCAATCTGGGCCATTGCTAGGGAACGACACGCCTCGGTCGGGGGCGATAACACTGCAGCAATAGTATGCTCTTGGCAGTGCTCCGTCCGCGATCGACGTCACAAAATAGTGTGGAGACTCCGAACGTTGCTACACGAGCGAGCAACCCCAATACCCACTAAAAACCCCCTCCTCCCTGTCGACCCTGCGCTTTAGTTTGTGAAGGAAAGGCTGAGATTTAGAACATAGTTACACCCAGCCGATCCAGCGCAATAAAGTGCCTGGAGTGTGCCCTGGGAGAACACACCCCACTTCGTTGCCGGGGGTAGATGAGTCCCTTGCTTTCCTAGCTAGCTAAGGGCCCCCCGTAACGGAACCTAACTCAGGGAGGGAAGTAATGCGCGTACCTGCCTCTCCGGGTGCCAGCTGAAGGCCGGCGACCTCGAGTAGAGACGATAGCACGCGCTGCAGGACTTCGCTCCCTATCCCGCTCTGCGGCCTCCTTGAGAGACATTACTGCCTCACAAAAAGTAACCGCAGATTCCCAGCATTCGTCGCTTTGCAACATGGTTCATTGATTGTATTTCAAATCAGGTTGGCTTCGACTCATATCTATGGTAATATCCTATAGTAGTCTGTGCCTCTATTTTTGGGCCGTGTCTAGACTATATGGACTTGTTTCTTTGTTGTTATTATATGTAAAAAACCCACTATGATTTTATGTAAATAACATAGGCCAACCAAGGGTTTTTCACACGGCGTAGACGCGGGGATCCTCTAGTAAAGTCTATATAACGCGAAAATAAACGGAACATACAATGGAGAATGTACTTAATAAAAACAAGCAAAAAATGTTTGTAACCAAAAACTAACGACGAAAGACGTTCGATAGTAAATAAGTTGCATTACATTAAATTTTGTATATTATAGGCACGCTTCGGCGACTCTGTTGCAAAATACGTATATTGTTTGTTTCTACTTACGTACAACAAATACACACCTAATATTACCATTTTACAAAGGTATGCAAGTTAAGCTTTTTATGGGTAATATGCAATGGACCACCCTGAGGCCGATCTCAGACCATATTATAATAACGAAAAGTTCATTTATAAAAGGAAAAAGGATACGCTTTCATACATCCGTGGGCCCAAATTGTAAAAAGATAATGATTTTAAGACTGTTTTATGTTAGAGTGGATGTAGTCTTTATTTTGTATGAATTAATCGTGTGGTGTAGACAAATGTTTTCATGTAATTAATTATAATCATTATTGAAATTCATTCATGTAGGCTACGTTCCATTAGGGACTCACGACGACAAGGTTCACGACCACGATTTTGCTTGCCGGCGTTACAATCGTAAACCCAAGTGGAATGGCTATTCGACACATCGCTTGACAAGGGTCGTTGTGAGCGTTGTTTGATTGAAAATGATGACGCCATTAGTTACGTTTTCGCCACGACCACAACGACCGCGGTCGCCTTGTGGAACGGCTAACGGAGCATTTTGGGCGTTGTAAGCTACTAATGAAACGCCCTGTTAACCGATTATGCTAAGCAATAACTTATTTTATTTGTGAGCTCATTTCTCATCTTCCAAATTGAATTTAGGGCCGATATTTTCCATTTTATAATAGGCAAAAAAAAATTACGACCGACAAAGAACAATTCACACCAGCAATTTATTACCTTTTCGGCATTTGGATTTCTTTTGTTTACTTTGTGTTCAAAATGTGTAATTGGAAAAACGGCCTATTGTGTATTGTAATATTTTATGGTAGTGATTAGCCAGGTGTGATTTTTAGAAATTACTGTTATGCGGTCGAGTATTGTGTCGAGACATTTGTATAGTTGAGTATAAAACAATGCCCGAACGGTGGGGTGAAGCAGTCAAGCGATAATCGCAAGCTAGGCAAGACGTGCGATAATTTATATATTGACGGACTTTCTCGTAACATGCTTTTTTAGCCAAATCTCAGCTCATTACATTTCCGTGGCCCAAAAGTCCTCTCCTTTACTATGCCAGGAAACGAACCCTGAGCCTTTGAGTTCCAGTTCTCGGCCGGTCCACTCAGTAAATGCCCTCAAAGAAGCTATCCCATACCCAAGCTAGTATAAGTATCGTAAAAAAAATAAACAAGACAATGTTTCGTAAACTCTTTTACTATACCAAAACAAGTAATACAAAATTAACCTTAGATCATAAACTAAACAGTATTTAACGTTGTTCATAAAACTTAAATATAATTCTTAGTTCTAAAAGAATTTATTTTTCTTAGTAGAAATTCTTACATTAATACAACAGACAGAATATTCTAAACATAACAGTCTTTATCCCCTAAAACTAATGACAAATATGACGAAATAAAAATATAACAGAACAATAAGTTTACACAATTTTTCAGAAATTATTTAAGGGATGAAAAGGCGAAACAACTACAAACCGAATTTCTGATGATTTTAGAGTACACAAGCCATTTTCACAAAATGGGCACCCTTCTCTTTCTGTCCAGTCCACCTGGTCGCCTGTCTATGTATTCAACAGACATTTTTCTCGGACATCACTATCACCGAGACCGAGGTGCCGACAAAGGCAAATTCACACCTGCAGCCCTGTAGAAACACATTCTATTACCTTTCGGCATTTGAACTACTTTTTTTTAGTTTGTGTTTAAAATTAGTGATTAGAAAAACAGCCCATTGTGTATTGCAATCTTTTATGGCAGTCATTAGCCAGGTGTGATTCTAGAAAATTCGGTCACACGGCCGAGCAGACATATTGCATCCGTGCAGTATAAAGCCATGCCTCGATTGATGGACGAGGCAGTCGAGCGATAACCACAAGCGGAGCAAGACTTGTATACAATCGGTAATCCATTTAGTGACGGATATTGCGCGTGTTATTTAATCGTGCATTACGTTTGGACTGGTTGTGTTCAGTTATATTTGTGCCTGTGTTATAATTGTTTTTATATTTCTAATAAACTCTACAGTAATTCTAACCGCATTTTAATTCAAGTCCTGCAACTCATAACAATACGATAAACATATGATGAACGCCATTGATGTATCAATATTATTGTTACATCAATAATGAACGCACTGTAAAAAATTGTAATATACACTTTTCCCTAAATTTTTTTCAGAAGGTAATTAAGAAATTTGAAGTAAATAGTTTGTTTAAACTATATTTATGCGACCGACATAGGTATTTAACTACATGCTCTTCTCTTATATTCATCTATAGATATTTTTGGTTTATTTATTTCTTCACCTAAGCTCCTTTTATTGGGAGTTCTTGGCTTGCTTACTTGTTTTTGCTTAGATTCTTTTGATTTTTGAACACAATTATCTGTTTTTTTACTTAAACTGGTTTTGGATAACATATTCTCATAGGATGGTATCGGCAAAATAGGCGGTGAATAATCTTGAGTTTTCTGACAATCGCTTAAGTTATTAACATTTGACTTTTGTATGAGCGTATTATGTTTAACAGAAGGCGAAGTCGGTATTGGACCCGATATTTGCACTGGTATGCTGCTTGTTTTATGCAAATTATTTGCTGGTGTTAAGTTGTTTAGTGCTAAATTATTTGCAATAACGCTATCAAGTTCTTGTAGCATTTCTGACCTAGTTTTCACTGGCTCATTCGTCCTAGGCCCAACAGCTACATTCTGTTTCAAGGAAACACTGACAAGGCTTTTCCCAGCTTTCGAGTTTTCGACAGGCGTTTTAGGGGTGTCCTTTCTTGTAGGAACCGTAGGAAAGTTTGGGCGTATATTGATCTTTCTAACAAATCCCTCTTGGTAGTTGCCAACAATTGGGTTATTTGGCTGTATCGCAAAATTCGATTCATAATTCCATAATCCGCTGTTATTACAATAGTAATTAGGTTGGGGCCAGTTCATATTCATACCGCGAGGTACATATTTAGGCCCTCCAGGGTTAGCTGGCATCCTGTAATGGTCACCAAAGTAAAAATTATTTAGATTATTGTGTGGCTCCGGTAAAAGCGGTGGTGGTTGTCGAAACATATTCGGATGAAGAGGCTCTTGAAAAATGGGTTTTTGGTTGTCAAATCTTGAGTTCCATGAGTTTAGTTGATGACCCTGATATTGGTTCAACCTATTCACAACGTTATCGAATCGCATCGGTCTTTCCATTGGAATAGGATTTTTAATTCGTACTATATATGGTTTCCTTGCAGATGCGCTAACGGAATATGGTGGCTTGTCGACAACAGTAGATGTAGTGTCATGACTAGGAAATGGTTTTGGTAAGGTATTTTTAAAATTATGTGTATGAATATGTTTATTGTCTTGGGCAGTATTTTGTTGATTATTTTGCGGCATAGAATTAGTCCTATTATTTTGTGCTACAGCATTGCTTTGGTTATTTTGCACTAAAGTATCGCTTCGATTATTTTGCGGTGTAGTATTGATTCTGTTATTTTGTGTTGCAATATCGCTACGGTTATTTTGTGGTACATTGCTTTGGTTATTTTGCGATTCATGTTCTTTTGCTGTATTATTTGCCATACCAACCACTAAGTCCAATGGTTCACTCTTAATTTCATGTTCAATGTTACACACACTTTCAGTCTCTATATTTTTAATGGGATTAGATAACGTCGCTGATTTATGTTTCAAATCATTTGGCGCAGAAAGACTTGATGGTGCATTTGAAATATTAGATAATGTATAAATTAAATTATCCTTACACACAGAGCTAGTATAAGATTGGGAATAGATATTTTCAGTGGGTTTTGGACCAATATCCACATTGGGATTCATACTTTTGGGATTTGAATGAAGATTATTAGAAGATTCCAATTGTAAGTTATTCGATGTACAACAACGTGAATCGTATGTGGATACTGGGTTAGGCTTTACAGAATTCGCATCCGACATTTTTTTAGAAATGTTTGAATCGGATTTCTCAGAAAGCTTATTGGAAAAGTTATCCGCCAGTTGTAGATTAATGCCAGGCTTCGAAAATAAATGATTATTATTATCTGTAACCAAATTACTTGACATTTGTGAGTAGTTATATGAGGGACTCTTTGCGCATGGATTACTTAAAGATTCGGGAACCATCTTATCAACGCTTTTTAAAGACAGAGTATTTAATGCTTTAACGCTTTTAGAATTGTCAACGACAGATATATTTTTTGTAGCCAAACACATTTTATCTTTTTGTTTTTGGGATGAAACGTTTGCTGATTCGTTGTTTATTGGGGTAGGTACTAATGACAAATTAGTCTGGCTTTCAGAATCCACAATTTTTGATGAATCTGAACAAGATTTTGCTAGAACTGTGATACACGAGTTCGAGTTAACAGATTCAATCTTGGAATCGGAGGACATTTTTGGAGACGTTGGTCTGACGCAGATATTATTATTTAAAATTTCGTTTTTTTGAAAAGATGCGATGTTTAAACTATCTGAATCACAATAGTTGCGGTTTATCAAAGTGTCTGATCCTAGTAGTTTTTTCAGTGTTGGAGTACTATTTGATGTCTTACACTCAACCGACGATTTAGTATCACTTGCTTTCTGAGATGGCGCAGAAACACGTGAACCAATTATAATAGCTTGCCTCGAAATTACTTTCTTTTGTATGTTCTTGAGATATTTTTTAGTTTTTCGTTCATTCTCTCTTCTTTGTTTTTGAAGTTGCAATTTCCGAGATTTAGGCATAGGTTTATTTAAAAGCTTTTCAATAGTCTTCTGCAATGTTTGCGTTATGTCTAGCTTTTCTTTTGCATTTTCAGTTTTATTTTTTATTAACTTTGATTTGGGGCCTGGCTTTTTATTTGATCTTCTTTTACAATTCTTTGTAATTTTAGAAAGCTTCTCACTTTGAATGACAGTTGGAACACTCGTAGGAGACAAGGCACTTTTGTTTGGATCAAAACTGTGTTTCAGCGATTTGACTAAAGTTATAACTTTTTCCCCGGTTGTCAAATGAGAAAGTTTATAAGAGCCAGGAGAGAGGCTAGATTTTGGCTTTTCATTTAACGCAATCGATTTTGGCTTTATTGATGTTATATCATTTTCAATGTTATTTTTTATCGTTACTGTGTCATGTTCAATAACATACTCGCATACAACATCATCAATACTAGCCATTTTTTCATTGTCATCTACTTTAGCACCTATAACATTCGATGTATTTTCAGCTAAAACATTGCCTCTCTTTAACTTTTCGAGTCTTACGTTTCGTTTTATAGTTAATCCTATAAGACCTTTATTTCTCTTAAAATCTATTTTAATGCAACCTTTTTGCTTCAAAGCTTTTTGTTTTATAAGATCTAAGCAATATTCTGAATTTGC